>JAENPR010000469.1:0-484657 GCA_018135685.1 Themeda triandra | reverse complement strand
GCAGGCCGACCCGCCCGACAGCCCAGCCTTTTCTTTTCAGCCTGGGGGCCCCATGACCACGCCTAATTCGGTCGAGGCATGTTTTAGTATAATTATTATGTAAAAAAAAAAAAAAATTGACAATTGACTTCACCATATGTTTCTAAAAAATTGATTTTGCCATACAGAATTACAGATACAGATTTGCTTGCTATATGTCATACATCTTAGCCAATAAATATCCCGATCCAAAATTTCATTTAAAATAAATAAATAAATAAAATACCCTAGTAGCATATTAAAGCATCTTCAATTACTCAAAAAATGGTAAATCAATGAGTTTTTGCTAAGACTAAAAAGCTAGGAGCATATTAGTCTTGGATCCTAAATCTGTATTCAAAATCTTGCTATTAAAAGATACTCTAGAAGCCAATTTCCCATCAGAAATATTGAACTATTTTCACATCACCCTAACCATTTTTATTTTTGCCTCTTTTCTACATTTGTATTGGGATTTGGAAACTATGTACTTTACTCTTTATTTTTTCCATGTCCTCTAGAAAATCTATTAGGTCCGTTTTGGACCCCTATATGTTGTATTAAGTTTGAGAGTAGAAGCACGGCAATGGTGCTATACAATCAATTTTTATCTCCCACTTTAGAATTTGAGATAGACTTATATGTGAACTTAAAAAATTTGTGAAATATCAAATTTCAAGCCAAATGGTCCAATCATTAAGTAAATTCTAATTCCTCCAAAATAAAATAATCCAAACGGTCCCTTAGATATATCAATTTTTTCTAATTCCTCCAAAATAAAATAAGCCAAATGGCCCAATCATTATGTTATAGATGTTTTACTCCATTCTACAAGTTATTAGTCGAACTTAAGATAGTTTGACTTGCACACATTCTAGAATTGATATTCTAGCAATTGATTTATTTGAGGATTGATAGAGTATTGTTGAAGCACATCTGCTACTACTCAATTCAACATATTTTTGGTTTTTTAAATACATAGTTTTTTTCTATATATATCTACATATGGCTTGTCTATACGCATATAACAGCAATAATAATGTATCTACAAAAGAAGTGCTCTACACACACATGAAGTGCAGTAATCAATATACTCCATCTGATTGATTCAGTCTTAGGAGTAGCTCAGCTCTGCGTTTACTTCAACAAATCAACTAATGTGCCTGCTTGCCTGCCTGTCCGTCCTTTACCATGCCAGCAGTCAAGCATGGACACCAATATATTCTAGTAACAGCAACAGATTAGCAGGGGAACGCAACAATCAACAATGGGAGGGCGGATAATGGCCTCTTGCTCCGATACGAGTCTTTAGGAGTGCTGAGAGATACAACAGCTGGTGCAGCTAGCTACAGAGCTACAGCAGCATTTAGCTCAGTTCTTGAGCTCGGGGAGGAGGAGGCCCCTGGCGTTCATCTGCTTGTACATCCACTGCCAGTTCTCCGGCCGCACCTCCCCGCCGAGCGCCCGCGTCACCGACCCGCCGCTGCACGCCCCAACCTTGCAGCACTCCTCCAGCGGCAGCCCCTTCACCAGCCCATACAGGAACCCGCTCGCGAACAGGTCCCCTGCTCCAGTTGTGTCCACCGCGTTGCTCTCCCCGATGGCCGGCACTTGAACCACCTGCATCCATTCATCCATCATATGGCTGTTAACAATTGTGGTCGATTTCTTTTTACCGCCAAAAACAAGGACATGTTGTCAGTGCTCAATACTTAAACACCAGTTGAAAATTAAAAAGAATGCATCTGGAACTAATCTCGGTACATTTTTATTCTGCTATTGCTATTGTTAGCTACTAAATACTCAACCTGAACATTTGCCATGATTTTGGTATTGTGCAGTCGTATCAACTGGAAAGAATTGATGTCATTCTCCAGAAGATATACCAACTAAAATGTCATTCTTAAGAAGATCGTCATCTTGTGTGCAAACATTACTGACTAACCATGCAGACTACAACTGGCCAACAACTGAAACTCACCTGTTTGCCATGCTTTGCCATGCATCCCTTTGAAGCAAGTGTCACCACAGCCCATTTGCAATACTTGCCCAAGAACGCAAGCGCCTCCTCTGGATCTGATTCCAGACCTCCCCTGCAGATAAAAACAACAGATGAAATCCAGGCAACTACCTAGATTCATGGGCAGACCGAAGGCACCAGCCCGGGCTCATCCTCTATGTGCGTTGGAAGATCAAGCACCATTCCTAAGCTGTTACAGCAACCAAAAGGGGGCACATGCATGCTATTCTTAGACTCTGGTAGTTAGTTGGTTAGTTGCCCGGCTCATGAAATTTTCTGGGTCCGCCTATGCCTAGATTAGTTGCACTATGTCACTTCAAAAGATGTGAACGGGTAATTTTATCCAATTGAATTCACCATTCTTTCATTGCTTTCCTACTGAGATGCATTAATATACGATTTTAGAAAGACTCACCCTATAACCTCTCTGGCTTCATCCTCATTGGCAAAGCAAAGGTCAATGTTACCAGTCTCCAAAAGGTTAATGAGTTTAGACCTAGAGTCACGAACCATCTGCATGTAGCCAATCACAAAGAAACTATGTTTACAAAGTTTACTTCAACTGAGCAGTACGGTCAGTAATAAAGATGCATACAGACCTCAAAACTGGCCAAATCCAATGATACTGAAAGGCCTTCCTGTTTCGCAATCCTAATAGCTTCAATAATTTGTTCCATGTTCTGTTGGGCATATCTCACAATAAGCCACTGCATCATAGCAGTGAAAATTTAGTCTCAACAAAGACATATATGCTCTCAATGTTTCTCCTAAGAAGATGCATATATCACAAATGAAATGAAATGTGCACAAGGTGGGGAAGAAAGGCACCTTGGAGCCTTTGAAATCCTCTTGTCTAAATTCATTGGCCTGTGAGATGGACAAACGATCTCAGTAATCATAATATTGTTAAGAGATATAAGTAACTCTATGTAACATTTAACACTATCAAATAAGGAGGTACCTGTATCTTGACTGCGGTAGATAGGCATGGCCGCATGGTGCGATTGCCGCTTGCATCGACCAAGCACACACACTATAATAGAGCTTTTCAGCCTTATCCACTATGCAGTAAAATAAGGGCAAAAAAGATAAATTCTTGCTTCAGATATTAGGCTACCTGAGCGGTGTGCCCTTTTTTGGCCCTTAATCTTGTGAGATCTACACCACTAAAGCTCATATTGTTGACAAACAAAGGCCCTGATTGTCATCTCCACAAGCTCCAATTATTCCAGTTGATATCCCAAAACCAGCTGAGAGCCCACGGATTGTGTTGGCAACACTTCCACCGGCTATTGTAGTTATTGGAGTGAGATCATTGCGGGAAGGAAGGATGTGGGCATTCACTTCATCAAGAATATGATTCAGCTCCTCAATGGACACCTGTAAATAGAACCATTCGCAGATGAAAACTCTGAACCTAACACAATAACACAGTTTTTCTTTACAACATCAATGATGTTACTATGCCAGGTTAGTTGCACTGTAGTAGTGAATCTTGATATCATATAAAACTAATCAAGACTCAGAGGAATAATTCATGATGCAAATGCGACCACAAAAAAGTACAGTAAAATAGACTGGATGCATGATTCTTCAGCCTCCAAACAATTGTTAAAAGGCTGCGGAAGGTAATCAATTAACAAAACATAATTTCCACTTTTCTTGGGTAAATTTGCTTCCTAATATATTTTCAATGGCATCAAAGAAGAAATAGCATAGTTATGTTCCTGCACATGTATGCATGTGCTTTTGCTGTGGTTACATGCTAAAGCCAAATGTCTTCCTCTTGGAATCATGCTAACCAACAGGAAGGAAATTGATAATATTTCAGCATGATCAACTGAAGAATCTTTGACTCTCAGATCATAAACAACAGAGTAAGTGGATTGAATAGATAAGAGGGAAAACCTCTAACCTATTCCACACAATCCAAAAGACATAGGTACATGGTTTAACATTATAAAACTAAGTGAGAATCTAACCGCTATGAAATTATCATTTCATCTATAAAAAAAATGCAGTATAGATATTACACAAGGACTCAGCAGTCACATCATAAGAGGGGCTAATTCTTATTTGGCTGAGTATCTCGATTCAAGACCATTCAAAGTGTACTTTTTCTCCCTTGATAAATATAAAGGGAACACTGGACGACTTTTATTTCTGGATCAACACTGCACTACTTTGTGAAAAAAATATCAAATATATGACTATGACAAATTTAATTATCAAAAATTGACAAGTTGGATCTGCAGCTATATTTCTTTGCAACAAAAGGTCAAGGATCCCTGTCGATAGTGGCAACCAGTTTCTTTTCATTACAGAGTATACACTTTTACCAACTCTGGGGCCCAAACAGTTAGGTGTCAATAGACCAATCAATTTGAGAAACGTTAGCCCATGCTTGACCATTCCTGAAGTGTGCAGTGCAGAGCATGCCAACCATCAGCCAGGCCCTTTTCAGTGAAAGCAACACTAGATTTAATCAATACTAGCTGCAGTTAACTGAAGCACAGACCATGTCAAATTTAGGAAATATCTGCCTGTACGCCCCAAAAGTACTTGCTTTTTAATTATTCTGTTCAAGTACTGAAGAGTGGAACCAAGTGGAACAAAAGAACAAGCAATTTATTGACAAATTCAAGGGAGACAAAACATACTAATTCAGCAACCCATTCACTCTTCAAAGCATTTTTTCTAAAAGAACCAAACAAAATTGGCTGCAAACCATTTCAAGCACAGGGATGCAGCAATAACGAATGAAATTCCAATTGCGATTAGACAGGTTTCTTTTGTGGCAGGACTTAGTTTTTCCCGGAAAATATAAAGAAACTCCATCACAAAATTGAATGCTTTAGGTGCTGAAGAACAAGCGATCCAAACGTCACATACTCACATGGCCAGCCGACAACTAGGAAAAGGAACATGGTGGGGCGGCAATTAAAGCTAGAATTCGTCACTAATGCAAGAAGCCAAGAACCTACTACCTCAAAAGCTCAAAACAACCACATGACGGCAAACGATCCATGCTGAAACACAAAAGGGGAAGAAAAAAGGAAGGCAAAGGTGTACAATTCCGAGGATGTGTTGGCCCTTGAAATAGAAAGGAATCTCCAACAACAAACAACATCAAGAAGAAGGAGAGCATCTGGCAATCATACAGCGTAAGTGTTACTGACTCTACCAGACCGGGCATTGCAAGGTCGAATTGGGATTGCGATTTCAATTTTCTTGTGAATTAAATGGACGATTGAACATGGAACAGCAGTTGAAGCGAAGCGAATTATAGCTACACGGCCGTGTTGCGCCTGAAGGGAGGGAGGGACGGAAGGAGGAGAAGGAAAAGGAAGTACCTGCTGCGAGCCGCCGCGGTCGCCAGGGACGCGGTCGAGGAGGGACCAGTCGACGCGCGCGACGTGGTCGATCAGCGCCGACAGCTGCAGCCCCAGCACCGCGGGCGGCGCCGCCGCCGCCGCTTCGCTGCCGGGCCGGTGGGAGGAGGGAGGCTGCTGCTGCGGATGACCTGCCTCGGCGCCCATCTGGTCTGCCTCCGTCGGCCTGGCCTGGCCCGGCCCACTCCTCGAGCGGAGGAGGAAGAAGGTCGCCGGCGGTGGGCGGTGGGCGGTGGGCGGCGGTGTGGAACGAGGGCTCTGTCCGGAGCAGATGGGATTGCAGAGCCTCCGAGGGAGGGCCGCCTTCGCTCCCGTTTTATAGGAGGTGAGACAGACAGGGCACACAAGCTTCTTGGGCACTATTCATCACTGCCCTTGCATGGATCTCGATGCATCATGGTCCATTACGTGGATAATAAATCTATCATTAAGGTTCTAATAACTATTTTTCTTGAAATAATTACCTAGGTGGCTTAAGTGGTCAAGCCACACCAGTGTATTCTGGAACTATAGGTGTTGTACATGTAACAATGCATATAAACCTCCTCGAACCATTTGTCGTAAGCAAAATCATGTGGCGAGGTTTACAGCTTGTTTGGAAGGCAACCCACGCGAAGGTGAGGTCTACCGCGCAGTGTCGCGAGTGCAGCGGACAAAAAAACTGTTGAACATTTAGTGGGCCACCGCGTAAAGATGAATGGGGATGCAGGCGTGGAGCGGTGGGTGTGCCAAATCTTTGACGAGTTGCGGCACGAAAAACACCAGCCAGAGAAAGTGTTGCTCGCCTCATCTTCGCGGAGATGTTCTGCCACTTTCAAGACAAAACCTTAGATATATTCAACATATATCTAGCTACAATAATAAAATAAATAGGTAAAACACCTAACCTTGAATTAGGAATACTCATCTCTCCTATATTGACGTCACTCTAGTTTTATCTTTCACACCTCATCTTCAACAACTACCACTATCGTATTCGTTAGGTTATCGTCTTAACCATCTCACTTGTTGTCATCCACCATAGCTAAAAACCCTCGTGATCCGTCCCAAGGACCGTCTTTATTACTGAGTCAACATAACATCCTCTCTAGCATTTGTCTGGCTTGAAGATGGCAAAAAAAAGGCCCTCAAATCGTAACCTAATAGCTTCTTTCTATGCATCACTTTGATCTTCACCATATGATCTTGTGGCTTCTAATCAACTAATGTGGTGCATGTTTCTTTGTTGTTTCTTATTGGATCATGACTATTCTTCTTTGTGTTCATAGGACTTATGTGAACATGTTTAACATATGGTAGCATAAATGTTAGTCTCACTGGTCATATATGTCATTTCAATCACCAAACCACTAAGGACATTTGTATACCCCCGAAGGAAGTAATTAAGATGTATCAGCAAAACTGTGGAAGCATCACTTAAATTGCTATAGTCTCATATATTATTGATAGTGGAAGAAAAAAGAGACCTCTGCGAGGTGAGTTTGCTTGTGCCAAGAAGTTACATGTGTCATTACATGTGTGGCAGTTAAAACAAAGAAGTCTATGTGAGCTAGAGGAACGAAAACAGAGGAACTGCAGCCACGCCAGCGAGCTGATGTGGAAGCAGAGAAATATTTCACCTCTTCACGCGTTGTTGAGTCCTCCCAAAGGCTTATACGTATATCGTAGAGAGCTCATGTTTATTTGGCACACTTTAAACTAGTTTACGGAAACACAGGAAGCGATAATGCGATTTTTTTTTATCTTTCATCATAGAGGCTCCTAATAGCTAGTATAGTATTTTGTTCGAATAATAGAGCACGTACTCTCGCAGTGTCGCTGATTGCCGTTCTTTAGGCTAGTGGCGAATGATCAGTAAGCGTGCCTTGTCCTTTCTTTCTATTTTATTTTAATCAGAAATGCGCTGTGTGAATATGATGGTGCAGCTGCCCGGCAATGTTGGGTTGGGTCCCTGCAAATTGCTTAGAAAAAGCACAAGGGAACAAAAGGTGCCGCCGGCTGAAAACGAGAAAGACAAAGAGAAAGTTTAGATTTGTTTTATAAATTATAAATAAAGCTTTGACGGATCGGAGCCGGAGGTCCCCTGTCGTCCCCGCTGTGGTTGCTCCAGTGTTTCGTGGGAGCTCAGAGGAAATTACCGAGCGTCTGTCCGTGTCGTGGGTGAGCCACCTCCTCGCATTGGCCATCGACTTGCGTCGATCCGATCCACATCCACAGGAGAATTTTCTCGGCAGCCTCCCTTCGGGCAGTCGCTAGTACAAGTGGGTGGTACCGTGGCACGGGCACAATTTGCATGTGGCAGGAAGTTACACACGCGGATGGTGATTGGTTAAGGCCCCGGCCGTTAAGGACAAATCGATCGCGATCACGATTCACAAATGGATGTTCCACTCGATCGCCCAATAATTATTGTACGATGACGCGTACCGTACTCCACGTGAGTTATTCCGCTGAAAGCGCCATCCGTTTCTTTCGGTGGCAGTGTGGATACTGTGTAGTATTAGCAATTTAGCATCATCGGCCTGTGAAGGGTGCAGGCATGGTCCATGCTGCTTGACCTCGATGGCTCGGCGGGTCAATTCGTTGGAACCAAAGACCGACCATATGGTCCCACTCAACTAATAATAGTGTATAATGTAACTACTGCCGTCCGTTGCAGTTGGTGACATCTAGTTATGGATGAGTGTTGAGTGCACTAAAATCTTCTCTTCGCAGCTAAATCAAATATCATCAGTGGATACTGGATAGTGAGGAACCTTCCCTAATAACTGCCAGAAAAATAAAGACGACTATAGAACCCATCAACCCAAGATTCAAATAAAGTGTGTGTGCACTCTTACGGTACGCTCTAGAGCACCGAAGGGCAAATACTAGGGTTGTGGTAAGGGAGAGGAAAGAACCGGGACCTAGACCATGGTTCAGGGTTGAAACAACACTGTAGAGATGCCACTAAGTGAGTGACAAGGGATCTCCTGTGAGCAAAAACGGTCGGTAGATGAACCATATATAGAGCACAAAGGTTAGGCCATCTCTAGTGAGAAAGGGCAGCATCGTCCTTCGATGTGGTGCCTTAATGAATTGTTAAACGAATCAATCGTTGGAGAGGAAGCAAAACCATGGAGAGAAGAACTCGCTCATGCTTTTGAATCGACTCTTGTTGAATAAAAAATGACATAGACCCACTAGAATAATCAAACTAACTATGCTCATGCAGGCGTGCAACTATGCTCATTTCCGTAAACGGTTATACCGTGCCACCATGCAGCTCAGAGCTACTGATCAATTTGATGGAGGTGCATGGGAAGAAGGAAAGACGAGTGCATGGACATCCTATGTCGCATGTCGGTTGAAGATGCAGATGTCCCGATTGAACAATACATAGTATGGTAGAACGCAAGCCCACTACAATGGTGAAAGCAGACAAAGCAAGAGTGAGGGAAAGGGGAGGTCTAGGACTCTAGGGTGTTTTAAGCCCAGGAGTCGATTTTTTTCTTTCCGGTAATGTAGCTCTAGCTGCCTGTTTGTCCATGGACGAGTCGATGACGCACCGCTGTGGTATGTGGAACAAAACGAAAGTGAAGGAGACGGCTCGTGGCGGTCAGATTCGCTGTGGGACTGCGTGGCCGCGTGGGCGCGCCATGATTCCATTCCATTCATCGCTATCATGGAAAAAAATAGCCCGCTATTTTTGCCGCTATAGTCCGAAATAGCTTGAAAAAAATTATGCCACTATTTGCGTTCATGCACAATTTTTCCGCTATTTTGCCGCTAAAGTCCGCTAATTACGGTTTATAAAACGCTAAACACTTTGGTCTTAGCTCGCTATTTAAAACATGGATCGCTATCAATGGGAATGAACGAACGTCGTGCAGGACTAGGAGACATCGTACGGCACTTGCATCGCGCTAAAGCAAACCATATCAGCATGCGCCGCGCTATGCCGTTGAAGGCTAAAATCATTTGGCGTCGGGGCAACCCAAAAAAGCTCGCACAAGTTGACACTGGTACCGGTCGAGGATGATCTGACTGGGAATCGTGGGATCCAACGCGGCCAATGGCGGGTCGACAGCTTCTCCATGGGCCATGGGCATGGCCCCGCGCTCTGGTGCTGCCGGACAGTGACGAGTGACCACCCGGCCCAGAATCCCAGATAGTACGATAGATACGCTGAGCTGAGCGCACTGCCCCTACGACGTCCGGCCTACCTCATGCTAGTCTGGTGGCTCTAGTCAGTAGCCCTGCTACTGTATCGTACAGTAGTATCTTGGTGCGGCGTTGAGTGGCATGATTGGTCCGAGTTCACTCGTACCATGGTTGATGCGGCAAATGGGAAATGGGCCATCCACAGACCCAGACACAGTCACGCTGTGGCCCGCATTGATCAT
Organism: Themeda triandra; assembly: GCA_018135685.1. NCBI lineage: Eukaryota > Viridiplantae > Streptophyta > Magnoliopsida > Poales > Poaceae > Themeda > Themeda triandra. Next base: position 474,842 of record JAENPR010000469.1, on the reverse strand, counting down.
TCCATATATGTAAACCGTCCGATAACACCTTTTTGCGGCTCGGTTTAACACATAGGAGTACTACCATATGCGTGCATGATGCACATAGTAAGCTTTCCCCCTAAAGCCTACTGATCGATAGCCATTTGGGAAAATAGTAATCCGACGTGGGTAGGGAAACGGCTCATAATTGGGCTCGATCGGTGGTGGCGCGGCGCACATGGTGAAAAGGCATCCGACTGATCGAAAACGACGAGCGGTAGGCAGGCAGCAGGCGGCCAGGCGCGATCGCATTGCAGTTGCAGCAAGCAAGAATCAAGCCGTGTACTCCGCAAGAAACAAACAGCGCAAGATGCGCGGTGACAGGGCGTGACATGGACCGGGGCCCAGGCCAACATATCAGCCGATCAATCAGGGACGGCCAGTCCGGTGAGCAATGCGCGCCGCCGCCGAAAATCAAAAGGCACGAGAGAGACGACGACGAGAGCGGTTGTCCCCGCCGCGCGCGGGATAGTTAGGCCTTTTGTCCTGTCTGTTTGTTCCGGCTGGTGGAGCTGGACGGCCGGCCGGCGGCGGGGCTCCACCGGCCGAAAGTGACAAACCGGCGATCCGAGAACGATACCCCACGCGCGCATCATTGTGTTTGCCCTGCCCCAGTACTCTAGTGTCGTCTTTGCTAAATCTGCTGCTGGGCCTGAGCGGTCGCGCGCCACGCCTCGATCGGCTCCATCGACGGCCGCGCGATCCATGCGTCGTCCGCTGTCGATCGCGCATCGGCTCCGGACGTGCTGTAGTCCGCACGCCGCCCACGAATCCACGATTATTTTGCGGCCGCCCGCCTCAGGACTGGCTAGTCTAGTGGCTAGCTAAGCAACAAAGAGGAGCCAAGCAGGGCGACGTACGAGTCCGGACTCTGGACTCCGGAATTTGATGCGCCTGCCATACCTGCCTAGCTGCTCTCTCTGCACGCGGGGGCATATGCTATGCTAGGTGGTGAATTGGTGATGGTGAATGAGACGCCACGGGTGATGGTGAGTGCCACGGGTGATGGTGAATGAGACGCCACGCCACGCCAATGCAGCGGCGTCCATGAGCTCACTGTTCACATGACTACTTCCAGCTTATAGACTGCGAAAAGAAAAAGAAAAATGATACCTTTATCTTGTGACGTTACTTTTTATCTCGGCCTCCTAACCTGATTTCGTTACAGTTAGCTCGGGCAGCCCATGGTCCACAACGGTGTTTTCTTTTTCATTTGAGAATGGCCCGCAAACTGGAAGCGGTCACTAAAGGACGGCCCAGCCCAAATATGGACGGTAGACAGATTAGGGGGTTTCTGGTATTCGGCCCAGGTTCACAAACCTTTGGGTTCAGGAGTGGATTGTGGGCCTTCTACCTTTGGATTCAGGAGTGGACTGTGGACCATTGAAACCAATTACTATATGCCAATGAAATCTATAACCATCCTTTTTATATATGGTATTGGAAATTATGATTTTTCTTCATTGCTATCCAGATTATCTTTGTTTCCCTTCCATGCCATTGTTGTTTAGTTGGCTGTCAGTGGATGATGGAAAGACAGTTGTGCCCTCATATTTTTTTTACGGTGATACTTTCCATGCCATCAGCGCTGGCACAATGGTCGATTTGTTGTCTACCACTGAGCGCGAGACTGTGTTGATTCTTGACTGGATGTGTAGAATGATGCTCAATGCTGTTGTGTTGTATCTTCTTGTTCGCTGGGTCGTTTCTGGCTGGTTGATTCTTGGCTGATGTTGATTTATTATGAAAGAAAAATACCGCTGAATGGTTGGCAGATTCAGCTGATGAGCTCCAAGAGTCCAAGTTCTCCATGTGGTTCCGCCTCATGCACCCGTCCACTCGCACCGGCAAGGCACATGCACGGCGAACAACTATACTGCAACTGATTTGCACAAGTGAGTTCTTCGTGGTGCACACCAAGCAGCACCACGTCGACATCGGCGACAGTGGCTAGCCACACAAGTGACGTGGTGTGGCAGAACATCCTAAGTATACATCATGTGGGCCACATTACTTAGAAAGTTCTGTCACACGCGGGGTCCTCGGCCACTTTCTATGGCGCCCGTCTCTTGAGTCACGACGAGCACATGGTATTACAGCGGCGAGCATCTTCTAGCTCGAGGGGTGCTGCGCCTCGCGAGTCGAGACTGCGGCATGGCCACCAGCCGCTCTCCGGCGCCTTCTGCGGGTACCCCTCCTGCTGGAGGTGTACTATCGCAACAACAAGGCTACCAACAACAAGGAGGACATCACCAATGTCTTCCTCGTCTCAGAGAAGAAACAACACTAGTAGTAGCTCCCCACATGTATCCCCGTTCTCTTTACATGTATCTTTGTCCTCTTTATTTGAATGCCTAGGTATGTATCTCAACCCATATACCTCATAGTAGTTTAGTATGAAATTTTTAAACTAAATTTCACAATAAATTTAAATAATTACAACACATATAAAATTAAGGTGAATATATAGACATCCAAATAAGCCCTAGGGTTTATTTAGATGCATACATATTGATTCAATCCATATGTAGTGTTGGAGTGAGATGGGGTGAAGTTTAAACTAAATTCCACCTTAATTATTCACTTCAACAACATTTGATTAAGGTGATATATGCATCTAGATAAGGTCTTAAAAGTTTCTATAAAATAGTAGCAAGATCAATAATTTGTTTCTAAATAATATTGAAGTTGTTTATACATATACACGCACATAAAAAGGACGTATACTCATTTTTATATATACAACTATGTTGTGGAGTTTGAATTTATAGAAATAATTGCTTATCCTAAACATCATATATTTACAAAATGGAGTGATTAGTTCTTATCCTCGCTAGATATGTGTACTATTACTATTCCTCGTCGATCTACACGCTCCTTTCTGTATCTGCACCTCGTCGAATTTGCATGCTCCTCCCCAAATCCTCACTTGGCCTAGGTTATCACACACATCAAGAGCGGGCCCGCTGCATGCTGCGAGTGGGCCCAACTACCAGTGGAGGGGGGCTTGCGCCCCCACTGGTAGCTCTTTGATTTTACCTAGGGTTTACTAAGTAGGCAGACTAAACAAAAAAATGTATAATCAAGTAATTAAGGAAGTCGGGGCCTGACTTTGTTAAAAGGATTCTTTGAGATGGTCAATTTTTACTATCTTCTAAAATAAAACAATCTCCTCCTATTTTACGAGACTACTACATTTTGTCAATGTTTTCGTTATTGAAATGGACATATCTTCTAAAATCAATTTTGCAGAAGTATCCATAGACCATAAGGTTTGTGCTGAAGGTAATGTGAAATAAGAGGGGAAGGATAAAATCAAGGTCGACTAGAAAGAAAACAAAAAATACTATTCAATTTTAAATAAGGATGTATAAATCTTAAAATTTCAAACAGGGAATTTTCTTAGAAAAGATAGCAGAGGGAGTGATGGTGGCAAGAGGATTATAGGAGGGGAAAACGAGTGATTATAGTTTGTGCTCCTTCTATCTTGGAATCTAACAAATCTAGTTCTATCCTAAGTCAAACTATAGTAACTTCGACCAAATTTATAGATGAACACTAAATATATTTTATAATGATATATCTAATTAAACTAATTTAGTCTTACTTATTTTTCTTATTCTTTTCTATAAATTTGGTCAAAGTTACTATAGGTTGACTCTCGAACAAAATTGAATTTCTTGTATTTCTGGATAAGGGAGTATATATGATATGATATCTACCATTACCCTTATAGCCGTTGAGTTTTTCAAGCCACCAGGTTGAGCCACGTCGTCCGCATTTGCGGCCGTCCGATCGGCCGCACGGACGGCCTGCAGACGTCGAGTCTCGATGTTTCGCAAAAATCCTCGAACTTTGATAAAATACGACCCACCGTCCGCATCCTCTCACCGAAAAACTTGCAACAGCCCCTCGAATTTTTCAAAAATAGGGCCCGCCGTCCAGGCGAGTAAATGGGCTTCCAGCTCGCCACTGCGCCCCCTTTATGCGGGCGAAACTGGCCTGGATTTGGCCTTTTTCCCTTTTATTAAATCAGATAATTTGCTGGTTTTGTTTACTTCGTGCAAAAATAATCAAACCTTCTAAAATCATGGAATCTTTTCAGAAGACTCTCCACGATGTTAAAAAATAATCAAACCCTCTCCACGACGCACTATATGTAAAAAAAAATATTGGACTTCGAACAAATAGATTATAACTAGACTCCCTTGCTTCACAAGTAGTTCAAGAACTTTGCTTATAATGTTGATCTCACGGGGTTCTTGAGTTTTTGATGGATGTCTAGTTACTTCTTGGTGCTAAGGATGGTGTAAAATGCAACTCCGATTGGTATCGCGCTTCAAAGGTCCATTTCTTACACCTTAGCATCATTTTGGTAGAATTACTCTCCCCACACTTCTATCCATGCATATGTGCAAAGCTTCAAATCCAAACTCTATGCACATATGTAGGAGCAATACTACCAAAACCGAACTTGCTATAGTTGTCCAAATTCCTCTTGTGAGCTTATTGATTGGACAAGTATGACAAGTTCAAAATCTTTATTATAAAATCATCATTGTTGAGGTTGTCATCAATTACCAAAAAGGGGGAGATTGAAAGTCCCTAGTTTGGTTTTGGCTAATTGATGAAACCTAGGACTAACCTTGTTTATCTAAAGTGGTTGATTTAGAGAAAGGTTGTCCACATGATGAGCTTATTGCATATGAAGCATGACACATGTCATGTGATCAAAGATGAAGATCAAGACGATGCTTGGCTCCATGGACCGGTGTTGAAGGTGAAGGGCTAGTCGAGGCTTCGGAGTGAAGGACCATGCGATGGTGAAGCTCGGGCAAGACTAGGCGTCGATGGACCGATGCACGCGGGAAGGGCAAGTTCAAGTCGAGGTCGATGGATCGAGACGGTCACATGATGGTGTGAAGTGTTCATATCATTTGGAGGAACAAAATGGGCTCAAGGCAAAGGTATAACCGATAGGGCCATTTTGTTTTGCACTCAAGACACCATAGAGGGTGCGAGTGGTTTAGGATCGATAGCCGCACTATTAAGAGGGAAGTCTTATCGGCTATTCGACGCATGGGTGCCACTAGGTGAATTCATGAAGTGCATTGCATGTAGGACCTAGTGAGCTAACCTAACCTTTGGGAAATGGTTGTGAAAAGCTAACACACAAGCACATGGAGATGTACACTTGGTGGTGTTGGCACATTTACAAAGGTGGCGTTTGGGCGCAGCGTGGTTTGCGGGTAGAGATGGGTTTGGGTCCTCTCTTCCTCCCACCGAGCCCGTGAGGCGGGATTCGCTTTTGGGAAAAATGGATGCATATTTTCTATTGCGTCGGATGCAAAATTTGGTTGAAATCATGCTATCTCTCGTTGATCAAGTTGGTATACTTGTTGGATAGCATGTTGGAGAAGTTGGTGTCACGACACGGCGACAAAACGATGAAGTCAGCACCTAGAAGAGGCGCCGGACGCGCCTTGGCGCGGCGCCGGACGCGTCCGGCGCATTGTGGCGTGGCGCGAGGTGGTGGCTCTCGAGATGTTCGTCGACGCGCGGCGGACGCGAGCGGCGACTTCGCTTGTTCTTGTCTTGGTCCGCGCTCGTGGAAGACGGCGTGTGGCCGGTGGCTCGGCTCAAAGGCGGCGGACGCGTGGTGCGCGTCCGCGCATGCCGGTTCCAGGAATGAAAAGTTCCGGCTCGCGTTGCGGACGCGGACGCCTTGCGCCGGACGCTGGGCCCCGTAGCGTGCGCCGGACGCAGCGCCGGACGCCACGTGGCGACGGTTGGCCGCGGCGCCAACGGTCGGCTCGGCCGCGCGCGCGAGGAAGAAGCGCCGGACGCGTCCGGCGGTTTACGGGCGAAAGGCCCGGCGCGTACGCTCGGCCTCCGAGGGGTAACGGTCACATTTGTTTGAGGGGTTATAAATAAAAGGTGGCCGGCCCTTGTGAGGTCTCTTGGCCATTTCTCATCCCTTGTGCATTCTTTGAGCTAAGAAACTCTCTCCCACTCATCTCTCTTGCTTGGTTGTTCATCCTAAGAGAGATTGAGTGAATCACCTAGTGCATTGCATTGCTTGAGGGCATCTAGTGGCACTTGTGGGTGGTTTAGCCGGTGGATTTCTTGTTACTCTTGGAGAGTACTGCTCCTAGCCGGCTTGGAGGAAGTTGGAGGCGTTGGCAAGAGAAGGTGTTTGTTCTTGGCCACCTCCGGTTATTTGTGAGAGGTTTGAGCTCACCTCGTGGGGATCACGAAGAGCATCCTAGTGGATTGCGCGTGTCGTTGAGTACCTCGCTTGAGAGTGGTGTCTTGCGGTGCCTTGCGAGCCTTGAGGGGCTAGTGACTTGAGGGTCACACCGAAGAACCATCTAGGTGTTGGTCGACACAACAGGTGACTAGCTTGGCGGTGCCCAAGTGAACACCGGGTGAACAAAAACAATTGTGTTCATCTTTGTTCCTGGTGATTGGTCTCCGATTGTGTGTTGCCGATTGATTGATTGTTCATCTCTTGGTGATTGACAACCTCGACTCTACGCGTTGGTATAACAAGCTCCTACCCTCTCTTGTATTACTTCGTTTACATTCTTGCAAAGTAGAATTGCTTGTGTGGTCGGTGGGAACCACTTCTTGTGTAGACTAAATCCCGTGGGTAGAATTGCTTGTGTGGTCGGTCGGGAACCACTTCTTGTGTAGACTAAATCCCGTGGGTAGAACTCTTGATCACTAGTGGTAGCTATTGTGTGTGCTAGTGATCACCTACTAGAATTGTTTGGATAGGAGGCTTGCAACATCTAGTAGGCTAAGCAAAACTTGCTTTCCGCCGTTTGTGTATCTAACGAAGTTTGCTTAGTGAGTTTGTATAAATTTTTTATAGGCTATTCACCCCCTTCCATCTAGGACCTTACAACATTGACCCTACAATTATAAAATTTGCTTTGTGGATGCTTCGTGAAGTTAACAACTTCTAAAAAAGACAAAAAACAAGAATGTTCCAACAAATTATTATTCCGTGCGGCAGATCGGACGGCCGACAAATGCAGCCGACATGGCTCAATGTTTACATATTTGGAGTCGTATAATATGTACCGTGAACTCCTTCTTTAATTAGTTTATTAGTTCGCAATATATACACACGAAAACGAAGAATCGACGTTTCCTCCCCTATTTTTCTTTTCCCCTCCGCCTCCATATCCTTATTTTTCCTTCTGCCCGCGCGAAGGTACGGGGTTCCGGCTAGTTATATTATTATTAGGGAAGAAACGAGGAAGGGGCAACACAATTGATTCGGAAGCAAAATGATGAAAGTACCTAGGTTTCTTTTAATGGTAGTCCCTTCGTGGTATACTCTCTCGCCTAAAAACAAATACTATTGTTCCTTAATTGAACCAAGTTATCTTCAAAGACACGGCGCAATGTTAAAGGGCATTGGTTGGGGGCTCCCACCCGATTTCAAATCCCTACCGACACATTATTCGATTTATTCCAGGATTTTTCTATTATACATTAAGTGGTAGGCGATGTTCCCGTCGACAACGAGGCGCCAGCCACACTTCGTGAACTTCAAGATTTCGCCGACTCCGTCTTTCAAAGGTCTTCATAGGGGTAGAGTTTGTCGTGTGTTTATAAAAAAGAGTGTGCGTGACATGTTTAGGCTTTTGCGTTACAGTGTAATCTAAAAAACTAAGTTAATAAAAAAAATAGTACCAATATTTATTTCTCTCAATATTTTTGTAATATTTAATAATTAATCTGAAGATAATTATTTTCGGTATCAGTAACCATAAACCTCTTTTGTCGCTGAGGCAGCAGATGGGGCCACCGAGCAGAGAAAGAATCCTGAATCGACCAAGGACGGTATATGCCATGGCAAAGCCAACGGTGACGCGACGCCCGTCCCGTTCCCAGCCGCACTTGTGAAGAGAACGCCGAGCTGCAAGTAAACGGCACCGACTCCCACCCGGAAGAGAGCCGAGCCGGACCAAGTCCTCCTCGTCGGACCAAGTCCTCCTCGTCTCCCCCAAGGTTCCACCCCCACCCCCCGCCCCGATCCGATCCGATCCGATGGAGGGCGGCGACGCGTCCGGCGCGGCCGGCGGCGGCGGCGGCGGCGCCGTGGCCGCGGCGGCCAAGTGGCGGAGCGACGCGTCGCGGGCGTTCCAGTACTACCTGGACCGCTCGACGCCGCACGCCACGGGGCGCTGGCTCGGCACGCTCGCCGCGGCCGCCGTCTACGCGCTGCGGGTCTACATGGTGCAGGGCTTCTACATCGTCACCTACGGGCTCGGGATCTACCTCCTCAACCTCCTCATCGGCTTCCTCTCCCCCATGGTCGACCCCGAGCTCGACCCCTCCGCCGCCGCCGAGGGGCCCGCCCTCCCCACCCGCGGCTCCGACGAGTTCAAGCCCTTCATCAGGCGCCTCCCCGAGTTCAAGTTCTGGTCAGATCTCTCGTCCGAGCCCCCAGATCTGTCTCTCCGCATCGCCAGATCCGTCCGCCCTCTTACTATCTCCGGTCGGCTGTGGTGATTAGGAGTATTTACCTACTGGATGGAAGGGGGTGATCGGATCGGTCTCGCTAGTTTAGTTCTCGCCGTCATGTCTTGTTGTATAGCTATAGTCACGACTACTCCTAATCCAGATAAAACCTAGCTGTTTTGCATTTCGAAAACCAATTACGAATCTGCCTTAACATTCGATGCACTGTTGCTTAGCTACTTCTGACCCCTCCCGTCAGTAAGTTGTATATTTTGCACATAAGTCTACCGAGTGTGGCAAGCTGATATTCTCGTGGTTTTGTCAATGAATCCATCATCAATAGGAAACATAACATTTGTGCAGTCCAACCTGTTTTGATCAATCATAAACTAGCTAGTTAAAGACTTCCAGCTGGTAGACTACCTGTCAAAGTACAGGATCTTTCCATATACTATTTCTTTAGCTAGAAAATAAGATGGCTACAAAATCACAAGCTTGTGTTAGATTTCTGTGTCACGAAGCTCGGGTGACACCTGACTAAGGTTGTTTGATTCCAAGTCAGCGTGCCATGGAATTAGGTGCAAAATCATTGTCAATATGCGTTGATTAATGCTGAAATCTTGATTTTGATAACCTCCACCGACGCAAATCAAGCCATGTAGCCTGTCAGTTATCTGCCAAACCACAGCCAAATCCCTGAATGAACCCACTCAAGGCTTGTTGTGCCCCTTCAATTGCACTACCGTATATGTTTTGTGATTCCAGTGGATGATGTGGGGAAGATAAATGCCTCTGATGTAGTTCCACTGAATAAATAGACAGATAATGGGACTCAGGGGCTTTCTTTCTTAAAATTAGAATTAGTCTGAATTGCCTTCGTCCTTCATTTTGGTTGAAATACATGTATATTTAATGGTGTCTCTCTGGACTAGTCAACTTTTTGAGAAGTTTTGATGATTCTTGCTGAATCTCTCATTCTTTCCTAGTTAAGCATATGTCTGGGTCATCATTATTAGTGAGCTGCTTAATGCACAATATAGCTTCTGTTCTTCCAAATGTCGGACACACAATAGGTTGTCAGGGTCCTGATCATTGCACATTCAAAAGTCTCCATTGCCAAGTTACTATTGCTCAGAGGTCTGACCCATGGTTTTTAAGGCGTCGCCTAGGTGACAAGGCGCTCGCAGGGAGTAAGGCGTCCACGACGCCTAGCTAAAATCAGAGGAAAACAATAGGGACAGGTTCAGCTACCTCCTTGCTCATCCCCACCAAATCTGGTGCCTCCTGGGTCATCTGCGGCGGAGGCGGCAGTTAATCGAGCTGGTGATCTGAGAGAGAAGCAGCAAGAGGTAGGGAAGGAGCGGATGAGGGCAGGCTGAGTGCACCCAGCCAAGAGCAGCGTGAGGGAGGGAGGGTGGTGCTGTACCTGCGTGAGCCATAAGAGAGATGTGGTGGCGCTGTGTCTGCATGAAGGAGGGAGATGCTGCGGCGCTGCATCAGCGTGCGTCAAGCAGGGAGATGCGGCAGCGTTGCCCCTACGTGAAGGAGGGTTGTGTGCGGTGGTGTGCATCTGTGAGATGAGAGATGACCTGAGAAAGGGATAAGGACACACTTGTGGGCTGCCTATTGGGCTGGGTCAAGCACTTCTCTTTACATTTGCCCTTTTCTGGTTTTTCTTTTACCTTCTTTTCTCTTTTCCTTGCCTATTCCATGCTTGTATTTTCCTATTTCTTAGGCCTTATGATTGCCTAGGTGTCGCCTAGTCGACTCAAATGAGTGGCTCACCATGTCTCGCCTTGCCGCCTTAAAAACCATGGTCTGACCTTTTGTCTATATGCATGTGCTTGTTCTAGTGGGTTTTAAGTTGTATTTTGTGACAATTTTCTGCAATATCATTTCCCGAGGGTGGTTCTGTGGAGGTCTATATAGCTAAACGTGCACGGGCTGCATTTACTGGTATCTCAGCTAAATACGACTTACATCATAACCCGACATAGTTTGTATCATCTATAATTCTGTGTGCTATTAATTTAAAATTCGTTTTAGCCCAAGTTTGAAGTGTTTCCACTTTGGTGAAAGAGTTCAGTTAGCCAGATACTGATGTTTTCTTTCTGAATTGATCATTGCCTTCTCAAATTTACATTAGGAGTTTTCTGTTAGGGTTCAGTTTTTTGTTGATAGTTCACCATAACTAGTGTCATGTACTCCTTTTTCTATTTAACCACAGTTGGTAGTTTTGTTGATTAAACCCTTACCAGTTGCAAGGTTTTATTGCGAGAATGCTATTGATAGCATGCATGTATTCAATGCTTATAATTTTATCCTTCTGGGCCAGTTAGTTCATTTCTATCCCATTTTACTTTTCTTTGAAATCCACATTAGTTCAATCAATTGTGTTTTGGGTGAACCCAATGACCCAGAGAGAAAACAAAACTTGCATCCCTAGTGCATGCCCATTTGTTTCTAGTATTTTCTAAATTAGTTCTTTTCATTCTTAATACAGAAGATCTTTCCTGCGGCTCCTGTTCAATATATCCCCTAACATCTATTTCCTTATCTTTCAGGTATGCAATCACAAAAGCTTTTGTTGTAGCTTTTGTGATGACTTTCTTCTCAGTGTTTGATGTTCCTGTCTTCTGGCCTATACTCCTCTGCTACTGGGTTGTTCTCTTTGTCTTAACGATGAAGCGCCAGATTGTGCATATGATCAAATACAAATATGTGCCTTTCAGTATCGGGAAGCAGGTCAGTACCTACCAATAAATTCACTTATTGATTTTGTTTATTCACTGAATGCTCATGCACTTGATGCCAACTGCTGTGGGTACCATGGGAGTTGCCTGCCTAAGTAACGTGTACACCAAAGTTATGAAGTCGTCTAATCCTAGCCACCAATGGGACCTACTAGGTGACTAGTCGCGATTAGTCGTCGGCCAGGATGACTAGTTGGCTCTGGTCAATTCCCTAGTCGCACTATATATATCAGGGCTAATATTCCAAATATATACTAGTATACTGTGTTCTAGAGTTCAAATCAAACATGAAGATAATACTAGGGTGGTGGCTGCATGTAGGGTTGCAAATTGGGTTGAAAAACATGCACCCATGTGACCCAAGCCATCCCAGATGCAGCCCATGCCCTCAGCTGCCCAGAAATTCCATTCTGTTTCTGGTTTTCCGACTAACCGTGGACTTATCGGATGACCAGAAAACTAATCGGCCTAGGACCCTCATCACAAATGATCAGATGACCTGTTAACGCTGGCATAAACTGTTTTTTCTCTCTGTCTACTAATAAGGTTTGCATTCATTAAACGCCATTAGATCTGGCCCATGGATCAATTTTACCCGTATTTTGTGATGTTAAAGAAATCCTTGTGTAGTTGCCACACAATATTATTTTGGTAAAGTGGGTTTTCTTATTTCTCACTCATGATTTGCCATGCAATTATGATGCCAGAAATATGGTGGGAAGAAGAGTGCCGCGAGCACCAGTTCCTCAAAAGACTGATTCTGAACCTACCCCAGTAGGAAGCTTGGCAGGGGAACAAGATACGGTGGATGATGATATTTGATGTGCTAAATACCAAGTGTAATACTTCATTCATATCTAGAGGTAGACGGATATTCGCTCCTGTTTCTGACTCTGGGCTCACTGTTTAATTCGATATTGTGCTTAGATTGCTTCCTCCTATGCATGTATAGCGAGTTTCGTGTTCTCAGATAAATTATTTGGTTTAGTTACTACATACATATATCTGGGCCCTAAAACAATAAGCTCTATGCTCTCAGCAAGTTGTTTGGTTGGGAGTTGGCCAGTTGAAGTAGGCGGTTATTTCCTGTATCATCAAACCAGAACAGAATGATAAACTTTAAATGCAGAATATTTGACTCACTGTGTCAAACAACAAAAGTGAAGGCGCAGAAATATTTGCCGTATGCATCTGGCAATTTTTTTCCCTCGAAACTTCTCCCCATGACAAACGGAAGTACAGCAAGTTATGTCGTACAGAAACAAACCGGAGGAATCAGACGCTAGACTAACCTACTGTACTTGATTTACTAGCCTAGACAAGATGACCAAAGAAATCAACTCAATCCTCATGCATATACTAATTATTTGCTGGTAAGGAATGAGGTCGTGATGGATCAACTCATTCCTCGGACCAAACACACCATAAAGGAAGTAAAGTTATAGCCACATTCAGTTAAATACTCTTATGTTATGCACACACGTTTTCCAAGCAAAGTAGCCAGCCAGTCTAATATGGGCTTTATCGAACAGCAGACGCAACTAACATATATTGCAGCACCCATGTTAGCAGCGGCCTGGCTGGAACAGGAGAACATCCCAGGATTTCCTGGCCTGGCGTGAACCAGATAACATCCCAGGATTTCCCGCTTGAACTGAAGAACATACAAGAGTATTTCCTAAAAATACTTTTAGCTGGCGGTTTTCTTTTGTTAGTTATCTTCCAAACATGAGCATTGTGTTGTTGATTTACAAATACTAAAATTTGTAGGATAAACTTGTGATGATGCATGGGGTGACTTCAAAAACCAAACACACCATTAATTTCGTGGGAGATGACATATTCTGAGTCCCTTGTTATGCCTTGTTAATATGAAATGAAAGCAACAATCGATCGAGGAAGGATTCTTTGTTATATATTATTGGTTATTATTGGTGCATAGTTGAAAAGATGATGAGAACAGTACAAACAAGTAGGCACGCCAGATCCATGATACACGCTATCACGCATGGCGAAAAAATGAGGTCTAGGTAGTCACGTCGTTGCCAGCGACTAGCTAGCTAGCGAATCACGATTATGACGTACAAATCAAAAATCATGGTTCACGGGCCGTGTGCGACATCCTGTTGAGACAATCAGAGCTCAGAGGAATCGGTTGAGGTACTCATCGACGGTGGTGTACTTGACATCCGGGTACAGCTCGGTGGCGTCCACCCCTTGGCCGGGTCGATCTCGAAGCCGGCGTGCTCCCCACGCACGTACCCCGCGTGCCCGATCGCCAGGATGATGTTCACCGGCACCGGCGACTCTGCACTCGTACGCATGGACACTGTTAAAATCCTGTGCATTGTATACTGCAATGGATCGAATCACCAACCTTGGATCTGCTTGAGCACAGCTTCCTCGGGCACGTACTCCCGCGTGAACGTCTTGCCGGTCTTCCTTTCCCACAGCGAGAGCAGCTCGTTGTGCGACAGCGTGTTTGCCGGCGGCTTGATGTACAGCGTCCTGTTCTCGGCGCGCGGGTCGGCGGCGGCTAGCACCGTGTACGTCCCGATGTCCGCCTCGTCGACGAACACCACCTTCGTGTCGCCGTCGCCGAGGACGACCGCCTTGTCCGTGGGCGGGCCGCGGGAGAGCAGCTGCCCAATGCCGGGGAGTGCGAAACCCGCGAAGTAGCCGGCCACCACGTAGGTGTAGGGGATGCCCGCGGCCTCAGTGGCGCGCCGGATGCGCCCCTTGACGCCGAGGATCGACTTGCCCGGCTCCACTATGCCCGTGCGGTCCATGTCCAGACCGAACTCCGACGGCAAGAACCGCTGCAGTGCATGTATGCCCAGGAACGATCCGAAGCAGATAAGGTGTCGGCATGCAGTACGCGCGCTTCCAGTGCAGAAATGGGGAGAAATAAGAACAAGCTAGAAGTCTTGCTAGAACAAGCAGGACAGGACCGACCTTGACGTTGCCGGCCTCCTTGATGGCGTCGATGAGCCTGGTCTGCTCGGCGATCTGCATCTTCCCGACCGTGGAGATGACCACGTCGCGCCCTTGACGGCGCCCACCAGGCTAGCCTGGTCGTACAGGTCGCCCTTGAGGAGCGTGACGCCGGTGTCCTGGAAGCTCTTTAGCAGCGCCGCCTTGGCGGGGTCGGAGGGCGCCGTGTTCCTGACCAGCGTGACGGTGGGGTGGCCCAGCCGCGCGCTCGCCGCCACGACGTGCCTGCCCAGGGACCCCGTGCCGCCGACCACCAGGATCCTGCTCTTCTCCGACGACGCCATCTTGATTGTTAATTACTAGCTACCGGGCAATAATGCGGGATCGATCGATGCAGTTTGCTTAGCCTGTTGATCGGCGTGTCAGTTTTTGGACATGAGGAATGAAACACCACTATATATAAACTCCTAGCAGCCGGGTATCGATGTTTTTTCTCCCCTTTCACACGAGGCTAGCCCCATTTTTTTGCCTTTAGATAAACGGCAATAGCAGAAGAGTAGAAAGAAAACAGGCTACTACCTCACCATTTGGCACATCTCATCTTCACTAGACAGCTTCACTAGGCAAGCCCCATTTCCATTTAAATAAAAAATATCCTAGGTGTTTTTTTTTTACCGAGTCATGGGCTCAAACTTCAATATATATTCCCTCGGTTCAAAAATACTATACTGCAGATCAATTTTGATTAGGTTTATAGAAAATACGTACAATATTTATACTTATAAAAAAGTTTTTTATCAAATTATATTCGATGATCTATCTAACAATACTAATTGTGTATTATAAATATTAATTTTTTTAATATAGATTTGATTAAAATTAAAAATATCTGACTTCTCTAGGGGTGAGAATGACATTTATTTTTTGGACGAAGGGACTGATTGTGGCGATTTCCTTTAGTTTGGTGGGGGATACTATCATCATATACCGAATCGATTGTGATAGCCTTGTCAATCTGAAAGCAACAAACTGATGGAAGGTTTTGTCAAAAAAAAAAAAAAAAAAAAATCCTGATCGAAGGAGGGTTCTTCTTGGCGTAGAATGGAGGAAAAGGTGAGTCTATTACAAGTTTACAATTACAACAGTAGGCACGGTAGATCGATCAGACATACAGCATGGCGAAAAAAATGATGTTTAGCTAGTCACGTCGTCGCTAGCGACTAGCAGTAGCAGCTGACGAATCACGATTACGACATATTGGGAACCGGCGCGGGTTAAATCGGAGGAGGATGCATTCCATCCTATCGGTGGGATAGATGGCAGCGTCGATAGCACGGGAATAAGAGAAAGGGACAAACTGCCGATATTATATATTAAAATATATAAATATTTATGCTAAATAATTAGTATTATCGGAAAGATTTTTAAGTTAGTTTTTAATAAATTTATTTGAAGACATAAATGCTAATCTATTTTGCTATAAATTAAACTTAGTCAAAATTAACATAGTTTAACCAAAGATGCTTCCCATAGTTACATGATCTATGGGACAAAGGGAGTATTGAAAGTTTTGGAAGGAGCGAAATGCGAGATGCTTCAAGAACGCCATGTCCTCTGTAGCCCAAGTTCTCTCCACCATAAGGCAAGTCGCCGATCAATAGATCAAGACCAGTGCTTGCAAACTTAGCCGTGTTCCAGTAATCAGCTAGGAGAAATAGAGAAGGGAGGCAAAGCTGAATTGTAATAATATCCTATCATTCCAAAAGTGTGATGCGGTGTTGTAAAAAAATTCTTATTCTTCTTAATACAAAAGATGTGCAAGATTTTTTCGTATTCGAAAAAAGTATTTTTAGGAAATCCTCTAAGTTGTTCTTCAGCTCACGCTAGGCCTCTGCTCGCCATCGGTCTCTTAATCTCACCTTCGTCAGATGTGTTATTTGGATAAGTGGATCAACCACACATACATACCCTCTCCTTCTCTCATTCCCCAATAGCGCGCCTTGTCCAGAGTCTCCATATGAGATCTCACAGCCGCCCCTGCCTTCTCCTTGGTGACCTCACCGTGGCGATAGAACAGGAGGGTCGGTTCCCCTTCCTCCTCTCCTTCACCCTTCTAACCCACCTTGTAATATTCTCTAGTGGAATAAGCCCTTCTATAGGAGTTTTGGCTACCTCCATCCTCCTCATCTTCGTCGTGCTGGAGGTGGGCTGGCTGCTCGTAGTCATGGTGGCTGGTGGGGTCTCCTCCAAATCGACGCAATGAGTACTTCAATAAAGCCCTTCTACTCTCCCTTGCTTTCTCCTTTATTGCTCTCCGGCCGTCTGGGCGGCATGATGCCGACTGCAACCAAATTAAAGGAAGGTGGATGCATGGACGATGATAGCTTTAGCAACACTGGCGACCTCGACTTGCTACGCACAGACACGACGAAGCTGTCCTCGTTGCCCCTGAGTCCGAGCCTACTGTGGAACCTAGATTGTTGGATTTCCATCTGGAATTTTGGCCTCAAGGCTGGCAGTCTTTCTTCTCCCACAGCGACACTGCAAGAGCTCGTTGTGCGACAGCAAGTTGGCCGTCGGCTTGATGTGACATTAGTGTGACCACATAGGCGCCAACATCTAGGCCACGTACACCACCAACACCTGGTGTTTGCTACTCCCTACATCCAAATTTTAAGGCGTTTGACTTTTTTGACATCAAGTTTGACCGTCTTTGCCTTATTCTAAATTTTATTCAAAATATTACTTTTATGGCTTCCTTTATGGATAAAAGTATTCGTAAATGACTTAAATTTAACTATCTTTTGCACAAACTTTTAAAATAAGATGAGGGGTCAAATTTAGAGTTGAATAAGTCAAAGTCTTATAATTTGGGCATGGACCGAGTACTTTGCTTGATGTCATCCGGGGGTGCGGCCGTGCGGGGGACAGCGGACAGAACCTTCACGGTGATGGTGGTCACTGCGACGCCCGCGAATTAGCGGCACTGACCTGGCGCTCCACAGAGCCGGTGCCTGCCAAAGTGCCAAGTACCCCGTACATCCGAATCCTATCACTCTGCTCTCATGCTCTCTCCATCAGGGTCCCATTCATGCATCTTTGTTGCTTGTGATGGATTCGCTCACTCTGACGCGCAATATGAAGTGAGCTCGCTCGAGGGCTAGCTGTGGACTTGTGGTAGTGTGCCCTGCCCGGTTCAGGGAGCCAGTTGCCCTTTCATCACCAATGAACGTCCCTGTACAAATGCAACCAAATGGACAAGAGCCAAATCTTACAACTCTACTAACTGTACAACGCAAATGCTTTCAGAACTTTTCCCTCTCTTTCCTTTTTTTGAAATGGTTTCAATTTCGAAATCGGTGCGCAGATTGTTGGTCCTAAGCTAAATTTAAAGGCTTCAGATTCCAATCGAATTCCTTAGCTCTGAAACTGATCGGATCAGAAGATTTTTGGAGGAAAGCTGGATGGGTGGTTCATGTTTGCCGTTCGATAAAGCCCATATCGGAGTGGTTGGCTGCTTTGCCCGGGCCCGGAGCCTCACCCAACGGCACTTTGTTATTATTGACGTACGGAGTACAGTTGAAAAGATGAGACCAGTACAAAACAAGCACTAGGCAGTAGGCACACTACTCCTAGATCCATGAGACACGCCTATCACTCATGGTGAACAAAATCATGTTTAGGCAATCACATGCCATCGCTAGCGACTAGCTAGCTAACGAATCACGATGACGACGTCCACACGTACAAACTTCGCCGGCCGCCGGCGACGTCCTGTTGAGACAATCAGAGCTCTCAGAGGAAGCGGTTGAGGTACTCGTCGACGGTGGTGTACTTGACGTCCGGGTACCTTGGCCGGGTCGATCTCGAAGCCGGCCTGCTCCCCACGCACGTACCCTGCGTGCCCGATCGCCAGGATGACATTCACCGGCATCGGCGACTCTGCACACCCACGCACACACGGACAACGTTAAGACCTGTGCAATACTGCAGCAATGGATCATCATCCACGGATTGATAAACTGAATCAAACCAAGACCAACCTTGGATCTGCTTGAGCACGGCTTCTTCGGGCACGTACTCCCGCCGGAACGTCTTGCCGGTCTTCTTCTCCCACAGCGAGAGCAGCTCGTTGTGCGACAGCGTGTTTGCCGGCGGCTTGATGTACAGCGTCCTGTTCTCGGCGCGCGGGTCGTCGGCGGCCAGCACCGTGTAGGTGCCGATGTCCGCCTCATCGACGAACACCACCTTGGTGTCGCCGTCGCCGAGGACGACCGCCTTGTCCGTTGGCGGCCCGCGGGCCAACAACTGCCCGATGTTGGGGAGCCCGTAGCTTGCGAAGTAGCCGGCCACGACGTAGGTGTAGGGGATGCCCGCGGCCTCGGTGGCGCGCCGGATGCCCACCTTGACCGCTAGCATGGACTTGCCCGGCTCCACGATGCCCGTGCGGTCCACGTCCAGGCCGAACTCCGACGGGAAGAACCTCTGCACAAGCACAGGCTAGTGACTGAACAAGCTAGCTAGTAGAACAAGAATACAGTGACACGACCGACCGACCTTGACGTTGCCGGCCTCCTTGATGGCGTCGATCAGCCTGGTCTGGTCGGCGATCTGCATCTTCCCGAGCGTGGAGATGACCACGTCGGCGCCCTTGATGGCGCTCACCAGGCCAGCCTGGTCGTACAGGTCGCCCTTGAGAAGTGTGACGCCGGCGTCCTGGAAGCTCTTGAGCAGCTCCGCCTTGGCCGGGTCGGAGGGGGCCGTGTCCCTGACGAGCGCGACGGTGGGGTGGCCGAGCCTCGCGCTCGCCGCCACAACGTGCCTGCCCAGGTACCCCGTGCCGCCGACCACCAGGATCCGGCTCTTCTCCGACGCCATCCTGTACCGGGCAATAATGCGGGATCGATCGACGCAGTTTGCTTAGCCTGTTGTTCGGCGTGTCAGTTTTTGGACATGAGGAATCAAACACCACTATATATAGGAAAATACTCGTAGCAGCTGGTTCACACGAGGCTGGCCCCATTTCCATATAACGGAAATACAAATGTCTGATGTGAACGAAGAGCTCTGCCTCAGAGTCGGTAGAAGAGAGAAAACAGGCTACTACCTCCAGCATATATATGTGCACTATGCCTCAGAGTCACATAGCACTCAAGAGCTAAAAGTTTAGAAACCCACCGGCCGGAGCATCTCCAAGAGCCTCTGTGGAGTTTACTCCTACCGGCAATATTAAGTGAGTTGGCTCGAGGGCTAGTTGTGGACTTGTGGTAGTGTGCCCGGCCTGGTTCAAGGAAGCCATTGTTGGGCGCTATGCGCCGCTATAGCCCCCGCTATAGTGCTAGTAATACGCCATAGCGTCAGTTGGCTGTCCACGCTATAGCGCGCTATTTGTATAGAAACAAGCAATATATTAAAATGATGAAATAAAATATGATCATCTTACAAAGTCATAATCATAAGTTCATAACTTCATAAGAGCATAGCAATAAAGAACAACTGCCATAATTTCATAGTTTAATACAATCTAAAAACGAAAAGACATAAAGCCACAAGCCTACTGGGCGCCGAGCCGCTGGGTGAGGAAGTGACGATGCACTAGAGTTACTGCAGTTCTGAATCATGTACGTTCCCATTAGCGGGCCCTTAGTGGGCCAAATCTGACCGGGCCACCTTTTTTTATTGGTCAGCTAGAGAAACAGCAATAGCGGCAATCGCGAGAATAGCGCGAAATGAGTAACACCTTTGCGTTAAGTCATCTGGGCCGCTATAACGCGGAAATAGTGTGCTATTTTTTTTCGTGGTTCATTACCAATGAACGTCCCTGTACAATGCAACCAGATGGACAAGACCCAAATTTTGCAATTCTACAAACTGTACAACGCAAATGCTTTCAAAACTTTTCCCTTTCTTTTTCTGAAATGTTCAGATTCGAAACTCGTGCGCAGATTATTAGTACTAGCCACGTAGATAAATCCAAAGGCTTCAGTTCAAAGGCCTCAGATTCCAATCGAATTTCTTAGGTCTGAAACTGATCAGTTGAGAAGATTCTTGGAGGAAAGCTGGATGGGTGCTGCAATGTTGCCGCTGCTGTTCGATAAAGCTCATAGTGGACAGGCTGCTTCAGCCTTGTTTAGATTGCAAATATTTTCAACTCGATGAATAGTAGCACTTTTGTCTTATTTGACAAATATTGTCCAATCGCGACCAACTAGGCTCAAAAGATTCATCTCGTGATTTCCAATAAACTCGCAATTGGTTATTTTTTTTACCTACATTTAATACTCCATGACAATGCGGAAAATCGATGCATGATGGAGAAAAAAAAACTTTGGAATTTGGAGTGAAACTAAACAAGGCCTTCATTCGCTTGGAAAACGTGTGTGCATACCATATATTTTAACTGAAAAATGTGGCTACCACTTCCTTTAGGCCTTGTTTAGATTCCAGATTTTACTCCCAAATTTTACTATGCAGAATTCCTATTCCCCGTCACATCAAAACGCTTCAAGACATATACGCGAAAGATAAATATATATGAAAAATAAAAAACTAATTACACAAATCATTGTATTTCATGGCGAGACTAACATTTTAAGCCAATTAATCAATATTTGGATAATTATTACCAAATAAAAATAAAATCGCTACAGTGACGACACATCTACTATCAGATTTTGACCACCAATTTTGAAATCTAAACAAGGCCTATTTCGTCGGAGATAGCATATACCGAGTCGCTTGTGACAGCCTTGTCAATATGAATGAAAGCAACAGAAGCGATGGAGGAAGGATTCTTATATATATTATTATTGGCGTACGGCCGGAGTATATCGTTGAAAACATGACACCAGTACAAAGAAGCAGGCACTCTAGATCCATCAGCACGAGACTATCACGCATGGCGAACAAATGACGATGTTTCGGTAGTCACGTCGTCGCTAGCGACTAGCTGACAAATCACGATTTCGGACTGAAATTCCACACCACACATCGTCCTGTTTGTTCAGACGACTTCAGAGGAAGCGGTTGAGGTACTCGTCGACGGTGGTGTACTTGACGTCCGGGTACAGCTCGCTGGCGTCCACCCCCTTTGCTGGGTCGATCTCGAAGTTGAACTCCCCGCGCACGTACGCCGCGTGCCCGATCGCCAGGATGATGTTCAGAGGGATCGGCGACTCTGCACACGCATACATGGACACCGTTAAAACCTGTGCAATACCGCAGAAATGGACCTCGAACCAAAACCATGCCATGACTAACCTTGGATCTGCTTGAGCACGGCTTCCTCGGGCAGGTACTCTCTCTGGAACGTCTTGCCGGTCTTCTTCTCCCACAGCGACAGCAGCTCGTTGTGCGTCAGCGTGTTGGCGGGGGGCTTGATGTACAGCGTCTTGTTCTCGGCGCGCGGGTCGTCGGCGGCCAGCACCGTGTAGGTGGCGATGTCGCCTTCGTCGACGTACACCACCTTGGTGTCGCCGTTGCCCAGCACCACCACCTTGTCCGTGGGCGGGCCGCGGGCGAGCTGCTGCCCGACGCTGGGCAGCGAGTACCCCGCGAAGTAGCCGGCCGCGACGTAGGTGTAGGGGATGCCCGCGGCCTCGGTGGCGCGCCGGATGCCCACCTTGCCGCCGAGGATCGACTTGCCCGGCTCCACGATGCCCGTGCGGTCCACGTCCAGGCCGAACTCCGACGGGAAAAACCTCTGATGAACAAGCACAGGCTTAGTGACATACAGCAAGGGGAGAACGTAGAATCAGAAGAACAAAGCAGGACACGACCGAGACCGACCTTGACGTTGCCGGCCTCCTTGATGGCGTCGATGAGCTTTGTCTGATCGGCGATCTGCATGGACCCGAGCGTGGAGATGACCACGTCGGCGCCCTTGACGGCGCTCACGAGGCTAGCCTGGTCGTACAGGTCGCCCTTGAGGAGCGTCGCGCCGGCGTCCTCGAAGCTCTTGAGGAGAGCCGCCTTGGCCGGGTCGGAAGGCGCCGTGTCCCTGACGAGCGCAAAGGTGGGGTGGCCGAGCCGCGCGCTCGCCAGCACGACGTGCCTGCCCAGGTACCCCGTGGCGCCGACCACCAGGATCTTGCTCTTCTCCGACGCCATCTCTCTGTCTGTCCGGCCTGATTGTCGGCAATTGATCAGTTACCAGCAATAATGGAGGATCGATGTGGCTCGTCGATTTTTGTGGACAAGAGAATCGAACACCACTATATATAGGAAAGGGACATAGATAGATACGAGTATACTCCTAGGCTCCTAGCAGCTGGTTCCATCGGTGTCGATCGACGTCGATGCTTGGACGGACTGGTGGTTGTGGTTATTGCCAATTGGCGAACAGCGTAATTCGTCAATTGTTTCCGGATGATGACAGGCCGGCTTCGAGAGTGTTCAACGGGTGAGTGGGAGTGGTATCTGAAAAATTCTAGAAGACGTGACAAAAAACCGGCCGGTCCCGTGCCTGCCTGCTTGTGCTAGCCGGTCGCACAGTGGAAGTGGGTAGTGTGGCGGTAGGTGAGGATCATGACTTCATCAAATTAATTTTGGGAAGTGGTAGGATTACAGTACTTCATCAAAATGATTTTTGAACGTAATAGTTCATCAAAATAATATAATGACAATTTTTGTTGATGGGACCGGGAATCTGATGACCCTAGTAGGATGGTAAGGTAGGTGAGGTGCTAGTCCTGTCTACGATGGGAGTGCACCCGGACGCGAGCTGTGCTCATCCTATCCACTCCGCGATGAACCTGTCCGTGTTCACGTCCTAGAGAATCAGTCGACGGGTCCAGGTTCACGAGGGCGACCACTGAGAAAGGTCTGGCGCAACTGATGGGCTATGCTCGTGGGTCATTTTCGGCTTTTGCTTAAAAGTCAAGTGGTCATCAGATAAATCTGCTATCGATTGAAAAATATTTGTATATATTCATGACATAAGATTTATGTTTTTAAATTCACTAAGAAAATTATTTTTATAATAAAACTTATATTAGTTGTAAAATTATAAGGATTTTTTTATAATGGATGGTTAAAAATCCTAATGTTTGACTTAGAACAAATTTACTAGAACTACTCCATGTGTGCGGGCCTGATCAGGACATATGGCACTTAGCCATTGGAAATGACATAGTAAACAATAATCCTTCCCATCCCAGAATAAAATAACTTCTAAAGGTGTTCTAAGTTCTATTTTTATGTTTGATTTTTATAGAAAAAACAAATATTAACAATACAAATTAGTACAATAAGATACAAAATGCAATATATTTTTATACTCTTTCCCTCCAAAGTACTTTTTATGTCACAAGAACTTGATGTCGAAGGTATTGGACATGCACTTTCTCTGGGCATCTCCATGCAACACACTTTAATTGGAAAACCATATTTTCTTTTAAGGAAATCTCATGTTACAAAATAGAGGCAATAGAGTCATTTCTCTCCTTCAATAATCTAATATGTCTGAAAAAATTCTAAAACATCAAAAAGTTTGAGACAGAGTACTATGTCTTTTTAGTATCTACTTTTTTTTTATATAAAATTGGTTCGACTTAGAACAACTCTAAAAGTTGATTTATCATTCAAGAGCAGAGAATAGAGAGAACAGCTGAATGGTAGTAGAGCAAATTCCAGAGGGCATGTGAGTTTGGTACAGTGGACAATGAGAGTTTTGGAAGTGGCATGTATGTCACTTACTTTTGTTCAACTTTAGATTTGTTCTTTTAGACCACGTTGTTGCGCGTATTTCATTAAGCAGAGTATTCTACTTTATATTTATCTATAGTTATAATATGAAATTAGTTTCATTGATTCATAATAAACAATATCTTTTATATTCTAGATATTAATACATGCTTTCACACAAATTGTTAAAAGTAGTGATTTACAATAGGCTAAAATGACTTATAATTTGAAAGAACCAAAGTATCAAGTTTCCAATGCTATTTGGAAAACTCTCACCTAAAGAAGTTTTCATTGTTGTTGGGTGGGTCTCTTAGTCTCACCTAACGTGGCGTCGTAGGAAAAAGACTTGCTTGCAGCATGAAAAAGGCAAAACATATCCCTCCATCTACACAAGAACGTGTCAATCAAACTAGCTCAACATTGACCAAGTTTATTGTCAATAATATTAGCATTTATGTTTTAAAATAAATTTATTATGAAAATACTAATCTACTGGTATTTATTTTGTCTCATGAGTGTTAGTACTAATAAATACTAAAATTATTTGACCTTTTGAAATATGATAATTGTATTTTTTTATGGACGGAGGGAGTACTCCTCAACATAGTACCTGCAGGCTACAGGTTAGTAGTGGTTGCGTCAGCTGTCGGCTCCTACGCTTTACTAGTACAACAGTTTGGTAATTGGTCTCACGAGGGTTTGAACTTGTATAATTAAGTCTGAGTTTTATGTTGCTTTGAGCTATAGGTCCTGCGCATAACCCGTACTCAGTGTTTTTTAATTATTGCTGTAACAAACACCAACAATATATTGATAGCGGACCCATCCAGTTGACTACTTGGTGGCCAGGCCGCCTTGCTACATTTTTTTAGCATCACGCTAACTTCTGTTGCATGTGAAGTATTATAACATTACTATCCTGGTCTGGGTATTCAACAAAGAGTTCTGAAGGAGGAGACACATTTTTAACACGGTGCGCTTGTTCAGAGTGGTACATATGGAAGGCAAGAATCTCAAAAAAATCTAAAAAAAAAAAAAACATATGGAAGCTTTGCAGCAGCAACATTACAAGCTCTTCTCGATCAGCTTGTCAACTTCTTGTGGACACTCTGATGAAACAAGATCCTTTACAAACAACCTGCACACTGGAAGCTTCGACCTTCAATTGTTCACATTATCTCTCAAACTCTGAAGCTCGAGATGCTAAGTTTGCAAGGTTCCACGACAGGTTAATAGAGTAGTTCATACACTAGCAAAGCATGCCTGACAATCTGCATCACGATCTTGTAAGTTTGAATGCTTAAACTGGGCACTGCATGAGAATTGTGCTACCATACAAGCACTCCTGAACATTGCGTGGGGAACACTTTGTCCCATTTCTGTAATTTGTTGCTAAACTAATATATGAATGACCAATTGACCATTATCCAAAAAAAAAAAATGGATGTCTTGTTTGTCCATATATAGCTGGACTAATAAGTACATTCGTGCAGCCGGCCGCGGTTATCGGGTTATGTTACCGGAAATTTGAATAAGCAAATGAATGGTGCTTAGTGTAACCCTGAGTCCCTTGACCCATCGTCTTTCTCCATGTTTTCTTGCGGTTTCGGTGATAATCCTGTTTGCAAAGCTGAAAGTGATAAACTTGGGTTTCAAAAACGTCATCTCATTAGAAGATCTACTAAATGTCTTTCCGACTGGTAATCGGTGCGGATCACGATCAGAGCAGCCTGTTGAGGTAATCATCGACGGGGTGTACTTCACGTCCGGGTACAGCTCGCCGGCGTCCACCCCCGACGATGGGTCGATCTTGAACTTATGTTCCCCCTTGATGTGCACCGCATGCCCAATTGACAGTAGGATCCTGTCCAGTGGGACCGGAAGTTCTGCAGAATTGTTAACCCCATCGGTTATCAATTATCATATCACAGTATATAATAAAAAATTACCATATCACTGTGATTCACAGTTCAGAGTCCGAGCTAGTGTCTGACCTTGGATCTGCTTGAGGACGTCGTCCTCGGCGAGGTGCACCCGCTCGAACGCCTTGCTGGTCTTCTTCTCCCACAGCGCCAGCAGCTCGTTATGCGACAGCGTGTTGGCCGGCGGCTTGACGTACAGCGTCCTGTTCTCGGCGCGCGGGTCATCGGCCGCCAGCACCGTGTAGGTTCCGATGTCCGCCTCGTCGACGTACGACACCTCGGCGTCGCCGTCGCCGAGTATGACGACCTTGTCGTCGGGTGGTGATTGTGCCAGCACCTGCCCGATGCCGGGCAGCCCGTAGCCGAAGAAGTAGCCCGTCCACACGTACAAGGGGACGCCCGCAGCCTCGACGGCGCGGCGGATCACCGCCTTGGTCGTGATGAACGTGGACCTGGTCGGCTCCACGGCGGCCGAGCGGTCCACGTCAAGGCCGAACTCCGACGGGATGAACCTCTGCGCGTGTATATGAAATTTTTTTTTGAGAGAAACGTCTATATGAAATTCGCGAAATTCTTTCTGAAATTTGGGGGAATTAAAACTGCAGTGTTGTACCTTGATGTTGCCGGCCTTCTTGATGGCGTCGATGAGCCTGGTCTGATCGGCGATCTGCGGCGCGCCGACGGTGGATATGACCACGTCCGCAGCCTTGACGGCGGTGAGCAGGCTAGCCTGGTCGTGCAGGTCTCCCTTGACGAGCGTGACGCCGGCGTCCTGGAAGCTCTTGAGCAGCTCCGCCTTGGTCGGGTCGGAGAGGGCTGTCTCCCTGACGAACGCGAAGGTGGGGTGGCCCTGCCGCGCGCTTGCCGCCACGACGTGCCTGCCCAGGTGACCTGTGCCGCCGACCACCAGGATCTTGCTCTTCTCCGACGCCATCCTTGGGTGACTCCTGAGCTGAACGTGGCCCAGCGAGAGGTGGAGCCGTGGAGGGAGAGATAGGGACCAAATGATTGCCGGGCGTCACTCGTGCAGTCGTGGTCGTCGGACCAAATCACGAGCGCTTTCGTTTTTTTTAATTTTATATAAATTTTAAATTTATAATTAAGTCCCGAATTGAATTAGTATCTCCTTGTCGTTTTTTTAGTGCACTTGGACGCCATAGTGCCCTACTGCCCTGCCTCGAGGCCAACTTGGCATCTTTCCGGCAAGTGCTAGTGTGGAAGTGGAACGCCCAACTTTTCCGGAATCGCACGGACCTTTGTGTGATTTGACCAAAAACTATCGGAACGTAAAGTGGAGTGAATTTTTTTTTGCGATAGAATTCTGACCCAATCAATAGTCTTGTTTACCGCCGATCTCGGTAAAATATAGTTATCACCGAAATTGGAATTTTCGTCGTCCACCTACATGAAAGTGTGTTCTCTTGTATCAACATCTTTATATGCTAGCTCTTGATGTTCAATGCCTTAGAGACAATCTATGCATTTTTCTAGAGTAATTTAACCATTACCCATTTCATTTTGACTTATGAATTTTCCTTTATGAGTCACCTATGGTATTTTTCCCCTATAGATGAACTGAAGTGGAAAGTCGTTTTCCGCATGGTTAAGTCGAAGCACAGTCCTTACATTGAAGTGTCCGAATCCAAAGACATGCACACTGGAGATATCTCAAGGTATGGTTTAGGATGTTGGAGGCAGAGGAGAGTGTGATGGACTCTGTTTGAGTGTTGGTGGTTGTGGCGACTTTAGGAATTGGGAGAGCTTGGAGGCGAAGGAAATGGTGATGAGATGAGGGAGCTAAATCCTTTCGCCATTGCCATGTGGTATCAATCATCGGAAGGGAAGCTCAGCGAGGGAGATGGCGAGCGTGTTGCATGCGGGGCACAAGGGCAGGTAGGCGGGTGGCAGAAGGGAGACGAAGAAACTTAGGGCATCCATAGTGGCCAGTTCAAATAGCTAGCTTATGCGGAGGTAAAATAAAATTAAGAAAAGGTTGAATTTGCACGTCCTACAAGCATGGGACAACGGTAAGAGGCACAACATTCTTTGATATGAATGTGAGACAAGCGCTCGAGGTCTCGCTAGCAAGATCATTTCTCTCACTCTTTCTCTCTCTCCCACGTTGAATAGATTTGGGTAAGCTTCTTATAAGCTACTGCGTCAGTAGTGTAGTTTTTCTTATTCTCACTCAATAGATTGTCAAAATCCTTTACCAGGAGATATGAAAAAGAGGAGAGATGAACCTCTTACTATACATTTCAGCAGCAGGGTTTTAGAACTTATTCAAAACTCTTAGTAGATAGTAAAGATATGTAATGAGTAATTTAAATATTTATGGACTAAAATAACATACACAGTCTACTTTTAAGGATCGGGATGATACAACCCCACAAGTTTAAGGACTGGCTATAAACTTTACTCTAAAATAAAAATATGCTATAGTAAAACATGTCTAAACAGTACATACGGTAGGGGACCAAGAGTAATACAAACAGTAATTGGACTGCAGAGTATAGTAGCGTGAGTAGCTGGTGTACACTGCTCTGTAAACAACGCCTGATCAGGTGAGCGTGCTTGGTGTAATGGCACCAATAAAAAAAAAATCCTTGAATCATAATAGTGCGCATTCGATGGAGAACCCTGCAGGTCACATTCAGAGCAGCTTGTTGAGGTAGTCGTCGACCGTGGTGTACTTCACGTCCGGGTACAGCTCGCCGGCGTCCACACCCAGCGATGGGTCGATATTGAAGTTTTGTTCACCATTGATGTACACCGCATGCCCAATTGACAGTAGGATCCTGTCCAGCGGGTTTGGAAGTTCTGCAGAATTGTGACCCCATGGTTATAAGTTATCATATCAGTTCAGTTCATAGTTAGAACCAGTGTGCTGTAGCAAAGCGTTTGGACGATAGATGAGTGATTGGTCATTGAATTGGTGTCCAACTATTTACATAGGTGTTTGAGGATTTAATCAATACTAATAATGTCTCGTAAATGCATGAAATTGTGAAAAAAAAAAAAAATGTGTATGCTTTTAATGCTTACAAACTGATTTTAAAAGCTATCGATGGACAAAGTCCATAAGTTAATTAAAATACTACATGTTCTAAATTATAAATAGTTTCAATTTTAACTCCATTCTAAGTTAAGTTTCTCTAGATTTGATCCCATTTACAAAAAATACATAAAGGCGTACAACATTTTCTTGACATAAATGGGAGGGAGGAGCACTTCCCACCAAATTCATTGATTAGGAACAACAAACGACTGTTGCTTGGTTTACATGGAGAGGAGACCGGCAAGACGTTCGCTTACAAACTTACAACCTTAAACATGATTTGTTATAAACATATATTTTAATATTATAAATTTCTTTTTTCTTTGTATGAACTTAGTTAAAGTTAGAGAAATTTGACCTAGTATAAACTTAAATGATTTATGATTTGAAATAGCGAATAAAATTTATTATGGTAAAATATATTTTTCATCATCTAACTTACATGGTATTCTGATTTAAACATTAAACTAAGAAACCATGTAATGGGCGACCTCTAACTGTTAAAACCAGAAAAACTTGGTCCCCTTGCTAGTTTTGAAGTCATGGTTTTCTAGTTTTCAAAAAATAATAAAAGTCTAATTTACTATACCAAAATTCATAATCTTTTAAATAAAAAATATAATAAGTACTATTTTTTCTTAAAATAATATCACCATACTTATGATTTATATTTAGTCATTTAGAATATATTTTATTCTATTTCTATTGCTTTATTGCTTGTGAGCATGTTTATTATTCATTTGAAACAAGTAAGATCTAAATAACTCTTAATAGAGCACCTATAGATATCTAACATTTTTACAAGGGAACTTATACTACAATCATATTTTCTAATTTAAAATAAATTATAAATTTCGGAGATAAACAAGAATTTTATTGTTTTTAAACAAAAAATACAAAATCCACTTTTAAAACCAACTGTGGAACCAAATTTGTTTGGTTTAAGCAGTTAGAGGCTGCATGATACACGATTTCGTACTTTAAAGTTAAACATTACAATTTGGTACTCTCTCTATTTCAATTTATAAATTATTTTAAGAATCTTGGAGAGTCAAAATATGTCAAGTTTATACAAAATTTTAGAGAGAATTATAAATATTTTTAATATGAAATAAGTATATATACTATAAAAACGACGAAGAATAAAATGATATGTATCATAAACTTTATTATCCTATCGTATAAATTTGATTAAACTTAAGATATTTTGACTCCTTGAGATTTTTTAGAACGACTTATAGATTGGGACAAAGGAGTATATATATATTATCGAATTCATTGATGAAAGGTATCTGAGTCCGAATGTCTGACCTTGGATCTGCTTGAGGACGGCGTCCTTAGCGAGATACACCCGCTCGAACGTCTTGCCGGTCTTGCTCTCCCACAGTGCCACGAGCTCGTTGTGCGACAGCGTGTTGGCCGGAGGCTTGACATACAGTATCCTGTTCACCGTGCGCGGGTCGTCGGCCGCCAGCACCGTGTAGGTTCCGATGTCACCCTCGTCGACGAATGACGCTTCGGTGTCGCCGTCGCCGAGGATGACGACCTTGTCGACGGGGGGTGCTTGGGCCCGCACCTGCCCGATGCCGGGCAGCCCGTAGCCGAAGAAGTACCCCGTCCACACATATGTGTAGGGGATGCCCGCGGCCTCCACGGCGCGGCGGATGGGTGCCTTGTTCGTGATGAGCAAGGACCTGGCCGGCTCCACGGCGTCCGAGCGGTCGGCGTCCAGGCCGAACTCCGACGGGATGAACCTCTGCGTGCGCATGCATCGATCAGATCAGACGAGCAATAATATCCAGACCCCGGCCGGGCCGTGCCAGGCAGGCATGTTCATGTACCTTGACGTTGCCGGCCTCCTTGATGGCAGCGACGAGCCTGGTCTGCTCACCGATGTGCTGCGCCCCGACCGTGGAGATGACAACGTCCACAGCCTTGATGGCGCTCAACAGGCTGCCGTAGTCGTCCAGGTCGCCCTTGAGGAGCGTCACGCCGGCGTCCTGGAAGCTCTTGAGCAGCTCCGCCTTGGCCGGGCCGGAGGGGGCGGTGTCTCTGACCAGCGCGAAAGTGGGGTGACCCAGCCGCGCGCTCGCCGCCACGACGTGCTTGCCTAGGTACCCTGTGCCGCCGATCACCAGGATCCTGCTCTTCCCTGCAGATGCCATATCCGAATGACTGAATCTACCAAGTATCAATGCTTGGATGTGGATGGTGCAAGGAAGTTGGAGCAGCCTTGGTGTGATGATGCTTGCCGACTTGCTCTGTACGTGGCGTGTGATGATGCTTGCTTGATGTGAGAGCTGAATGCCGTGTAATTGACCGCATATATACACTCGTCCGTCGTCGACATATTCGTCACTCGTGAGATCAAACGGACAAGTGACTCGGTAAATTGACAGTCGTCACTTGGTGAATCGTTGTCACTCGTGAGATCAAAAGCCAAGTGACGTCATTCATGAGATCAAATGGCGAGAGAGCAAAGACAATGCAACGGCCGAGCGCCTCTGCAATTTTATTTTACTGACATCCGTTCAACTACGTAGGAATAAGTTAAACAACGCACCGTCATCCATTTAATTGCTCTTCAAATCTTCAATTGCATGGAGGCGAGGAGCAAGTTAAACAAAGCACCGTCATCCATTCAATTTCCACTGCTCCACATATAGTTTACCGAACCCGGTCTTCAATTACATGGAGCAAACAAAGGGCCACTCAGGACACCCGCGATAGTAAAGTAAGTTTTTAATAGCTAGTCTGTTCAACAATCATGCTACAAGCACATTTCACTCCCTCCGTCCCAGAATAAGTGATGTTTTGAATTTTCGTGTCACAAGGTTGACTTCGATTTATAGAAAATATGTGTAATATTTATATCTTTAAATAATTTTATTAAAACCTACATTTAAAAATCTTTTCACTGATACTAATTACTTAAGATTAATATTAATATATTTTAATATATAATTACCGATAGTTATTTCTCGGAAAGTGAGAACAACACATACTTTAGAACAGAGGAGTACAATACATAGTGGGCTCATGTGTTTCGCTTCGTGTAGAGGAGCGAAGAAGATGGATAGAGAAGCCCAGACAACCTAGGACCAGCTCGGCATAAAAGAAATATAACGTGCCATCAAATATAGCGACATGATATTCTCTTCTCTCCTATATTTTCATACTGTTGAAAGCACTAACGGCCCACTGTGGCTGCGGGTGCCTTCAGCACATAGCCGACTGCTCACTTTTCTCACGATTAAAAGTCTTCTCATCGGGGTTTATTAAAAGTTCCTCCCCTTTGGAAGCACCACAGCATTAGAGCACTCACAATGCAGACACTACCATAGAGTGTAAACCTATTTATTATCTTCCTATTTATTGTATTTTGCTAATGTGGCAGTATATTTATTAAAAAGATAGGAAGAAAACTAAGATTCTAAGTCTTATTTAGACTAAGTCTATGATATCTTTGAGGTAATACATGAGCTTAGACTCCAGATAAAGTCCGCATTGTGAGTGCCCTTAAAAGCATTGGTGGCTTCTTCGTGTGTCAACACCTGTCATTGTCTATTTTGCAAAAAGGCTCTTCAAGTTCTCATAATCAACCCATGGTCCAAGTTGTTCCACTCCCAGCCTCGCACCCCACAACCCTAGACCTTGCGTCGCAATCCCTCTCCTTCTCTCCTCTCCCTGCCCGCTCCTCCTTCCCCATAGTAACACACTTCATCCACCCCCATCCAGCATCCAGGATCTTCGATCAGGATAAAAATATTGAACGTATTTTCTTTAAATCGAGTAGAAAACATCTGTACGCAAATTGTGGCGACAATCATTTTGGAACGGAGTGAGTAGCTTGGTAATAAAAAAGACGGATACTTTCTTCTGCCGAGATTATCAACAGCATTGCGCGATTGCTGTCACAGCTGACTGTTATTTTGTGCTGCGCCCTGATTGGCTCAGCAGGTTGAATGATCAGGCTAGTAGTCTAGTATTACATGGACACATCACACATCTGCCTCTGCACGGATAGCGATAATCCAAACTGTTTGAACAAGCAACCTCCTTAGTGATCAAGTATCATGTTGTATGCAAACGAAATGGAAATGCGTGTGAACTCCTCGGCGGACGGATCAGTCTGCTAACCAGGGACCTAGTAAGACTAGTTTTACGCATGCATCTTTTATCTCATTTATTTATGCGTTGATGGTGTCACCTGAGCCATCTTGGCTGAAACCGGGAGGATGCCTTTTTTCACCGCACCAAACCAACTACTACTACTACCTACGTACGGCATGCCATATACTCCCCCTAAAAAGCAGGGAGAAGTACCGGACATCATCGCTACACTACACATATGGCCTTTCTTCCCGTACTTGCTACTCATTCCCAAATTGGAGGGACACAAGGTGACAAGGTGCATCGTAATCGTAATACGGACAAGAGCAGATCGAGGTGTCTACCAGCACCGCTGTATGGATCCTAGGCCGCTGATACTCTGCTTCTGCCGCCCCTGCTTGGAAGGCATCCTCGGTGAGGTGACGGCCCCAACTCTGCTCTTGTCGGTCGATCCTATGAAGGAGGGATGTCCGCGTTCATCAGCGCGTCCATGGACGAGGTTCCCGCTTCAGGTCTTTGCAAGTGTAAGCTTCTTCACCCCATTTCTGTTGCATAGACCCACTTCCGTTGTACTACCAATTAGAGATTGTTAATTTCCCTCTAATCATCATCATCTGGATTCAGAACGTCCGATCACAGGCACAGGCAGTCATGGAGTCAAAGATGCAAGTCGACAAGACGCCAAGTGAAGTTTTTTTCTTCTTTATTACGTTTTTGCAGGTATTACATTGTTTCTCAGTACAGGCTCTGTTTTGATACCTGTCAAATCAATGTGTTGTGCACCATATTATGTGGCATAAAGAATCATCATATTATATGGCATAGAAAACTCATAATGTGCATTTGAGAATGATTCAGCTAAGCTTGAGTTCAGAATACTGAGCTTCAATGGAAAGAGCAGGACAAGAAGTGTGCTTGCATAGTGTTATATACTTACCTTATCCACATATTTCTCTATCCAATTTATTTTCTTCTTCACTGTTCTGGAAAAAAAATGTACTACTTTTCCTTCTACCGGCCATTCTCACTTTTGAGAAATACTTTGGTCTCACGTTAAATTGTTCAGGACTTCTAAAATGCAGTGATAGCGGGCATATATCTATGTAGCCGAAAAGCATAATCTCTGTAAGAGTAGTTGTGTCATGTCTTCTATGGTCGTCATGATCTGCACCTTTGTTTGCTGACAGTTAATATCTTAGATGTCCCTATACAGTTAATATCTGCTCACAAAAGAAATTCAATTACACTTAAAATTTATCAATGCGAAGATCACCCTAGAAGAATAAAAAGTAAATTCTATATTGCGACTAAATATGGTATAATTGTTTGTTTATTATTTACTGGTTTCCTAGATGCATGGTCTAACATGATCCTATGGTGTGCTGGTGTTGATACAGATGTCTATTTATGCTAAAAACACGATTCAGAGCGCATTTGAAGTTTAGCATCATGACTCTACTATGCTTAATCAGGTAAATTTTTGTTGTAACTTCGTTGTGGCTGCAAAATGTGTACATTGCTGCTTCTTTTCTTTTCCGATTCATGTACCTGTTGTAGCACTTCTAATGCTCATTTGGATTAATACTCCAAGCTCGACTAAAATACTTTGTATAAGTTCTGATTATAAAGATGTAATATATATGAATATGACTACACAATAGGACCCTATTGGCTGCAATGGCCAAGGTTGCACTGTAATGACATGTGTGGGGTCTATCTAAATAATATGCTATGCATATTTTTAGATTTTGGTATTGGAATAGGGTTGGCTAGATCTATATCAGTCCTTCGCCTGTTTTTAGACTTTGGTGCCGCCGTTTGCTTTGGGGGCTCTCTACATGCTCATGTATGTTGACGTGAAAAACTACAGTAATTTATTTAGTAAAATCATGGGAAGGCTAGCATACATACACATCTGTTATGGTGAAAAATAATTCATGTGAATAAGAGTCATGGCAAGCCACACAAACAAATTTGTAAGACCTGATTTAATTACATATAAAATGACAAGGTTCTTGAATTTTCTCTTTGTCTTTAAATAAATTTTACATCACGGGTTTACATCTAAATTATTTGAACATGCTTACTGTATTGTACTGCCTTACTGAGTGGGACTGTGGGTTCACATGTCTGTCCAATGGAGTCGATCTTGAGTTGTGCTTAGGGTATAGGAGGCGTGTTGATTTTGGGATAGCTTGCAGAAATGCTCATCTATTAAACTGCTATAAGATGTTTATTTTCACGGTTGGTACAAAATTAAAATTTTCTTTGCCAGTCCTGCTCTTGATTTGTGATCCTATCCAGACTCATAGATTGCTACTGATTTGGTGCAACTCTTTCAAAAGGTGTACAAAGATGCGGTTCATGGTAAATATGGATCCCTGCTGATCAGATCGCCACTATCTCTGATCAAGCTGACCTTGAGAGGTTTAGGATAATTTGATGTTAAGTGCACATCAATCCATTCTACGAGCCTTTTTCTATCTTGAACCAAGTTCAGTAACTTCTTTGAAGTTCATTATCGTTGCATGTATACTTCCTACTTATTCCTTTTCTTCCAAATGTCACCCCAAAACTCATTAATATGAGACTTGTACAACGACCCTTTGAAGTGATGATGCATGTCTTCAAAGATGTCTCATGACGCTCGTGCTTTAATTTGTTCTGCATTGTGCAACTCTTTTTCCGAAACAAGAAAAATATTGTTATAAATGTGGCTAAATATTTTGGTACTTTTATAATTTTGTCCAAATAATTATGATAGGGCGTTCTCTCTATGCGAACCCTCTCTCTTTCTCGTAAGAATGAGATATAGGTAGGGCTAAAAAAAGAGACCGAGCAATGCATGAAGTTATTGATAGACAGAAAAATCATGGTATACATTTCCGTGTATTAGCTAAAGCATTGCGTATATTCTCAAATATCGCCCTGTTCGTTTGATCATTTTTGGCTGGCTGATTCTCGCTGCTGCTGATTTATTGTGAGAGAAAAACACTGTTGAATCGCTGGCTGAAAGCGCTGATAAGTTCAAACGAACAGGGCTATAGTCAACAAATCAATATATATCAACAAGAGTTGGTTTAACTGCCCTAACTATGGAAGAATATTTCTGAGATGTTAATAAGCAAGACGTGCTTTTATTCATCGATAATATCTTTCGGATCTCAGTTCTTCGATTCATTCTGTGGCGCGAAATCCTTCATTGGCTAAACAATCATTCGGTCCTAGATACATAACCGCTCAAGAAATAATCTTACCGCCTTCCGTAGAAATCGTTGATACGACACAACATATAGCTAACTTGAGAGAGCAAAGTGATCCTTCCGGGCGGCCTTGTTAAGCTTGTGATAATCTGTACACATGCGCCAACCAGTGACAGTCCTAGTGGGAATCATTTGACCTTTCTCATTTGCTAAAACAGTCATGCCTCCTTTCTTGGGTACAGTATGAATTGGACTGACCCACTGACTGTCAGAGATAGGATAAAAGAATCCGTTCAGAATTCAAACCAAACCAATTAAACAACAACTACGGCCGCTGGATAAAAACATTAAACTGAAACCCCAGACAAAATGGTCCAAGGTTACATGGTGAAAAGCACTATTAACCTTCAATTAGCTTTCCTTCAGGTTTCATTGTTTTTTCTAAACGAAAAAGATAGTGAAATTCAGATTACGAAATATATTGCATTATTTGTTAAAGTTTGGATAAACCATTGCTTCATCTGGCACTGACTTCCCCCTCCTTTTTTCGTAACAACAAAAACCAGAACTAGGACCAAACCGAGGCCGTAATCGCAACGACCCAATTGCAAGAGCGGAGGTCTACAACTGAGCTACCCCCGAGCCGGTCTTATCTTGGCTCGCAAACCCTCCCGGATGAAATGAAACATTTCATTTGTGTAACGGGAGAAAGATTTCCCACCCCTTAGCAGTAAAGATATGTGGACATGAAAAAGGGAGGGGAATCAGTGGAATAGGATTGGCCACTGCTACTTTATCCCCAACTTTGATTTCACGTTTCTGTAAAATATATACAGGTAATTAGGATTCTTGATCCCTTTCAATCTCTGATGAGGACATGGCCTCCATGGATACGACCATGTTTGGAGATAGAGGATGTGAAGATCAGCAAGGGTGTCCTAACCAAGAAGGAGGCCCGAAGCTCATCCGGTTCGAGTCGCCAAGGTGGAGGCCCAAATCAATTTCGAGTCCACCTCGGAATCCAGGAGCAGTCCCGAGTAAAATCAACGCCCAGGGTGCATACGGACTCCGTTTTTGATGATCTATATACGGTTGGAAAGATAATTTGATAAGCTAACCAATGGCTTTGGTTTCACGTTAAAACTCATCCTGAGTCAACGGGAATCGTCAAAACAAGTCAGTGTCCAGAATCTGCCAGGGTGCTGCGACACCGTCTTTTGGTCCGTTGGGCCGTGTATCGTCTTAGAGCCCACTAGGGGGCGCGTCCAGCAGGGATGACGTCCAGGACTTTATAATTAGCCGCCGTCGCTCTCGTTAGGGTTGGGTTTTGTTTAGTTCTTGATTTCCTCGTGGAAAGAGACATTGCTGTTGCAACTGTTAATCGCGTAGATTCCTTTGCAATCCAGTCAGGGCCCCTGTTCTTGATCTTATTCGCACGTTGGCGCGTCGCTCGTTCCAATAAGACTTGAACTTCATCTTCATATTGAAAAGCTTCATATTTATTTGCAATTTCAGATTGCGTTTACTTGTTCTTGCTGGTGTTCTCGATTCGCTTGCAGGAAAGCCTTCTCGGCGAGGTCAATCGCGTGCGCGTGGTTGATAACCAACGGAGCAGTGGTGTAACGGTTGCGGGGGTCCGGATCAGCTTGGTTCGAAACCTAAGATCGTGAACGTCGAGTCTCCATCAATCGACTTATCCTACCTATCGGAAGATCGGGCCTAGTGCACATCAAGTGGTACCAGCTCTCTTGGTTGCCCGTTAGGTATAATTTTGTTATCCCCTTTAGATTGATTTGAGTTTTACATTACCTAGAGTCCACAAAAAGCCAAAAAAAATTACAGTGCCACATGTTCTCTATCCTAGAGCCCCTTTGTGCCGTTGCAATATTTTAATTTCAGGTTGTTTTATTGAACGGTTGTCCCTCGTGTGTCATCGTGTTCGTTGGTCTTTTCAAGTCTGAGTCTAGTTCGTCTCAAATTTGTTCCTCGCGTTCTGGTGTTCAGTTGGTCTTGTCTTCTCGTAATAGACCGGTGCTTGTTTGTCAGTTAGGCAAGGAAAGTGCAGATCCTTTGTGTGCCATCTTGCAGTTTGTTTAGAAAAAAAAGTGTATTGTCGCTGCTTTTCCGTGAAAAAAAAGGGAGCGCCAGGATTATCTTCTATATATGTAAGAATCGTGTGATCGTAGAAGGAATAGAAAAATAGTAAAGAGGAGTAAGGAATCGGAAGCGTGCATACTTCCTAATATAATAGAAATCAAGTTCAAGTTGGATCTTTCCTTGGTATTCACGGTTGATTTTTGATAGCTAGTTTTAGAAGCCTGGGCATCGGGCTACTCCTTGATCTTTCGGACTGGAGTCTTGAGTCATCATATCCATTGGTTCTTTTAGAGTACTCGAGCTATAAATTTTGCTGCACTTTCTGTGATATAAAAAAGGCAAAGAGGTGCTTAAAAAAAAAAGAAAAAAAGCCGCACCAAAAAAAAAAGAAAAGAAAAAAAAGGAAGCGAAAAAAATTCAGAAGTGCTTGCATCTTTTGAGTCCTTGTGCTGAGTTGTATTGTTGGTTGCCTTAAACTAGTCTAGGACGAGTTTAGGCCGGTGACATAGACTAGCTTGGGACTACTTTTCAATCTAGCAATTTCTGAATTAAATTATTGTCAATCCTTGCTACCATATTTTGCCTGTCCAAGCTCCACTTTCTTCTAACCAAGTACAGGTTCACCTCAGCAACTGTTACACTCAAGCTACAACGGTATCACAGTCACCCACCGATTGTTCCACCTGTGGCTTTGGTAAGAATACTTGCAAGCGCGTGGTAAAACGTTGGAGAGTGTGTGACTTTACTCCTTGACCACATCCTAGTAGCTGATAGGAAATACATATTTGTGTTTTCTTGTTTATTGCTAACAATGACAGGTTATAACGCTCACCGATATGAGATATCCAAGATACATGAGACACGCAACATTGGTGCTACACCTCCTCCCGCAGGTCATTCTATTCTTTCTTCTCCGCCTACTTATGATGGTAATGGTGCTGATGAGTACATTGAATGGGAAAGTAAAATAGATAATATTTTTGAACAATGTCGTATGTGTGAACGGAGGAAGATTAAAAATGCATCTAGTGTTTTGAGACATGCTGCATTAGCTTGGTGGGAGTCTTTAAATTTTTCAGATAAACCTCACACATGGAACAATATGAAAATTCTTATGAGAGAAATCTTTGTCAATTCATCTCTTGTAATTAATTCAAATGACGAGGTGCAACAACTAGAACAATCTCTTGTTATGTCGCCTGCTATGCCTAACCTTTTGCAGGATAATGTACAAAAGAGCGAGGATGTCGTGAAAGAAAATGAGGTTCTCACAATCTCGTGTGAAAATTCAGAACCACCACCACTTACTCTTGTTGAACATGAGGGCAAAGATAATATGCATGATACTAAATTCACACAAGGTGAGAGTTCTTTTGATACGCTCAATTTTTCCACCAACCATGCTACGATAGAGCAACTATTAGTGGAACCTTCGCTTGCTTTACCTTTGTCACAAGATGTTTTGCTAGAAGTTCCTTGTGATAAAGATGACTTGCATGATGATATTTATGCTATACCCATGCAGCCATTAATGAATAATCATGATATATGTGTGTCGGAGTCTAACACTTGTGCTGAAAATAGACATGTTATTCATAATGTTAGTGGTGTTGATGAGCTGAAATTGATGTCTTCTTTAAATACTTTGGGTTACATTGAATTTGATGTTCTGTGCAATCTTAATTATTTTAAGGAGAAACTTTATGCATATGTTGATTTGCCATGGTTTTCTAGACATACATATCATGTTTTTGGTAGATATAACAACAAAGGACAATATATGATACGCCGAGTTTACATTTGTACAAATCTAAATTCTCCTTTTGTTGTGCAAAATAATGATCGATTAGAGGACAATAAAATCAACACTTTTATTATGCCATATTCCTCTAATGTTGCTTTACAAACACAAGTGGAATCCAAAGAAAGGGAGCATATGTTTCTTGTTAGTACTAATCTTTTGCAGGATTGTATTGGCAAAGATTGTGTGCGTTCCAATCGCTACATGTTTATAGGAGGAGACATGCTACAGATCCAGACGTGTGGATCGGTTTCAAGCAAGATCAAAGCCGAGGACGGCTTTTCATCAAGAAAGGGAGGATGATGAGGACATGGCCTCCATGGATACGACCATGTTTGGAGATAGAGGATGTGAAGATCAGCAAGGGTGTCCTAACCAAGAAGGAGGCCCGAAGCTCATCCGGTTCGAGTCGCCAAGGTGGAGGCCCAAATCAATTTCGAGTCCACCTCGGAATCCAGGAGCAGTCCCGAGTAAAATCAACGCCCAGGGTGCATACGGACTCCGTTTTTGATGATCTATATACGGTTGGAAAGATAATTTGATAAGCTAACCAATGGCTTTCGTTTCACGTTAAAACTCATCCTGAGTCAACGGGAATCGTCAAAACAAGTCAGTGTCCAGAATCTGCCAGGGTGCTGCGACACCGTCTTTTGGTCCGTTGGGCCGTGTATCGTCTTAGAGCCCACTAGGGGGCGCGTCCAGCAGGGATGACGTCCAGGACTTTATAATTAGCCGCCGTCGCTCTCGTTAGGGTTGGGTTTTGTTTAGTTCTTGATTTCCTCGTGGAAAGAGACATTGCTGTTGCAACTGTTAATCGCGTAGATTCCTTTGCAATCCAGTCAGGGCCCCTGTTCTTGATCTTATTCGCACGTTGGCGCGTCGCTCGTTCCAATAAGACTTGAACTTCATCTTCATATTGAAAAGCTTCATATTTATTTGCAATTTCAGAATGCGTTTACTTGTTCTTGCTGGTGTTCTCGATTCGCTTGCAGGAAAGCCTTCTCGGCGAGGTCAATCGCGTGCGCGTGGTTGATAACCAACGGAGCAGTGGTGTAACGGTTGCGGGGGTCCGGATCAGCTTGGTTCGAAGCCTAAGATCGTGAACGTCGAGTCTCCATCAATCGACTTATCCTACCTATCGGAAGATCGGGCCTAGTGCACATCAATCTCTCTTTCAGTTCGAGGATCCGGAGAGGTGTTTTCATAGTCATCCCCGAATATTTTTTATTTCATTTTTTAATGCATTCCTTCTCACTGTGCTTTACTTTAGCTCTTATAGCACTCTTTTCCTTAATGCCTGTTGGCTCTAGCACTGTGCTCTTTGCTTTTAGTCTCGAAGGGCGTCTAATGTTTTGGTTTCCTTTTTAGGCAAAGCAGCAATATTTTTGTCGCCCAAATGGACAAGCAGAGAGACAACGGTGGACAAGCAGAGAGACAACACGGTGGGCTTCCCTTCCGTTGACCTTGACGTTCTGACCGTTGACCTTGGCGTTCTGTATCGATGACCACAGCGACGTGCGGCAAGCTGCCGTGACCATGTCGCAAGTGGTATCCACGGACTAATATGGGCATGGAGGAAAATTAAATATCCTTTTAGCTGAACTTTCTCGGTCCGTGCCACAAACCAATGAACGCAGCTTAGCTGAACTTTCTCAGTTACGTGCCACAAATCATGAACCCATGTTCATAGGTGTAAAGTTTTGGAGGTGGAAACTAAACAAGGCCTTAGCTGAACTTTCTCGGTTCTGTGTCACAAATTATGAGATTTTTTTACTCTCAAAAAAGTTGGAACAACTTAGAATCAGGCATGAGGAGTATATTGTAGACATTCAGACAAGATGTTGTAGTTACAAACATCCATCCTATGTTGGTTGCTGAAAGGGTGGAGTGGCCACGTCGCTGTAAAAGCCTTTCTGCATCGTCGCGGCGTCCACGTCGTCCAAAAAGCGCTGCCGCTGTCCACGTCTCTGTTAAATACGTTTGCTTGGTCCAGCTGCGTCCACGTCGCCTCCTAAGGTTCCACCCGCGTCGTCTCAAACTCAGATAGCGTATCCACGTCGCTCTCGTTTCTTATTTGCGCAGCCACCCTTCTTCCCGCTTTGAATTACACCCGCCCTGCCTCGGTCCCCCGTCAACGGCGCTTGCGGCATGCTTTCTTCCGTCTCGCACCCTCAAAGACTGAAATCCGTCGCGCCAAGAAGACGAGATTCGGAAATCGTGGCTTCTTCCGTTTACACCCCCCCTCGTCCCCCCGCGGCCGATGTCGGCAGCCTCCCCCGCTCGCTCCGGCCTTCTCTCTCCCGCGCTTTCTCTCGCGCGTCCCCATCGTTTTCCTCCCCGGTCCGCCGCGTCGGATCTCCGCTTCCGTCGGCGGCGTACGCCGCTTCGGGCCGTCGTCCCTTTCCTTCTCGTGAGTGGGTAAGGGGGGCGCTGGTTCTCGATTTGAGCTTCCTGGGGGCCCTCGGTGCGCTGCGCGTCTGTTCTTCGTCGCGGCGGCCGCCTCGCCGGTGGCCGTCGCGCGGTCCGTGTCCGCGCTCCTCCTCGGTTTCCCTCTGTTCTTAGCTGTCCGCGCGGCCGCCGCTGCCATTCTCCGCCGTTCCGCTGTTCGTTGGCGACGCTGCCGCCGCGGCCCGCTTGGATCTGACCTTCGTCTAGGGTTTCGCGCGGCCGCTGCCGTCTGCTGCGGGTCCGCCTCCACCTCTCCGTCGGCCGCGGTGTCGGACGGCCCTCCGCGTCTGCGTCCTGCGCCGCGCGTGCCGCGTTCTTATCTTCTCCGGCCTCAGAGGTTTGCTTTGTTGCCTGCCTCCGTCCTTCTCCCCCTCTTTCTCGCTACTGTTCTTCTGCTCGCTTGCAATGTTGGTTTCTTTGTCTTATTGTTTGCCTCTGTTTCCGTCGATCCGTGTTTCATTGCAGCGACGCGGCCCTCTCCGGTCTAACTCCTCCCGGATTGGTCACCACACCGGTCGTCTGGGCTTCATTCGCTACGCCTTCAGCGTCCTCGCTGCGCTGGCTATTGGAGCTTCCGTTGGCGCGGAGCCTCCTTCCTTCGGCTGCTTCGGCGTTTGCTCACCGTCGTCTCTGCCGTCCACGCTTCGCCGCCGACGTTCCTGCTGCCTCTGCTCCGAAATCTGCTGCTCCGGCTCCGAAAAGAGGCTGCCTTCGTCGTGCGACGTGTTCCTCGCCTTTGGCGCTCAGGTATGTCCGTCGTCCTTACAGATTCGATACTTTGGTTATCATGTCCCGTTCTGCGGCTCATATTTGTTCCTCCTTTGTTTCCATTTTTTCTCCTTTTTTCAAAAACCAAAAAAAATGTTTAGTCTCCTCACGCCTTGCCTGCCAGACCGTTGTGTATTTCATAGTGTTCCTACGCTTCGTCCTTGCCCCATGTTTGCTGTCCGCGTTTCCTCCCTGTCCATCTTGCAAATTGTTGCAGATAGGTG
Source organism: Themeda triandra (assembly GCA_018135685.1). Classification (NCBI taxonomy): domain Eukaryota; kingdom Viridiplantae; phylum Streptophyta; class Magnoliopsida; order Poales; family Poaceae; genus Themeda; species Themeda triandra. Next base: position 431,338 of record JAENPR010000469.1, on the reverse strand, counting down.
CCCTCTGGTCTTTGTTTCGCCGATTACTGAGGTCATGGATGACGGGTTTCTTATGCATGGTCTAGAGATAGAGCTTCCCCGTCTCTTTGTTTCTGATGTGCCGCGTCGGCTATTTTTCTGGTCTGAGGCCAACGACTGTGAGTTTGGCCGATACGAGGATGCTGCCTTGCAGGCTCTTAGGTTCTTGCAGGGCGTCTACGGTTTTGTTGTGGCCGATTATAATTATGAGTCGCTTGTCCGTCAGAGAGTTCTTTTACGCCAGCTGTTTGCTGTTGCCAACCATGGTGCTCGCCTTGCTCGGGCCGTGGTCGCTGTTTCTCACGAGTATAGTCCACTTCCTTTGCATGTCTTCCAATGCGCGAACCAGGTGCTGGCAGAGTTGCGTGGCATGGTAGATGACGCTGCGCCTTAGCTCTGAGATCACCTGCGGCTGCCCGGTGTGCTACTGCTCAGCGTTGTCTCCTACGTTGCCTTCGCGCCGGACAGCTGCAGTGTTCCTCCCTCCCATTGGGTTTTCCCCCTGTTTTTTCCAGCTCTAGCTTCCTCTGCATCTAAGTTCAGTCCTGCATTCACTTTGTGCTTCATGATGTTTTGCTTTCGCTGTGAATTTGTTCCTCCCCGTAGTACTGGTTGCCTGTGCGGTGCCATGTGCCTCCTGCTGGGTTTTTACCCTGATTTGCTATGGAGGACTCCGCGGCGTCTGCTGCCCCAGGTTTGTGCACCTATGCTTGCTCATTCGGTTCTAGGGCCCCAATAGTGTACACCAGCGGCCATTTGCCCGGTGTTTTCGGTCTCTGGGTTCCTTGCTGACTCCTACGAAATCCCCATTGCGCTTTTCCCAACCAATGCGCATATGTGCTTGCCTTCGCTGTTCGGCATGCAGCGTCCCCTCCGCCTGGTACTCCGCCTTCCACACCGCACCGCCAATTGGACCGCTGTATGTTTCTGCTCCTTACGCCATGTGTGCGCACCCAATGGTTTGCTGTCATGCCTATCTGCTTACCTGTGTTTCTGCTGGAGGCAGTAGGTTCTTCTAAGCGTCGCGCAGGCCCTTCGTCTTCGGCACATGATGGAGCTAAGGCCCATAAATGACGCCGTGCAAGCACTCCGGCGCCACCGGTGTTTACTTCCCAGGCGGCCAGATCTGTCTCTGCTGCTGTTGCGGCCGTGCCTCCTGATCGGCATGTCATCTCCTCGCGTTGCACGGCTGCTGCACGGAGTATCCGTACGCTCCGTCGTGCGGGTGCCCAGGCTGCGCTGGTTGTGCCTCCTGCTACGGTAGATCACACTGATCGTCACGCGGTGTCATCTAACATCGCAACCGTTGCCCGTCGCAGCCGCAGAAAGCAGCGTGGCCAAGCCGCAGCGCCGTCAAACTCTAATACAGCTGAGCTGCTTCCTCACCAGTCTGATGTGCCCTCCTGTGCTCCCACAAATCCTCCGCGTTCCGCCCGTAAACGTCGTCGCTCAGATGCTGCATCAGCGTCGGCTGCTGTGACAGCGGCGCCCCCAAGGGTCTCTGATGCTGACCCTGGTAATGGATCTACAGCGTTCCCTGCAGCTCCTGTTCTCCCCTCTCTATCTGAAACTTCTATTCTAAGGTTCCCCTCGGTGACAATGGTGTGCAGATTCTCTCACCGTGCAGCCGCCTCCCCTTCTGTCCAAGTTGGGTCCGCAGTTCATCCCTGACCGCCATGAGGTCACGTCTCCAGAGTCCACATTGGCTCGGCGCAAGCGTGCAAAGAAACTGTCACAGCGTGCTGTGGCTCGAGCAGGTGTGTCCTCTTGTCTTCCGCGCCTACTGTGCGCGTACTGCGTTCCCCTCTCTTCCTTGTGATCGTTTCTGCCCGTTGCCTCACAGATGTATTGTTTCCACACTCTTTCCAGGCGTCTCTGCTTCTCAGCTCCCCGTCTCTTCCTGCGGCCATTTCGAACAGGAGTTCATTGATGCTCTCAAAGGTACAGCCTTCACTCGGCTATACAATCTTTTCTTCCAAATTTTATCCATGCCATTCGTCCCTTCCCTCCTTCTGTGCCCTGATGTTGTCTCTGCCCTTCTGCAGCATCGCACCCGGGTAGATCATACTTTGGAGCACCAGAGTTGTCCTGTCCGCACTGCCATGCAGTGTTCTGGCATGCTGAAAGGTTGAAGCGTGATACCCCTTTCCGTGCCGACCAAGTGTCTTATAGTCTTTGCTGCAAACATGGAAAGGTTAGGATACCACCCTTCCTTCCTTGGCCTGAGCCACTTGCATCTTTGGCCAGGTTCGATGGTGATGTGGTCTCAAGGAAGTTCATGAAAAATATCAGACAATACAATTGCCTTTTTGCGTTCACATCCATGGGTGCCAACATAGATCGGTCCACCAATGATGGTCATGGTCCTCCGTGTTTCAAAATTTGTGGACAGGTGCACCATCGAATAGGTTCCTTGCTCCCCCCGGACGGTGCACCTCCGCAGTTCATACAACTATATATCTATGATACGGCCAATGAGGTGACCAATAGGATCTCTGCACTAAAATCACAAGAAACCAGCCGTAGTGATCTTGATGTATCCATTATCCAGAAACTCACCGAGATGCTGGATGAACACAACCCCTTGGCTAGGCAATTCCGTGCTGCAAAAGACAGGCTGCAGGAAAATGATGCCGATGAGTTCACAATCAGAATAGTTGGGGCAAGAGAAGGTGATCCAGTTCAGTACAACCTGCCTGCTGTGGAGCAGCTAGCATTGCTCGTGGTGGGCGATTTCTCGCTAGATACTTTCCAGCGAGATATACTCATACAAACCCGGGCAGGTGACCTGCAGCGTATTACAGCTCTCCACCCTGCTTTCATGGCGCTGCAATATCCTCTTCGATTTCCATTTGGTGAACGAGGATTTCAGGTTGGTGTGCTGTACAATGGTGTCCAAGCTACAAGTGAGAAGAAGCGTACTAAGGTCACAATGCAAGATTACTTCCGTCATATGCTTCATTATAAGCCACACCAGCCTAATCCATATCTTTGCTATGGTGCTCTATCCAGTCAGATAAAAGTTGACGCTCGGGCTTGCATTGATGAGTCTAGGCTGCGGTACATCCTTGACAACCAAAAAGATATCAGAACTGAGAGTATTCAAGGAATAACAGATGCTTTAGGCCGGGGCTGTCTTTATGGTGATGAGATGGGCAAGATGACTGTCCTCCCTGCTTCATTTACTGGTGGCCGTAGATATATGATACAGAACTACCATGATGCCATGGCTATATGCAGACAATATGGTGCACCTGATTTCTTCGTTACGTTTACATGTAATCCAAAATGGCCTGAGATAGCAGAAGGTATCCTTCAACCAGGTCAGCGGCCAACTGATAGAGCAGAAATTTGTGTCAGAGTTTTCAACATGAAGCTTGAACAACTTCTGGCTGATATTCGGAGAGGTCGTGCTTTTGGAAAATGCAACGCAGGTAATCTGCGCCATGATAAACATTGGTGCATCCTGCCTTCTTTCCCGAAAGATATGCCTACCTTATGTTTCTGCAGTACCCCTTTTTACACACTAATAATTCTATGTTCTTCCACCAGTGCTTCACACAGTCGAGTTCCAGAAGCGTGGCCTGCCACATGCTCATATTATTCTCTGGGTATCCGCTGACACTTCAAACCCAACACCCAGTCTTATTGACTCCTTCGTCACTGCTGAGATCCCGGATCCTACCGCTGATCCTCTAGCATATGCCCTTGTTGCCGAGCATATGACGCATGGTCCGTGTGGTAGTTTGAATCCTGCATGTCCATGTATGAAGAAGGACAAGTGCTCAAAGTATTATCCAAAAATGTTTAGTGAAGAAACCACGGTCGATGCTGATGGTTTCGCTGTTTATAGGCGTCGGGAGAACAATCTGTTCATTGAAAAGGGAGGCCACCATCTTGACAATAGGTCTGTTGTGCCATTCAACACTTCTTTGCTGAAGAAATACCAAGCCCATATCAATGTCGAATGGTGCAACAAGACTATCTTTGTCAAGTATCTTTTCAAGTATGTTACCAAGGGGGCAGATTGTAGTAAAGCCTACCTTGAGAGAGTCCGCACTGGTAGGACAGTTCCCTATGATCCTGAAACAAACACTATCAATGAAGTCAAAGAATATCTGAACTGCCGCTATATATGTGAACAAGATGCATGCTGGCGAATCCTAGGCTACGATATACACAGGCATTTCCTAGCTGTCGAACGCCTACCGGTGCACTTGCCTAATGAAAATTTCATCACATATAGTGCCAGAGCAAAGATGGACAAGCTCATCAATGTAGCCTTTCTACGCAGAACAATGCTCACCCAGTGGTTCGATGCTAATTTGCATCATCCTGAAGCTAGGAGTTTGACATACCTTCAGTTCCCTTCTAAGTGGAGATGGATCCCAAAAACAAGAGAATGGAAAAAACGCCAAGAGAACCGTCCAAAGGTTGGCCGCCTTCATTTTGTCCATCCTTCGGCTGGTGAGCGGTACTACCTTAGATTGCTCCTTTTGTCTGTTAAAGGAGCACTTAGTTTTGATGATCTTAGATGGCACAATGGTGTTCAGCACTCTACATTTAAAGAAGCCTGCCGTTCACGGGGTATCATCGGAGATGATCAGGAGTGGTATGAAACATTTGACGAAGCTGCGAAATGGGCTACATCATCGCAGCTTCGTAACCTCTTTGTCACAATACTTCTTTTCTGTGAGGTGTGTGATGAGTTCACCTTCTTTGAAAAAGTCTGGCGTCTAATGGCAGATGACATTCAATATCAGTATAGGGATATCCTTAGGAATAGATCCTACCGTGCCACTGATGATGATCTCATGGATTCTGTACTCGACGAGCTATCCGTGCTGCTTAGCAAAAGTGGTTGCAACATTCGAGATTTCAACCTACCGCAACAACTTAATGTTTGTCCTTGCCCCACCATGAACCGTCTTGTTGAGGAGCAGCTGTCCTACTTTTCAGTCCGCAGTGCTCCGCGCCAGAACTTGCTGCCCACCTTGAATTTAGGGCAGCTCCGAGCATTCAAACACATTGTCAATACGGTTCTAAATGATTCTCCGGGCTTCTTCTTCGTTTCGGGGTATGGAGGCACCGGGAAAACATATCTATGGAACTGTATTGTGGAGCACTTAAGAGCACACAAAAGGATAGTTCTCACAGTTGCTTCCTCAGGGGTTGCCTCTCTCTTGGCGCCCGGGGAGGTCGTACGGCCCATTCAAGGTTCAAAATACCTGTGAGCTGACGAAACAACCATTTGTGATATTAAAAGAGGAACCATTCTAGCCGAGCTTATACAACTTACATCCCTCATAATATGGGATGAAGCTTTGATGACTAGCAGAAGAGCTTTCGAGGCTCTTGATAGGAGTCTTCGCGATATAGAGTCTGCTGAACGGCCTGAGCTCAAAGATGTACCTTTTGGTGGCAAGGTTGTGGTGCTAGGCGGCGACCTCAGGCAGATTTTACCGGTCGTTGAAGGTGGCAGCAGACAGGAAATTCTCGATGCTGCAATTGTGAATTCACCCCTTTGGACCCATGTTACTGTGTTACAGCTGAGCCAGAACATGCGGCTCTCGACTTGCACCGCCGAACTGCGCAGCCCGCGCAAAGAAATTGCGAGTTCGGTGCATGGTTACTAGACATAGGTGAAGGTAAAGTTGAATGTCGGGCCAAAGATGGAGAGACTGAACCATCCTGGATCACAATACCAGAGGATCTTCTTCTTCATACAGAGGCAGATACATTGCCGTGCATGGTTGAAGCCATATACCCGGATCTCGTTGGATAACTACCAAAACCGAGACATATCTAAAGGACGAGCTATACTTACTCCTACCAATGAGGTTGCAGACGCCATCAATGACCACATTGTCTCCATGTTGCCAGGAGATGCACGAGAGTACCTTAGCTGTGATTGCATCTCAAAATCAGAAGGCTCTCATGAATCCTATGAAGTGCTATACCCTGTTGAGTTTCTAAATTCCTTAAATGGCAACAATTTCCCTCAACATGTCCTCACTTTGAAGCTTGGTGTTCCTATCATGTTGCTTAGAAACTTAAACCAATCCGGAGGTCTCTGCAATGGAACAAGGCTAATTGTTACACATCTGGGTGACCGAGTAATACAGGCAACCCCGGTTACCGGCACACATGTAGGTCGACGGTCTACATTCCTCGGATCTCTCTTATCCTAAAATCTAGCAAGTGGCCCTTCCTTCTAGAACGCGAGGCAATTCCCCATCGAGTTTGCTACGGCATGACAATCAACAAAAGTCGGGGCCGAGACTCTAAGCCATGTTGGTCTTTACCTCAAAAAACCTGTATTCTCACATGGCCAGCTCTACGTTGGTATGTCTCGTGTTAGCTCCAGAAAGGGCCTCAAAATACTGATTGAAGATGAGAATGGGAAAACCACCAATGAAACAAAAAATGTTGTCTACAAAGAGATTTTCAGCTCGTTTCCTCCTGTTGAACCTAGTGTGTAGTTTCATGGTTCCTACCATGGCAGTACAGCACCCTTCTTTTGACCATGTATGGTCCTCCACATATTTTGTACCAACCATGAAGCAGTTGTAACTTTTTAGCTTCAGTTCATTAGGGTGAGGATCGTTTTACCACATTGTGGATTATTACTCCCTGCTGTAAATTAATAGTACCTCGTCTCAGTGCTTACGCACCTGTTGTGACTACTATTTACTTACTAACTTCCTGTTACTGTTGCTACCATTCTTCTCTGTTTTTTCCTCTGTTGGTTTTCTCACTGATTCTTCTTGTTACTTAAATTACTTACCATTTTTTCCTGGCTACCTTCGGTTCCTAGCTTCTGTGTGGTCTCTCAGTTACGCAGCAGGTTTTCATTTCCTACTCAGGTTGCCTTCAGCACTACAGCAGCACATAGGCATCAGCACCCTTTCTTACTGCATACTACACATTTCTTTATTCATTTGGTCAAACTGGTATGCAGGGTTCAGCATGCAGCCTGGCACGCCTAAGAGGTTGTACCTTTCAGAGCTTGCACTTGGACCAGTACCCTCTTCTATCTGCGTGCGTGTCATGAGAAGATGGATCTACAATGGGAACCAACCTGGCGCGCCAATCCGTTACATAGGCCTCGTATTGGCGGATGAAAAGGTATCTTATTTATGCAAGTAATACTTTCTTTTCCATTCTATCTATACCCATCCAACTGCTCATGGTCAGAATGACTGCATATTTGTAGGGTGAAGCTCTGTACGCTGAAATCGTGCAGAAAGATGTTGTAGAAATAGGCAAGCAGATTGAAGAGGGTATGACGTACATAATTAGCAGGTTCAATGTTAGGGTGTCCAAGACAAATTATGTGCCTTTCAGCAAGAAACTAATGATCGAATTAGGTACACACACTTTGATTGTACAAGTGAAACAGCCCCCGCAGACATTTCCAGCCATCGTCTACAACATTACACCATACAAGAATATTATGCCGGTTGGTCCAGCGCAGTACAAACTCTACGGTAAATTCACAGTCCCTTGCATTTGCCAGACTACTGCACATCTCTCATGCATTCAGATAGTTCTCTCATTCTGTAATCCTCTCCCCGTTATATTTCTCCGAGATGTCCTCGGCATAGTTACTTCGGTTGGAAATCCGAACCTAAATATCTAATGCGCGGGATCGGGTTGCCACCGTCGAGGGAGATACACCTCACGATTCGAGAGTACGTCCTACCACCACCAACCATCTTTTTTAATTTTTCCTACTTCAAAGTCACCCATTTTTCAGTTCATGATGAACCATCTGCCTTATTCATCAGTGGACAGGACTTCAAGGTTACTCTATGGGATGATCCTGCCATAGAATTCTCTCTCCCAGCAACAACTACGTCTCAAGGTCCACAGTCTATCGTTGCACTCTTTGTTGGATGTACAGCGAAGATTATCTCAAGTATGTGGACAACTATTGTATACCCCTACATTCTTCCTTCTATTTGGTGTAATCTTGTCTCATCATATGTACTTAAACTATGTTTGCGTTCGCTGCAGATGTCACTCAGATCAGTGGAGGTGATGCTTGTCGCTGGTTTTTCAATCCTGAAATTAAAGAGGCAGGCCCTCTGTATTCAAGGTTTCTCCTCCAGTTCAGCCTGTGCACGCCTTGTGCCATTTGTGTATTCGTTTCTGCATGCAACATTACATAACTCCCGCTTTTTCCTGTATGTGTGTATTTACATTACAGATTATCCCTAAGCCCTGTGCCAATACAGCAGCCGCCTCCACTGTTGCCTGGACCGGTCAGCCCAGCAACGCCGAGCAAAATAGAACACAAAACGCTTGCTGAACTGGAGACAGTTAATCCGTTTGATTTCCTGGTAAGGCCTGCATATGACAACTCCTACCATTGGTCACCACACATAGTATTCCTACTTTTTCCGAAGTCAACGCTACAACTATTCCTCAATCCTCCTTTTATTTCACTCATGCTGTGCTTTATTGCTAGAATGGTGGGTTCAAGTGCACTGTAACCATTACATCGATTGATGAAACCAAGCGGTGGTTCTATGTTGGCTGCGCGAGGTGCAAAAAAAGCGTGGACTATGTGTCAGTTCCATTCATCTGTCAAGGTTGCAAATGGCAAGAAACTGCAGAATTGTAGGTTCCATTGCTCATGCTATGTACAGATTATATTATTGCCTATTACATTCAAATTTGCAACTTCATCCTAACCAAATTCGATCACAACGTATGTGCAGATTCAAGCTTGGTTTCACTGCAGAGGATGATACAGGTGCAGCCCTGTTTTTTTCCTACGATGTTAATTCACGGAAGATCATCCGCAAAAATATACAGTATGTCTTGAGAGAGTACAGGAGGACCAGCGAATACCCACAGTCCATTCGAGATTGTGTTTCCCGCAAATATACATTCTGGATTGGCGTCACAGATGATACTTTGCGTGGAGTGGGCCCCAGAACATATCTGGTCAAAGGGGTACCTAATGACCATGAGGTCGAAGCTCTTAGAAGTAGAAGTCTCCAGTATGCTCAAATATGTGGCCACAGTCCTTCTTCTTCAGCTTCTACACCACGTGCTCGGCCATCAACACAGTTAGCACTCATGGGTCCTCATGATGGTTCCATGGTACGTACAAGCTGTTCTTCTTCATTGTTGCCAGCTCCACCACAAAAAACAAGCTATATATACTAACTGCCTGGTGTTCCTTATGACAGACACCACCTCCACCGCCTGGCAACGACGAAACACCACCAAGAAATCCTTCTGCTATGTAAGTATGCCTTCTATTATGAGCATGCTTCTCGTCACATACTCCGCTACCTCCCCAACATATAGGCCTGATATATATACAATACCTTTATTACAGATCACCAGCAGTGCAGACACTGACTGCTAGAAATCTATTCCCCTCTGACTCTCCAAACAGCAAGGTACTCACGATAACATCACTCCAGATTCATGTTTTGCTTGTCGGTGCATACTTCCCAGTGATAAACTCTGCTTGCTTCTATGTTGCAGGAACTTTCGGGTGAGTTGCCACCTTCAAGTGCAAATCCTGCAGACAACGCCGGATCACCAAGCACGAGAGGTATGTTTCTTTGTCCGCCTCGTTTTCCCATGATTGACACAAAAAAAACACAACTCATATAAACTATACAGATCTGATGCTCTTGGCACCAGCCAGGAGGATAACGTGAACACTGAAACAATCGAGACAGACCACTCTATGTTGCAGGTTCGACACTTCTGATGTGTACATAACACTGAACATCTAGCTTCCTATTTTGTTGCTTAACACTCTTCTTACCTTCCGAAGGATCCTGCCAGCACTGAAGAAAAGAAAGAAACCATGGATGATTCAGCAGATACAGAACGGCCAGCTAAAAGGTAAACAAATGCTTTCCTCCTTGTATTAGTTAGCACACACACCAAAAAATACAATACTGATGGATGCCCTCATTTATCCATCAGAGCCAACTGTCAGTCCTCCAAGGATGCCCCCAAGACTAGAGGCCGCAAATCTGGAACAACCACAGACTCCACCTAGAAGACGGGTACGCTAATTCAGAGCTCCCTCACTGCCTAATCTTGCACACAACACGGACATGCTACATGTTCCTACGCATACATTCTATATTACTATATTCATGTTCAGCAGCATAGCAAAATTAGTCTCTAACAAACTGGCGGCCTCTTGTCTATGAAGGTGGTTCCTATTGACACCCGTGGTCCACCAACTTTTGAACAGCAGCACCAGAGATCAGAATTTACCTGCGTTCCTCATCAGCAAAGACAGTGAGCTGATAACGGTGCTGCCCTTTTGTACATTACCCCTATCCATCGAAACTATGGCCCTAACTTCCGCTTTAAGGACTCGCTAGGTTGTCCTGATCGGTGACTACATGTTTAGGCTCTTTTGTACATGTAAACCACTGGGTCCGACTTATCAGAACCATGTACCATGACAGCAAGGCTTGCCACCACTCTTGGTTGTGCTACTGTATCCACGAAACACATGCTGGCCTGCGTACTTTCCAAACTCCTTTTTCTTTGTCTCCAAATAGTCTAGGAAATTGCAACTGCACCCAATATATTTCCACGTTATTGTCTGTGTAGACAAACAACTCCCGGCTGCTTTCCTAAACATTGTCCAATCATATCACAAAGAAAAATTAGACAGACTACAATGGCCGACCATCCACATCATCGTATCCTTCACCTTTCCATCCGAAAAGCAACAACAAAGATTGTATGTTGCCAGCCCATTGCGCAACAGAATGCTACGGCCCGTTTATCACAAACCACTAAACAGGCCGGCCCATACCAAACCGAAGGCTAAAAAACCAATCTACCAATTTAAAAAAAAAAAAGAAGCACACACACGGTCGAAAAAAAAGAAAAAAGGCAATGCACGCATCTAAGAAGCCCAGTTATACATTGTGTCGGCCCTGGCCATATTGTGCCAAACAGAATCCACCACGGACAGGCCCAACTACTGAATCCCGGCCTACTAAACAGGCCGGGCCATATCAAACCAAAGGCCGAACATAAGTCTTAAAAAAAAGGGCAGGGTCGAGAAAAAAAAAACTGCGAGGCCCAACTATACGTAAGGTCATCCCTGGCCTCCTCTACATCAAAAATATCGTCTGCCGACCCGCATCGCCTGCCTGGTTTTCACCTACCACCTACCCCATCGACCAAACCCTCACATTTGTTACCACCGACGCCAGCCTCGTCCTCATCCCCTCACGCCGTCCCCATCTCGCCGGCGCGCCGCGATTTCGATCCGGCCATTCCTCTGAGCCTCCCTACTGCTGGCCCCCCTCTTTCCCTCCTTGTCCTCGATCCGACACGAAAGGAGCCAACTAACTCCCATCGGTGGCTACCAGCAGAGGCTAGAAGGACCGCCTGCCACACCACCGTCCGTTCCTGTTCGTCGGCGCGCATCGAACACCAGCAGCGCCGAGCCCCGCAGTTCAACCGCACCAGCCGTCGCTGCTTGCTCACGGTACGCCTCTTACTCTGCAATTTCCTTTCACGACTTCCACCTATACGAATGTACTCCTTCACGGTTCAGATCTACAACACTTGCAACGTTTACACCGCAGCAAAAATGGGAAAGTTCTGCTGCCCCGATATCACCATCATCAACGAATCAGATGTTGACCTCAGCCAATCCGGCATACTAGGTCGTTCAACCGTTGCAAAAGTTTCGCCAGACGCACGTCACGCAGCGCATTACCACACCATACAGCAGGCAATTCTTGAACAGGTTGACATTTACATCGAGCTTCAAAATATCTGTGAGTATGGCTCAGATTACCTTATCATCTCTGATTCAGCTGACATGGCAACCTACCTCATGAATAAGATGTTCCTCATCATTGAGAGTCACACTATCCCTCTCGTGCCATGGACAACTGACTATGGAGCGACCACCCCGCCCCTACACATGTTGCCGGCCGTTGACACCAACCCGAGATACACCGACGATGCGCCCACGACCCCAAAAGCTTGATGTTGAAATCATAGGCCTCCCACCCCACCTACGCTACCCACGAGATAGTTAACAAGCTGTTTGCGACATTGGAGCTGTCAAAGATCTTACCTTCAGACAGTACAATCTTTCATGCTTCTTTAGAACAAAAACCTCTACAACTCCTCTGCCTATCATAGGACACATAGGTGTCAAAAAAACAATGGCTACCGGCCAATTCATCAGCATATGGCCACTCACTTATGAGTATACAACACGAGAGATGGCCAGTCCTTATCCGGAACACCCAAGTCCAGAGACTTCGTCAGAGGAAGACTGCATTGACGGTAATGAAATATACTAACACCCTTACAAAAAACAATGAGATCATTGTATACATAACAAATGTTCACAAACATGCAGAGGAGGAAAACCTTGATGACGATGATCAATACTGGCTGCACCGCTGGCGCTATGAATCAGAAGGTAATTCGCATCAGTATACATTTGTACATATAGACATCCAGGTTAAACTGTGCTTCCTTTATATCGTAACAAGCTTTTTTCTCCATGAACACATATGCCTTTATATCATAGTAACCTTTTCCTCCATGAACACAGCTGACTACTACGACTACTAGACCTATCCCTTCAAGTGACATCCCCTAGGAGCCCCCCGCTGAAGACCACCTATCACTACCTCAAGCATGAAAACAGTCTCCTACCGCTTTAGGTCTTCGTAGTAATCTAATGCGTGTTGTGTATTATTGTAAAGTGACAGTAATTATGTTACCCTTATCTATGCACTGAACCACAGCGTATGTTCCCTTCAAGTGATCTTCTGCCGCTTTAAGTCTTTGTACTAATCTAATGTACGTTGTATCTTATTGTAAAATAGCAATTATTATGTTACCCTTATCTATGCACCGAGCTACAACATATGTTTCAGCCATCCATTCATGTATATATCATGCCTGCTGTGTAATTCAATCATGAATTCTTCTATCATTTGCGCCTCCGGGCGCTTTGGCAGGGCGCGCAAGTGCGCGCCACTCCACTAGTCTTAAACAAGAGCAAGTATATGTCCAAAAAGTAGCTTGCTGACATCATCACCCTCGATCACAAACATGCTCACCACATCCATGCAATCTCAAAGGTCTGCGTGTACAGTTTACATTCATTCAGAGCAACCTGTTGAGGTAGTCGTCGACGGTGGCATACTTGACGTCCGGGTACAGCTCGTTAGCGTCCACCTCTGACGATGGGTCCATCTTGAACTTGGTCATTTCCCCCTTGATGTACATGGCGTGACCACTCGCCAAATAAATGATGTCCAGCGGAGGCGGAACCGGCGCATCTGTGGATCGGAAATCGGATCAGTTCATCGTCATAATTCACAATTTCACAGCCCGATCGAAGCAATGTCTTTGAAAGCGCTAGCTTGCTAGGTTGTAGCGTACCTTGGATCTGCTTGAGGACGGCGTCCTCGGAGAGATGCACCCGCTGGAACGTCTTGCCAGTCTTATCCTCCCAGAGCGCCAGCAGCTCGTTGTGCGACAGCGTGTTGGCCGGGGGCGCGATGCGCAGCGTCTTGTTCTCGGCGCGCGGGTCGGCGGCGGCCAGCACGGTGTACGTCGCGGTGTCCTCCTCGTCGACGAACACCACCTTGGTGTCGCCGTCGCCGAGGACGTGGGCCTTGTCGACGGGGGGGGCCAGGGGTAGGACGACCTGGCCAATGCTGGGCAGCCCGTAGCCGAAGAAGCAGCCGGTCACCACGTACGTGTAGGGGATGCCCGCGGCCTCCACGGCGCGGCGGATGGCTACCTTATTGGTGTTGAACATGGACCTGGCCGGCTCTACTGCCTCCGAGCGGTCCGCGTCTATGCCGAACTCCGCCGGGACGAACCTCTGCGTGCGTGTATCGATCAGATCAGATGAACAGCAAAACTAAGCTTAGCTAGTTGATCGCCCGCGCGGCATGTATGCAGTCCCCGGGCCGGGCATGCTTGTTCATGTACCTTGACGTTGCCGGCCTCCTTGATGGCGTCGACGAGCCTGGTCTGTTCGGCGATCTGCGGCGTCCCGACCGTGGAGATCACCACGTCGGTGCCCTTGACGGCGCTCACCAGGCTAGCCTGGTCGAACAGGTCGCCCTTGAGGAGCGTGACGCCGGCGTCCTGGAAGCTCTTGAGCAGCGCCGCCTTGGCCGGGTCGGAGGGGGCGGTGTCCCTGACGAGCGCGAAGGTGGGGTGGCCGAACCGCGCGCTCGCCAACACGACGTGCCTGCCCAGGTACCCCGTGGCGCCGACCACCAGGATCTTGCTCTTCTCCGACGCCATCTGTTGTGCAGGATCGATGCGCGCAGCTTAGCTTTGGCTTGTTATTGATCGGTGGCGTGTCGATTTGTGGACCTGAAGAATCAGACACCACTATATATATAGGAAAAAGAAAGGAAATAGTCATCTGGAATAATCATCCAATCTAGCTTGCGTTTCTGATTTGTAGTAGGAGTATGATTTTTCTCCGCTTGCTTACGTGTGCTAGCCGGCACCCGACCGACTAGGCAACTCCCAGCACAGTGGAAATTGTGTCAGGCCGAGAGAACTTTCAGAGGCAGAGGCACATGCAACCACCACAAGATGGTAGCGACAGCTACTGTATTTTGTTTGACTTGTCCCACTTCATTTTTCTGATTGTTCAAATATCCTAGAATCCCATAGTGTACTTGGAAGGACCGAAGCAAATCCTGAGCAACTTCCTGAGCCCGCTCCAATCCCACTTGGAAAAGATCGACATTTTGTCACCGTCGATATTTTTTCTTGACTTGTTGATTGTTGTCGGTGTGTAGGCACGTGCGGCACAATCAGTGACGTCAACTCGTCCTTCTTTTTACGAATACTCGAACTCGTCATTGACCAAAGAGAATTTGTCAAACTTGACTAATTGGCTTATATATATAGGAAAAAATATATAATTAGTACTGTTGGTATAGATTTGTCAAACTTTGATTCCTTTTTTTTCGAAGTAAACTCATTGACTTATATAAAGACAAAAAAAAATATTAGTACTGTTGGTATAGATTTGTCAAATTTGATACTTGTTTGGACGGATGGTGCTCGAGCAGGCATGCACGTGCGAAACCACAAGTCACGTGTTTGGTCTGTACTTGGACGTACACTTTCCAAAATCTTTTTACCTTTTCTTCAACTAGTGAAGAGGTAGAGGTTTACAATCATTTTTTTAAGTGATCGCTCAAACAAAATAGAATTACCTTGTAAACGGTTAGATATTACTTAAACATAGATTGGATAGTTTGATATCTTCTTATTATATTATCTTTTTACTGTCACATAGTAAAAATTAAGAACATGAATATATATCTTTGACCTACTGAATAATCACACTAACATTATATAAAAAAAAATTGGTTATAACATACTCCCTCCGTTCTAAAATAAGTGTCGTTTTGAGTTTTCGTGCCACAAGTTTGACTCGATTTATATCTCTAAATAATTTGTTAAAAACTAGATGTAAAGATCTTCCGATGATACTAATTACTTAGCATAAATATTAATATATTGTAAGATATAATTGCCGACAGTTATTTCTCGGGAAGCGAGAACGACACTTATTCTGGGACGAAGGGAGTACCTAGGTTTAGAATGCTAAAATTTTTCAATCAATAAACAACTCATCCATGCCAACAATGTCAAATTTTAAACTTTACTTACTTGGGGAATTGAAATCCTTGTTAACCCCTACAATCCGCGCCGGGCTCCTCCAAGGAACACCGCTCCACGTGCGCCAGCAAAATTGGAGCCGTCTGATTTCTCATCCTGCGGTTAAAAAAGTAAAAAGTAGATTCTATTTACTTGTGCTTTGTCGGCTTCTTTTCTTCCCGTGCTCGCTCCTTCTCACCGTGTCTCCGCTATTCGTCGCTTCGGTGTGGATCCATGCGCTCCGATTCGATTCGATTCCCGCCGCTTTCCTTCTAAAAAAAAAAAGAAAAACCGGCAGCCTTATCTCTTCCCCATCCTCTCGTCCTCCTCCCGCGCGCCGGCGCTCGCGCCCCGCCTCCTCCTCCGCCTCCCGCCGCGGCGCCGCTGCCCGCGCCTCACCCTCTCCGCTCACCTGCTCTCTCCTTCTTCTCCCCCGATGCTCCCTCACTCTCACTCCCGACGGGCGCAGGGCGAGGACGCCGACCGCGCCGCACCGGCTAGGGCGGGCCCCGCCTCTGGCCGCGGGTGCAGGGGGGAGCACGCCCAGCGTAGCGCGGTCGGCGAGCGCGCACACAGGCGCCCGGTGTGGAGGTCACCGGCGCGGGTGGCTCAAGCTTCTGCTCGACCTCCAAATCCACCTCCCTGGTTCCGCTTCTCCATCTCCAGCCCGTCCCCACGGGCTCGTCCCCGGTGGCGGCGCCCTCGGCAAGGCCGATCCCGGGGGGGAGGCGCCCCCGGCGCGGCGGAGCTCCCGCGCGCGGGACGGGCGAACGCCCCTTCCTCCGCGGCGCGATGCGGGGCCGGTGCGGCGTCGGCTGGGACGAGCACCCTCCGGAGCGGCGGCGCGGGCGAGCACCCTCTCCTCCCCCGCGCAGTGACGCTGGCGACGAGCAGCCACCAAGTTCGTCCCTGGCTGCTGTGCGAAGACGAGCACCCAGCCCTAGATTCGTCTTCAGCGTCGCGGCGTGCTGGTGGGGCCCGACCGCAGCCTCCTCGTCGCGCGGCGCGCTGCCGGGCGACGGCGTCCCCGGTCTGGTGCGGCCGTCGTGTCACAGCGTGGCACGGCCGGCGCAGGTGCCGTCGGCCTCGTGGGCGTCGTGGGCTGGCGGGCCAATCGCCGGCAGCCATGGCCATCCCCCTCCACGCAAGCTCCTACAGCCAGTCGATGCGGCTCCGTTCTCCCTCTCGTCGTACGCTCGCCGGTTTACTCCTCTCTTTCTCTCTCCCTCTCGCCTCTCTACTAATGTGGCATATGCATGGAGGCAAGCTCGATTTTGCCGTGGATCTGATGTGCTCCTCCTTTTTTTCCTACTACTCTACGTTCTCTCCCTCTCGCCTCTCTACTAATGTGGCATATGCATGGAGGCAAGCTCGATTTTGCCGTGGATCGATGTGCTCCTCCTTTTTTTCCTACTACTCTACGTTCTCTCCCTCTCGCCTCTACCGATGTGGCATATGCATGGAGGCAAAGCTCGGTTTCACCATGGATCGAGCTCCTCCCTACGAACGGGATCCACGTTCGTCGGCAAGATTGTGGCCGTCGATCTTCTGTCGTGTGGGTGAAAACTTTAAAAGTGGATTCGGTACGTCCTCATCTACTTTGGTTCGTCTGGATTTGAGTGGAGACCGTTATTATGGCATAAGATGTGACCACATGACCATCTCGTGATATTTTTTGGGTATATCGTTTGCGTTTTGGTCATGTGCGTGATGATTACAATTTACTATTGTTATTACTCTAAAAATTGAGGGAATGGCATGCTGCTATATATGGTGACTGCGCCATAAATTAGGTTTTTTTGCTCCATGTAATCATCATGGTCTACCCCGATGATGCTTGGTGCACATGATGGAAATGCTCTTTTTGCTGTATAGCCTATGATGAAAATTAACTCTTATATATGACTTGGGAACAGTAGGCTAATGGTCTTCAAAGGCACAGGGCGTCATTACTACCTGCTTATTCATCCTCGTGGAGTTTCTCCCAGAACCCCTGTCCATGTGCGTCGGCAAAATTGGGGCCATCCGATTTCTCATCCTGCGGGTGAGAAAGTTAAAAGCAGATTCCATTTACTCGCTCCCTCTCTATGTGCCTCGCCATTCGTTGGCCGCCGACCGGGCTAGGACGAGCAGATCTATTTTTTGCACATCTGTTATTTTGGCGGCGTCAACACCCCGGTGTTTGCTCATTGCTTTGGGACACTCGGTTCCTCTCTACATCCATTGTTTTCGTATGTGCCTCCGGCTTGGATTGTTGCAAATTGTATTTGTCGGTGCATGCCCTCGTGCCTTACTATAGGAGACCAAATGATGCCATTTTGTTAATTTCGAGGCTACTCCTGTTCCTTACATCGTTTCGTGTTTTTTTAATCTGTCATGCCCTTTAATTATAAGGTGTCGGCTTAGTTAAATTTTGCCTTGTTTACAAGATCCTATCCACAATTTTTGCTAGCCGATGTGGACCATCGAAATGGTCAAAATAGATGCTGCTATTTCCTCTTGATTGTGCGAGGTCACTGCGTAAATCGAGGGTCCATCTCTTATTTAGAAGCAACAAAGATTTACATGGTAAAGTATTGTCCGGTGCAAATAGAGTATTTCTCTTCCAGCTCATATTTCGCTAACTTTTCTAAACCTTGGTTGCTTCGGATCATGCAGTTTGTTCAGCCAAAAAAGTTTTACCGGGTGTCTCGCACGCTACTCGGGTTTGCATGGTAATACTCTTGCTGAAATTTTTATGATATATTTGTTCCTATAGGTTGATGATCTTTCAAGGATTTCTAGGCTCTCCTCTCGCAATTAATGGTGGCGTGCATTCAGGTATCTAAAAGACCCGGGAGGTATTTTGTAATTAGCTAATTAAGTATTTATGTTGTATTGCACTGTACTTTTAAACAACTTCTGTTTTGTTAGTACGGGTCTACACCTTAGGTATTTAAAAGAAATATTTGGCTTTGGCGTACGAAAAGATTGCATACTGCAATTTCTCTTTTTTGCCTACTAAAATGGTTAGCTGGTGGTTAGTGTTTGTAGATAAGTCCAAGGGAAAAAACACGATATAAAGTTATAAACATGGATTACCTATTAGACTGATGGTGTACATTTTCTTCAGTGTATTTAGAATTGGAAGTGCGTGCAACAATCTTGTGTGTGATGGTGCCGAGAGTAATGGTATGTATATGTTACTACAATGGCTATCATCCTAGACTTAAGATGAGTTACCACTGATCCTATGCAAGGACAATAGTATGTGTATATCACTAAAATGCCTCTCCTTCTAGACTAAAGATGAATTACCGCTGATCCTTCTTAAATCAAGGCATACCAAAGAAAGCTAATGTTCCCTTTTTCCTTTGTTTTAATTTTGCAAGGTAGAGGCTAATAACTAGGTGGATTTTCTTCCTCCATTGAACTGAAAGTACGGATCTACAAGCCATAAGGAAAAGTTTACAGACTCTATTAAACTGAAGGTATTGGCACCGTTCCTTTCTTGCATCTCTTGTTGCTTTGTCGTTGCCTAATTTTGAAATATATGTCAATACTATAAATGCTTCTTAGTGTCTTAGTGCTTGCAGTTATAAGCTTTTGTAGAAAATTAGCAGTAGTTTTGCGATTGTCTATATATCTCCTAAACTTTGAACCTATTTCTCTATTTCTATTTCAAGTTCTTCCGATGCGAGAGAACGCCATGTCACTCTCTACGGTGTCGTCTGCTCCATCCGTACAGCCTCGCCGACTCCGGGCATAGGTAAGCTTCTTCATTTGCAGCCGGCTCCTGTCAATAAATGCCGATGTCCGACAGAAGCGGAGACTCGTACGCCCAAATTTAGATGCCTCGAGACATAAAAAGCCTTTAAGTCGGCGAGATACTTTTGTGTGTGCTTTTCCCCTTTTCTTTCTTTGAACTAACTCCCAATTAATTTTATTTTAACCACAGTTCCTATGTATGGCTCATATTTTTGTAACTGAAATGTGATGATGGCTGCTGTTAATGTTCAGAGTACAGGGATGAAGCATGGAGGTGGGAGGAAGCTTATTTGCAATCTAGCAGATTTTGAGGTGAGTTTATATGTTCTTTTGCTTTCAGTTGCTCCTTATAGGATAATTCTACAAAAACAAAGTTTCTTTCGATGGTATTTTTTTGGCTTCATTTGTCTCGCATATTCAATTCGTTCGTTATTATAAATCTAGATTTACAACATCGTGGTCGGCTTAGTTATAAATCTACGTTATATATAGGTCGACAATTGGTTACTATTCTGTTGTTTCCAATTTTCTTCTCTTGCTTATTGCTTCGATATAGGCTTAAACATTTTACATGGATGTCATCCCCGCTTGCTTATCCCGGTGAACTCGAGATCAAACCTAAAATTACATCTTTCGGTGAACTCATGCTTATTATATGTTTCCTTACGGTTGGAAAGAGCCTTGGGGATTTCGGTGCTCAATCTGCACCTGAAATGCTATCCTTTTGCAATGCTAACTATTGCTTCCATGTCTCATGTGTAGTGATGTTTCTTATATGGTGCATGGGATATATTTATGTGAATTGGTACAAGGGTGGTGGCGTTGTAGCGGCAGTCTGCACTTGCTTCCCAGCAGCAGCCAACAACTCCGAGCTTGTGCTTCTTAGTAGCAACCAAAGTGGCCAAGCAAACAAGCATGTGGCAATTGGCAACAACCCGGTGCATCGCTTCGTAGCTCATCAGCATTTGTCGGGTACCCCGTAGTTATCCCCTCATGACTTTAGTGCATATTGAGTTTGATCAAAGCGGTGATCAACATATACATACTATTCTCCTCTATCTCGTGCTTTAGCTGCAACTTTATCAGACCAAACATTTTTTACTAACTGTCGCATGTTATGGCGTTTTATTCAACCATTACATAGATCCGTCAGGTTCACATATCCAGTTTGAGCCTGTCTGAAGGTGATATGCAGTGTCACTGACCTCATTGTATGTGCTCTACAAGTATCACAAAAAATAGTTTGGTAACCGTGTATGTTAGATTAAACTGTACACGTGGATTCGGTTAATGTAAATGGTTCTTTATTTGTAAATCTGAACCTATTAGTAGATGACTGCACAAATATTTGGAGCACAAACGAATGACAATTACGGTAGGTCACAAACACACTGACAATGAATCTAGGCCACTCAATAGTGCTGAACCTTGCGCCACTTCCGCATATTGGGGAACAAATTTTACAACGAAATGAACTTCTTTTTCCTCATAGTGCTTCGGATGCTTAAAAAAATAATACTTCAGATGTAGGTATCCCAAATTGCCGTCATTTGCAAACCCTCTATGACATACATGCATCAGTTTTTCGAAGCACGAATAATATGCACAAGGGGTGGCATCTTAACTATTGTGGTTTTTAAAAATCTGTTGCCCCCATTCTGATACAGCCAATAGCCTATTTTTCTTATTGCTTTGGGTTCTGCCATTTTTGAAACATACATAGAAGAATTTCTTCTTTTAAAAAACATTGTACCATACTTTCTTATTTGTGAATATTTTAGCTATTACTTCTTCGACCGCTTATCGATGCGGACTAACTGTACTTTGTGCTCTTTGGTTACTTTGGTCAGTTGCTTGGACTTTCGATGTCATTCACATGGGCCATGGCTGGGTACGTCTCCATCATCTGCCCTCCCTACAATGCCAATGTGATGATAGACAGCCCTCAATATATACATCTGCACTTCCATTTTATATACCCAAAACAAGCACCGACACTGGAATATTCTCTCTCCATGCAGCCTAAACAAATACACGCATTGATTTGTAATAAAATCCTATCCTAAAATTGACAGATTTGTGCAAGGTCATGACAGATCATGGTCCTATATCTCTGGTTAGGCATGTGCAGTATAAATGGGTAGTGACAGATTTGATCTGGTTTGGTTTAGGGCCCCATCTTCCAATTTCCTCTTGGACGCTTGACCAAGCCCAATCATTTTGTGATCACAAGATTTTGAAACTACTTCATCTGTTAACTACTTAGTTGTTAGGAAAAGATGTCTACTTGAATTTTGCTTGTATACCGAGTTCGACTTCATTCTTTGTTGCAAGATAATGTAGTCTGAAATCTCAATTAACCAGTATGTCAATATGCACCACCACCTTCTGCCTTGACCCACTAGAAAACTGTACACTTTAGGATAATGATGCCCACATGCTTAACTTCTGATTCTTCCTTGGAGCTATGCTAATTTTTTCCCAGTGCGGCTCCATTTGTCTTGATGATTTCTTCATTACCTCGGTTGGGATGTTCATGTGGTTGATTCAAATTTTGCTCGCGTGTTCTTACTACAAATTCGAGATGGTAGTTTTTTTGCTTATCTACAAATAATTTTTAGATGGGATATGTATGTTGAATTTCATGTTTTTACCCTTAAATTATACTGAGATACTAAATTGGTAAATTGACTAAAGATTGGTTCAGAGCAGAGCACTCCAAACCATTCTGTGTTTGACCCCTAAAACAACTTTCTAATCTCACTGATTGCCAAGCTAAGGGCCTAAGACAATGGTATTCTACCACTTAGTTTTTCGTCTTTGCCGTTTCCTACCTACCCATGACTCGAAATATCTCTGTTCTTAGTGGTGCCATGCGGTGTTAACCATGCCCGACAATTTAACTACTTGGAAAGAAAAGATATTTTATATTTATATGTTAGCCAATGGCATCACCTTATTCCTGATTTCTTGCTACAAATTTGTCATTGCTAGGTTTTACTACTACAAGTGCCGGAGGCCTCTCGTCGAGGATCGGTCACGGGGATGGACTGGCACAGAATGCTACTTTCTCACCGGACTTTGAGCTTGTTTATGTCCCTAAAATTTGTGCCCCGTTAGTAGCTGACGGAGGGAATCAAATGGTTAGACAAATCAATCTAAAGCCGAAGATTGTGCACATGAAAAACAGTCGGGTAAAATACTGAATGGACCTTCAACTTGCTTCAGCTTAATACTGCTTCATAGGTACTGTACCTTAGTGACTCTTGTTTACTGCTTAGCTTTATTGTCCACCTTAGTAACATGTCGTGGTATCGATGTCTTCCAATTTACAAATTTCATGCATAGCCCGATATTATTTGTGCGAGAAAGGCTGGTACCATGTACTGATTGTTCTATTGTATATTAGTAGCTTTTCTTAAAAACATGTATTCTGCCTTATCTGGATATGCATCTTTTGCTCCATTATTCAACTTATATTTCGAGATACTCCAGCCTATCCCAACTTGCTTGGGACTAAAGCCTTAGTTGTTGTTGTTGTTGTAGTTTTTTCTAACTGCTTTGGGGGTTCGTGACTTGATTTTTCCTTGCCTCATATTTCTGGGCTCAAAACATGTTCATCTACAGTCTGTTAGAGCAAGGATTATAATTTCGCCGGCAACCGGCTGTATGGTTGCCATGTCATCTACATGTCACAAGGTGGCTGAGAAGATTAGCTATGTCGAGTAGCATTTAATACCTATATCCAGAGAGAGAGGAAGGTAGCAAGGAGCCAATGCTGGCCTGCTACGGGCTGGGATGGGCTGTGTCAGACATTTAGCCGGACGAAAGCCGGCGAAGAGCTTAGCGCCGGGTCATTCTCTCTCTCTAATTCTCTCTCTGCCACATCACGCTTCATTCCTACTTGGACTAGATTCAGCCGGCTGAGTCATGCTTATAATACTTGCTCTTAGCACTTTGCTGACAGTTCCATAAAAAAAGGCAATGCCTTAAAAGTGTTTTACTTAGAATTGTGATATTATATGATGTTGTGTGGATTCCCTGCTCTCCAATTTTTGGCAGAAATCGTAAACATATACTACAATGAATCACACTGCCTATGGAGTTGCTGGTCTTGCTAACGGATTGTTGTCAAAGCTGTCATAATATCACACCGCTGATGCTCAGCTCATGGATTTGCAGGCTTGGGAAGTACATCGGTGTCGGTCATTCCAATATTGTGTGGATTGCTCGATTTAATTATCGGGTTCTTAGTTCGTCATTTTTACCCTCTCAATGGGAATGTCATTGAAGGCATTTTTGCAAAATAGTTACAACTGTTGTTGCTTCTCAAAATTGTTGCCATTTTCGAAGAAAAATTACATTCTCCCGTGTATTTTTTCCTAGAATTTACATTGTCTTATATTTCGTGCAGTAAATACAGATTCATCAATGGACACCACAGATGATGATAAACATGACTTGGAATCGAGTGATTCTTCAACTATGTTGAAAGACAAACAAAGCTCAAAGTCCACTTCTTACTCGCCTAATATAATATTTCTGCCCAGCGTTCTGTTAAGCTTTTAGACACCAACTGGAAGGTGGTAATCATCGACAATATTTGTATGCCCAAGCCCCAACAGAGGCAGCAGTCCACTTAGTACCAATCTTATATAGTATTACTGTGTACCAAACTCTTTTTGTATAGGTACTAAACTTTAATCTTATTAGGACCATCGCTATTGCCTCCTGTATTATGCTTTTACCTCCAACTCCAGATTACATATACATAATATGTACTTATTATGTATTTAAAACTATGCCTTCCGCACTATACTTCTGCCTGTATGAAAACCATTTACAAAATATAGTGACTTCGTACTGTACCATATTACAAGATACCATCAGACTTCCTTATCCTCATGATCTTCCGCTGTCGGTTCCACAACTCATCCTCCCAGGCGCGCGAGGGCGCGCCGTGCCACTAGTGTTCATGATTTCTCCTGGCAAGTGTAGATCAATAGACAATAGCGGTCCCCTGAGATTATCAGCTGAGATTTCTTACTCTCCTTGGTTTGCTTTTCCTATTTATTATAAATCCATGCTAAAATAAATTAAGGGTATTACAGCAAAAAGCTAAATCAATATATTTGATAAAAAAAGAAAGGTAGTAGTATGATGGACTGGCTACATGGATCATATTTTTACATATTACTCCTAACCAGTGATTAATAATGTTAAGTTAAACTGAAGGCTTGTTGGTGATGGCCAAAGAACATCCACTTCATTCAAGGTGGCTCTATTCATGGTGGCTCACTACTGGACTCGCATGCAGAGGTCCTCGGCCAGAAACCCTCGGCAAATACTCCTTGGGGAATATTTAGACGGCGAAGAGCGCTCTACAAACACCAGAACAAAAAATATACGACCAACACTTCCATAAATTGCATAAAATATTTCCATGTAGGTAATGTACATGGCCAGGCAATAACTTTGTTATGCTAAAAGCAATATCAAGAAAAAAAAATAATCTAACCATCGGGAGCTGCAATGCGGGAGAAGGGTGAGCGCAAGTATTATGATTTGGCCAGCTGTAGGCTGTATAAATCCGTACCATTCATCTCCTACTCGTATAGTGGTTAAGTCTTGACTTTAAATATGTGGTTCACTTGTCTCTCTCACAAAATTTTTTGGTTATTGTGTCCAAGCCGTAGATCCTTACCGTTCACCTTTTAGCCTACTCGTATAGTGGTTAAGCCTTGACTTTAAATATGTGGTTCACTTCTCTCTCACAAGATTTCTTGGTTATTGTGTGCCAGCCGGATGTAAAGCTTACAGCCGGCTTCTCTTCTCTCCTCCACATCATCATTTAGACTTCGGTAATGCTGACCCTCAGACGTCCGACGCGTAAGACGGTGGCACAGCCTGCTACCGGCCCACTAACAAAAATAAAAGCCGTCTTCTCGTGTGCTCCACCAACCGTTCATTATTTCTCTTAAAAAAAACAACCGCTCCTTATCCTCTTCCTCTCGAACCCAATGACCCCCGACGGAGCAGATGAGGGGCGGCGCTCCCTGTTTTTCTCACCGGCTGCCATCCATCCACCTCCATGGTGCGCTGCGGCAGCCGAGCCTCCACCTACCCATCCCCCAGCTGATCTCCGCGTACAGCAATTGCCATCCTCGTGGGAGCCATGATCCGCGAGCTTTGCGCCCGCGAAGCTTCGCTGAAGGCGCCGGCGCCGTGCTCCCCCGCATCGCAGGTCGCCCGCGGCGACCCGCGAGCTCTGCGCCCACGAAGCTTCACTGAAGGCGCCGGCGCCGTGCTCCCCCGCATCGTAGGTCGCCCGCGGTGACCCGCGAGCTCTGCGTCCGCGAAGCCTCACCGGAGGCGCCGACGCCACGCGCCCCCTGTCGCAGGTCAGCCGCCTTTCACGCGCCTTGCCTATCCACGCACGGCCCAGCCAGCTCCGGGCGCCTCCGTATCTCGTCCGCCGGAGGTCCACGACGATGGCGCCCATACTCAAGGGGGTTGTTTTGCATGTTTGTTTCAAATCGATTGAGTCTGTTGGTTCAATTGTTGCCCATTGATTGTTTCAGATTGTTTGATTTTGTTGTTTCATTTTTCGTTCTATCTATTTTTGTCACAACACAAGGTTGTGTTGCATGGTGTTTCAAATCGTTTGAGTCTCTTGGTTCAATTGGCATCCATTGATTGTTTCAGAATTCTTGACCTGTTTGTTTCAATTTTTTCTTTTTCTTTTTTATGTTTCTATTTGTTGCATCACAAATTCCTCTGTTGTTTCAATTCATATGCCGGTGATGTTCCTATGTTGTTTGTGTTTTTGTTTCTTTTTAGTTCTTCATGTTGTTTCAGTTATTCAATCTTTTTTGTTTCACTTTTGTTTCAATCTATGTTTCAACTAATTCAATCATGTGTTTTGTTCCATTTCCTCATAATCTATTGTTTGAATCATATGTTCTTTGTTTCATTGAGATTTTTCCCTTTTTTTTTTTTGTTCAGGCGTCGATGGAAGAGCAAGGGCCGTGTGTGCCGCTGTCGGCAGCCAGAGAGGGGGCGTGCTGGGGAGGCGTGCGTGTCCGTCCGCAATGCCGGGGGCTGCGCGCGTGTGCGGTGTTGTGTGAGGGGGAGGCGGGTGGTGTGTGTGCGGTTGGGCCCAGATGGGCCGCGTGGGAGGGGCGTTCTAAGGCTAGGACGTCCTAGCGCTTGTTCTACCCTTTAGACTTCTTACAGCCTATTGTAATAAGCACGAGACCCAATGCAATATTGGGCCTGTAAATTTTTTGGGCCAAATTTTTTCAGGCTGAGAAGTGAAATTTGTCAATAGGTCCGTTTAATTTCTAAATGTCAAAAGTTAATAAGTCCTTGTAATTTTGAGTCCATCTAAACAAGACCCCAGTTAATTTTCTTTGGGTTTTGGGTCGACCCAAGTCTATGGCTTCTGGTCCCACCGATAAACACCATACTATGATTACATGCGAGGTGGGTTATTCTAGTCTCATGGCCTGGTGTGAGATACGTATGTCCTCATTCTTAATATCTTTTTCTTCAGGAAAACAGCCATAATGTGTGCATGACATCATCATGATGTCATCGAGCTAACGAACAGAGGAGCAAAACAGGGCACTCTGCCGGCCGGTGCTTTGCTCGGTGCGGTGTGGCGCTGCGCAGCGCAGGGGCGAGGCTGGTGCAGGGTGCTGGTGGCTGGCCCTGGCCTTGGTCACGCCCTGGACCCGAGGTCGCCGGAGCAGCCGGTGGTGTCGTGGTGACGCCGCGGTGGCACTCGCCCGGTTAAACACAGGCGGACAGCTGTGCAGCGCCTTGTGTGCGTGCGTGTGCGAGGAGGGCCGCAGGAGCATCCGCGCCCACTGCCCACGGCACTGCCAGGGACAAGATCGTCTGGGTCACCGACGGCGAGGCCACCTGCGGTGGTACTGATTGGGTTTTGGGTTACCAGTGAGCACAATGGTGTTTAACACCAAAAATAAATGGGTCGACCCAATGTTTTGCGTTAATGGGCCAACCCATTAAAACCTGCATTCTGACCCCTTTTTTTAGATGAAGGGGTTAACTACCCCCAGCCTTATGCGAAGGCTTATTGTGGTGGGCGCCGGATTCGAACCCGGGTGGCGCCGCTCACATCTGGAGGATCCTGACCCTCACCGCGGAACAGACATACTAGGTGAGACTCGGTGTTTCCTCATTCCTCCCAGAGGTCGGGACGAAGGAGAGGTCTTTCCTCATTCCCCCCAGAGGTCGGGACAAAGGAGAGGTCGAGCAGTGTCGTGACATATCCGGTCGAAGGAGAGGGGGGAGATCATGGCTGATCACCTCCTTCATCGAGCTATCCAAATCTTGCGTGATTGATTAGGGGCATTGGCTACTGGGCCTTAGCAGGCTAGGCCATTGAGAAGTTTAGTCGGTGTCTTGAGATACCCAGACTGTCATAATACCGACACAATATGACTAGTGATTTTTTTAATAATAAAGTTGATTCTAACCAACCTTAGTATGACTGGTATTTTTTTAATAATAAAGTTGATTCAAACCAACATTCGGAAATGGAATCCCTCCAAAGGAAAGTCTGGTAGTTCGAATTAATTTAGAAATATTTGATGTATGCTCTTTTAAACAAGGCGGATTTACTTTACAAATGAACCATTGGATAAACTGTTCAAGATCAAGTGGAATTTGCTTGTAGTATATGGGGTTATATATATATATATATATATGTCACAAAACCATGAGATTCTTTTGACTCTCCAATAAAAGCTGGAACGACTTATAATCAGAGATGAAGGGAGTATATTGTAGATGTTCAGACAAGTTGTTGCAGTCCCAAACAGGAGCAAGTAGTCCAAAGTAGCTTGCTGACATCATCACTCGATCACACACTACATGCTCACCACATCCAAGGAAAGCGTCACCAGAACTCGCTGACGCATGATCATTATTATGCACTCCAAGCATCTCAAATAGTCCGCGCACAATTTACATGCATTCAGAGCAGCCTGTTGAGGTAGTCGTCGACAGTGGCGTACTTGACGTCCGGGTACAGCTCGTTAGCGTCCACCTCTGACGATGGGTCCATCTCGAACTTGGTATGTTCGCCCTTGATGTACGTGGCGTGCCCGATCGACAGATAAATGATGTCCAGCGGAGCCGGAACCGAGGCCTCTGCAGATCAGAAATCGGATCAGATCAGTCCATCATCATCATACTAATTCAGAGCCTGATCGAACGAAGCAACGTTTTTGGAAATTAAGCGCTAGCTAGCTAGGCTACCTTGGATCTGCTTGAGCACGGCTTCCTCGGGCACGTACTCCCGCCGGAACGTCTTGCCGGTCTTGTGCTCCCAGAGCGCCAGCAGCTCGTTGTGCGACAGCGTGTTGGCCGGCGGCCGGATGTGCAGCGTCTTGTTCTCGGCGCGCGGGTCGGCGGCGGCCAGCACCGTGTACGTCGCGATGTCCGCCTCGTCGACGAACACCACCTTGGTGTCGCCGTCGCCGAGGACATGGGCCTTTTCGACGGGGGGCGCCGGGGGTAGGAGAACCTGCCCGATACTGGGCAGTCCGTAGCCGAAAAAGTAGCCGACCAGCACGTAAGTGTAGGGGACTCCCGTGGCCTCGACGGCGCGGCGGATGACTGCCTTGTTCGTGATGATCATGGACCTCACCGGCTCCACGGCGTCCGAGCGGTCCGCGTCCAGGCCGAACTCCGACGGGATGAACCTCTGCGTGTGCGTGAATTGATGCCAATCCATTATGCAACATGCGTCGATCAGACGAGCGACAAACTAGCTAGTTGATAGCCGGGGCATGTATATATGCAGACCCATTGCAGAGCATAGATGTTCATGTACCTTGACGTTGCCGGCCTCCTTGATGGCGGCGACGAGCCTGGTCTGCTCGGCGATGTGCGGCGCACCGACCGTGGAGATGACAACGTCCGCAGCCTTGACGGCTCCCAACAGGCTGCCGTAGTCGTCCAGATCGCCTTTGACGAGCGTGACGCCGGCGTCCTGGAAGCTCTTGAGCAGAGCCACCTTGGCCGGATCGGAGGGGGCGGTGTCTCTGACCAGCGCGAGGGTGGGGTGACCCAGCCGCGCGCTCGCCGCCACGACGTGCTTGCCCAGGTACCCCGTGGCGCCGACCACCAGGATCCTGCTCTTCCCTGCGGACGCCATATAATCCAGGTGGATTTGGATGGTGAGAGCTGCAGGCTTGGTGTGGTGGTGCTTGCTCTGTGGTTCGATGATGCTTGCTGGATGTGAGAGCTGCACGCCGTGTAACTGCTCGTATATAATACTCAGTCCGTAGACATCCGTCACTCGTGAGATCAAACGGCTGCATAGGCTCGGTCAATTGACAGTACTTAATTTGTGAAATCGTTGTCACCCCTGAGATCAACGGCCAAGTGACGTCATTCATGAGATCAAATGGCACAGAGCAAAGCCAACGCAACGGCCGAGCGCCTGCAACTTCGTTTATCGGTAATGATCGGTCTTGAGAGTTTGACTATTGACATGATTTTGGACGGACGCAGCCGCTCCTATCCACTTAAATATTTTTAACAATAATAAAGTATCTATTCAATTATCACACCTGCCCATCTCCACTCCGCCGCTTGCCACTCCGCCGCTTGCCTCAGCCCTCAGCTCCTCCCGCCGCGCGCCGCCTCCTTACGCCTGCTGTTCTTGCAGCTACTCCTGCCTTTTTTTTTTAAAGGCTACTCCTGCCAGCAGGCTCAATAAGCTTAGCTATTAGCCAAGCCATGTCATCTGAAGACAAGCTTAATAGACTAAGTACGTATACAACAGGCACGCGGGAGGCGGGAACAGGGCCGTGGACGCTTGCGCGGCGCAGTAGGACCGCCGACGCCTGCACGGGTGGCGGCGCAGGGCCGTGGACGCCTCCCCACGTCGGAGTAGTGCCGCCGACGCATGCACGGAGCTGAAGAGCGTGCGACCGCCGGCATGGCGGAGTAGGGCCGTGGCAACTGGCTGCAACGAGCCAACGAGCACAAGCGAGAGTCCCGGCCGCGCACTGTGCGACGGGCGAGCTTGGCCTCTGCTGCACATCTGTTGTGCTCAAGAGTTGCAAGCAAAGGGGAGACGGAGATTAGAGAAGGCTGGCAGCATTCAGCGAAGGGGATAGAGAGTGCGCGTCGGGCCAGTAGCGCCTTGGAGAACGCGTTGCGACCGGCGACGTAGTTGGCGCGGATTCCATTTTCTCTCTTTTTGTCTCTCGCCGCCACATAAGCAAATGATAATGTGAATTGGCTAGTAAGTTGTAATTTCTATATTTGATCCACTCAAATTTGTATTGACGATCATCTTGAGCGTTTACAGTTTTTTTTTCATTTGTGATTAATATGAAAATAGGACGAAACAATTTGGCTGATTTTAGACTGTTTTCGTTTTTCCTGTTTTTTTGCCAAGATACCCCGTTTTTACTCGTATATAGGATATATCCCAATTTCATGAGTACAATAATACAACACAGTCAAACATTGCATTATTAGCTTATATGATCTTGCACTCTTACACCCTTCATCTTTATTAACCTTATACAGTATGGACTATATTTTTTTTTTCTTTGCGAGACGACTATACTTATGTGAAGCGATGATTCTTAGTTCTCTGTGTCGACGTTCCCATTTTGTCTTTCCGTACCTATTGATATGTTTTCGTTCAAATTGATCCGTTTTCGATTTTCAGTGAATCCCATGTTCATTCCATTTCGGGCCATCCCAATTCCCATTTTGTTTCTCCTGACCTACCCTGTTTGTTTTCATCTTTATCGAGCAGTACCGTTGGAGATCAGAGCTGGAAACAACCGTGGAAATCAATTGCCCAAAGAAGATGCTTCACTTTACATGGAAGGTGAGCCACAACAGCTGAGCTCTGCATGTGAATCAATCTGAAACGCAGAGGT
The DNA here is from genome assembly GCA_018135685.1 of Themeda triandra. NCBI lineage: Eukaryota > Viridiplantae > Streptophyta > Magnoliopsida > Poales > Poaceae > Themeda > Themeda triandra. The sequence continues at coordinate 399,950 of JAENPR010000469.1, read as the reverse complement.
ATGAATTTGGATCCCATCTGTGTTCTCTGTGGTAGACAGTAGACTTGATGAGGATGGCGCACCTGTTTTTCAAGTGCAAGAATGCAAGAAGGGTGAGGTCGGAGTTGCAGCTGGAAGCTGTTAGGTCACGCTCACTCCTGGCACAAGTTCTATCGGCTAGGGAGCTAATCTCACAAGTGCTGGAGAGAATGTGCAGCGCAAGGTCATTACTTTTATGTACCTGTGGTGGGCTGAAAGATGCAGGATACTAGATGGGGAGAGAGCAAGAGAACCGAGGCAGATGGTTCAGCTGATCAACAACTACGCACAAGAATGGGCATCTCTGAAGCAGGTCCTGTAGGAAAGCTCCATCACAGCTTTCGTACAGGAGCAGCTGATCGGTGGATGGGGACGTTATACGAGGAGATGATGATGCTGTAATCGGCTCTGGCTATGGAAGATTAGGCGTCCCATGCTGAGACTGTCGCCTGTCTACTACAAGCAGTGCAGAGGGCTACTGAATTGGTGGTTCAGAAGCTGATTCTGGAGTCTGATGCTATGACGGCGAGTGGCCTGCTGTGGGAATTTCTTCTTATTTGGCCGGCGAGCCTCGGAAGAAAACTGGCGTATACACGTCAGCAAAAAAATTTTACACCGTTGATTTTCCCATCTACGCTCAAGGTTTACCCCACCGTCATTTACTGTTTTGCTCCACGCGTCCATCTATCACAGGCTTTTCTCGAAGGAAAATATCCTCCTCGTCGCCTCCGTCGTCCTCCTCCCTCTCTCTCTCTCTCTCTCTCTCTCTCTCTCTCTCTCTCTGCCCTCTCCGCTTCCTCTCTCTACCTCCTGGCGCGGACAGGGCCAAGGCGGCGGCGGCCCTCGGCACGGCGGCAGCCATCTTCCTCCTCCTCTCCCCGCCTGCGTGCCATGGCCGACGCGACGGCGACCCCCGCCGGGTATTGCGCCGGCGCGGCGGGTGGCTGTGTCGGCCGGTCGCAGCCGCCCACCCCGCGTCGTCCTTGGCCACGCCGTGACGACAACGGCCGCCGCCGGTGCCACCGGGCACAGCCTGGTCCGACCACCCCGGTGTTCCTCGCGTCGTCCCCTCTCCGGTTTGCCACCCCCCCCCCTCTCTACCTGTCCTCTAGGTATCTTCCTCTCCAAGAGCTCGCGGAGTCTCGCTCCCCTATGCTCTAGATGCCGATCTATATGCGAGCGAGTTGTTCGCCTCTGATGGAGGAAACCCTAGGTAGGGCAAGGTCGCTTGGATATTTCGTTCTCTCCCTTTTCTCTAGGGTGTGGCATGCTCGGTTCTACTTGATCTTGACAGGAGGTAATTGTTGTGCCATACAGCTGACCACGTGGCCATGTCAATGATATTATTTATCTGAGTTTTTGGTGTGCAACCCTGATGATTTTTGGTTTGTCACGACAAGTAACTTACTAACTTTCCTGTTGTTACAGTTTAGTTTGGGGGAATCACTTGCTGTTGTGATGATTACTGAGCTATCGTTGTGTACTTTACACATCTCAGTTCGGCTGCATCTTGAGAGCACCCAATTATTTTGCCAGATATGTGAGGCGGTGATATTTAAATGATTTTGTTGGACACTGCAATGCTTATAATTTTTGGTGTATCGATTGTGTTTTCCTCAAGTGCAACGATGACTGCGCTTTGCTCTTCTTGTTAGATTAATTTCCAAAGAATGGGCTGCTCCTGTGATAGTTGCATCGTAAACCATGTTTACTGTCTGATTGCAGTGATCATGGGGCTACCGTTGATAACTGAGGCAATGTTCAGGAGCTATGCTGATTTTTCCTTGACATCTCCCTACTATGTCCATGGAGTTGTTTAGGTTTGTAGTATGTGTTTCTCCTGCTATTTTCTGTACATGGTAACATTGGTTGACAGTGTCTAAAGATTTGTAGGATCTGAATAAAATAATTGGTTAACTTAACGAAAGCCACTACAAAATATTTTGTTGTAGGGGAGATTCTCGAGTTGTTCTGCTTGCATCATTTATGTACAGTGAAACTGCTCTAGGAGGATTGGAGTACCCATTTACAAATTAATTCAGTTTTCCCTTTGTTATGGCAGAAAAATAAATGGGCTGAAGCAATTCCATCCTATAGAAAGGAAGTAACCTGCAATAAAAGTGAAGGACAGTGGTGAATGCCTGCTCTACGCTTTCTGTCTTTTAGGCCTTCCTTTGTCAGCCAGAAACACAGGTACCACTACTTTCGTTTTCTTGTTTGTTTCATCACCTCAGCTTGCTCGGTTCCAATTGACCCTTTTCATTTACCATCCGACATTTATAGATCACAGGACTGCTATGCATTATTTTCCTATTTGTCATGTATGGTCAGGCAGGTATGCAGGACTAGACCAATATCTATTTAGTTTTTTAGTTCCATATAAATTGACATGGGAACCATTATTATTACATGATAATTGGAGCAATATTCTATTGGCAGTGACTACCATTTTCGTTAAATCGTTGGCTACTGCTTGAAGTTCAATAGTAGATCTGAAATATTTATATTTTTCATGGATAGAGGTCCACTGCCTGCCTGATTTTATTTCTAAGTCCCTCCTTTATACCAGCTGCTCCATTAGCAGATTTGGAAAGCTTCAAGTTCAATGTACAACTGAAATGTTTACAATTCTCACAAATATAGGTCTTTTTATTGGCTGATGTCATTTTCTCGGTTCCTCCTTTATACCATCTGCTCGTTACCAAATTTGGAGATAGTATTCTCTTTGATCTTGCATATTTTTGCCCTGGTCCTAAAATATGTTATTGCTGACTAAAAACCTGCCCAAAATAGTAGTTGTCAAATAGTTCACCATACCTAATATATAATTGTAAGGCCCTAACAATGCCTTTATCCCTCACGCCCATTTTTCTAAGGTAGATGCCCTATTATTACCCAATCTTGTTGCAATGAAGTAGCATTCTGCTGAGACCAAGGAAACACTTTGTTATCTTTAACTACCATACCATGTCTTATGAGACTGGTCATGCTTCTCTCATATATTTTGTTGACTGGTAGGGTGACATGTGAACATACTTTAATCCCTTTGAGTTCGACAGGGATTTTTTTAAATTAGACCTAAATAAATTCTTTATTTTCAGCCCCCTGTTTCTTCTTTTGCATTCCGTACTCTATCATAATGCAAAATTGTAGTAATAAATTTCCTTCTGCACTATACATATCTTCCTCTCCTGGCAGGGGTCAAATATTTCACCTCTTGTGCAATGCCATGCTCTTTATTTAATTCCTTCTCTGCCCTTTGCAAAAATCCATGCTCATTTTTATCCTACCCTTATATGCAGCGGCATAGTATTGTACAGTTGTTATTTCGCTGCAAAAATGTATGAGATCAAGATTGAATATTGTTCAGGTACGCCATCTTAATCATTATGTTGCCTGCTGCTACCTATAGTTTAATTTTTTTTGCATTATGACATTGCAGATTATACTAAGCTTGTACATGTTTCAGAATATACTAGATGCTGTCAGGATCATATGCCCCTTTCGTTGGCTTTACCACCTACTCTATGTTTATAAAAATTGACAGTTTCGAGTGGTCATCGGCCTCTAGAATTCCAATTTCAAATGGGTCTATGAATGATCAGGTTGGAGAAAGCTTAGCCGACAACGTGTTTCACTTTCACTAATGATGCCACACAATGCTTAGTGCAATGGCCTTTGCACCTGTCTTTCAATCTACATGTGGGTTCAGTGCCCTGTACCATGTGTTGATTTTAGCTCAATCGCAATCAGCCATATGCAGTCAAATTTGTTGGGTCATGCTTTTCTGACATGAAACACATCTATCTTTTTTTTTTAATTTGTCCACGATGGACATTGCATTGGACCAACTGTTCCAGACGAAACAGAACTTTTATAGCACGACTCAACTCAATTACAACAAATAATTAGGCCTGCTCTCCATGTTTTGCTTTGGTAGGTTATTTTAGACTCTCATCATTTACAACCACAAAATTGCTAATCCATGTTAGTATAGTACTATAGTGTAACTGAAGAACTATTCAGTCAAATCCAATGATGCACATAGATTTAGCATAGTTCAGTTCTATCCATTTTCTGCGAACATAGATTTAGCATAGTTCTTACGCTTTTGCTTTATTTTCAGAGGTATACTTACACAAGCTTTGATCTACAGATTTAGCAGTGGGCTGCTACAATTTGGGCTTCAGTTCACTCAGGTATACTGAAACTAAAACACACATGCTTCTCTTAGTGGGTGGCATTTCAGACATGTATGGCTATTTGATTTCTGCAGGGGAGTATTTCTTGACCCGACTTGCTTCACAACAGCAAGACACTGGAACTTGAGGGTTCAGTTCAGTTACGCAAGCATGGTCACAATAAAGTTCCATGCTTTCTTTAACCTTCAGTTCTGCTGTACACATCGTTGAGTGCTAGCCAGGAGTACCGCTGCTGTGGGAACCTGGGAACAAAACTACTGCCATCTCCAGCAACTGAATGATATCCTCAACTGAATGATGGAATTTCTTTATTTGAAACTGAGATATCCTCCCTTTGTTTAGTTCTGCGATATTAATGGCAAAGTATTGAAATTTTCAGCCCAGAAAAGGTAACAAACATTTTTCTTGACCGTATGACAGCAACCATGTGCATGTGCATTGTTTAGCTGCTGCTTTTTTTAAGCTATGGAATAGAAGTATTAAGATAGATCTACCATGCTACCTTATTATGTATATATATATAAATGTCTTAACCACCTTTTGCCAATGTGTGCGGTAATATTTTTATTTTGCTTGATAGGAATCTCAGGCGCATAGCAAAGTGCATGTGGTCTACTTTACATATGGTCTGCAAATAGAGAATGCTCACAAAGTACATGGTGTTCCACTTCATGGTACGCAGTCCAAAAAAATTGTGCTTCATTTTGCCCTGTTGTTTGCTAGATAAGCTGACGTACCTTTAATATATCATTTACATGTATGTCCTTTTCTCCGAAACCTCACATTTCTCAATTCAATTGAATCACATGTAGTATCAATTTCTAATTAGTCTTTTGAAGGTATCAAATTCTATTTAGTTGCTTTTCAGACAAACAAAATTCTAATTAGTTGCTAACTTTGCTCGGTAATTTCTCTGACTCTCTTTTATCGCACCCCCGCATTGGTGATATTTAATTCTTTAGACCTCCATGCCACACTGCCTCTTCAGAAATGAAATAAGGCCTGCCCATAGCTCAGTACCCTTCTCTGTGTTCCAGGTTGCCTGACATCATTGTTATATTTTTCTGCTATCAAAGTGCATCTCAAGCTCAGTACCCTTCTCTGTATTCCAGGTTGTCTGACATCATTGTTATATTTTTCTGCTATCAAAGTGCCTCTCAATGCTTTGTGTTTCCAAATTTAGCAGCTACCTCATTGTATTGCTTTCAACTGCTGCTATTACAGAGCCAGCGCAATTGTTGGAATCAATTTGAATTTATCCCATTCTTATGCTACAAGTTTGATGTTTTTTTTATGACTCAGTTCCCTCTATATGCAGTTCAATTTTTCCTCGGCTGATCGTCACCACCTATTGGATGCTATTGGATGCTCACTATTCCTCATGGAGATGATTCATGTTTTATTCCATCTTGGATTCATATAGAACAATATGGTGATTAGTCTCCTGCTATAGGCTGTCAATATTTTCCAATTTATGAAGCTAATTTTGTATGCCGACAAATTGTAGCTTCATCTATCTACGTAAGTAGTATTTTAATTAGCTTGCGCGGAGCAGCTGTACAGAATGTGCCGTGTCTTTAATCAATAGCTAGAGTGTACTAATGTCATTTATCATCCTGTAATAAATGTGTGATTTGCTAATCGATTTCACTCTTTTCCATCCCGGATTCGTGTTAGTAATTGTACCACACCATCTACCTTTGTTAGCCAACATTTTTAGGCCAAATGAACTCGCGCGCAATGGCGCGCGCAACATACTAGTTGAAAGAATGCCGGTAGCAAAGCTAGACTGCTACCGGGTGGAATAATGGAGCCTCTCTTCCATAACTTAGCCGCCCTAGGGGCAAAGTCAAGTCCAGGTACTAATCCGATCACGGAGAGTATTCGAAATTGCAGGTGGAATAATGGAGCCTCTCTTCCATGTTCAAAAAAAAAAAAAAAAAAAAAAAAAAAAAAAAAGGTTGCACAGTCCTTGCCTTCAACTTTTGAACAACGAAATGCGTGTCCCAGGAGTTTTCTTTTTTCCGGGCTATAAAGACTTCGCTAAAAATGTTGAAGGCAAAGGTTATAGCTGAAGGGGGACAATACCATACTTTATTCACGGTTTCAATAACAAAATAGCAGTTCGGCCAGCAAGATGGCGTCTTATCATTTCCAAGCACAGTTTAGCTGGTGAGACAGTGACCTGTCACTTGCATTCAAAGTCAGCCTAGATTAGATAAGCCCGTCGAGGTACTCATCGACGGTGGTGTAGGCGACGCCAGGGTAAAGCTGGGTGGCCTCCACGCCAACCGCTGGATCAATGTCGAAGTTGGCCTGATCGCCCCTGACGAAGATGGAGAGCCCCAGGGACAGCAGAATGTTCAGAGGGAACGCCGCTTCTGCATTCAAGCATTCATCCATAACAAGGCTCCCATTCAAGCATTCATCCATAACAAGGCTCCAGATGAGCCCCGCCTGTGAAAAACACCAACGAACGATGGTGGCCAGTACCTTTGATCCATTTCAGAATGTCCTCCTCTGGGACGTGCTCCTTCTGCAAGGTCCTGCCGGTCTTCTTCTCCCACATCGAGATGAGCTTGTTGTGGGACACCACGTTCGCAGGAGGCCTCATGTACAAGATCTTGTTCAGGGTCCTTGGATCCTCAACCGCCCTCATGGTGTAGGCAGCAATGTCATTTTCCACCACGAAAACAGCATGTGAGCTTCAAAAAATCCAGACAGTATTATCAAATGACCGCCCTTAGTTACCTTTGGCACTGCCGTCGCCCAGGATAGTGATCTTGGTGGCCGGGGGACCAGCACCAATGGTTGTTACATCACCAATGCTTGGAAGGTAGGTCTCTGCAAAGCAATTGCAGCTGATGTAGGTGTGAGGTATCCCCTCTGCCTCAATCAGCCGCCGGAGGTTGGCTTTCACAGCGTACAGTGACGCCGCTGGATCCACAGTGTGAAGGCGGTCCACGTCGGAGCCAAACTCAGATGGCACAAACCTCTGTACAACAGATTCTTCAGTGATTTGCAGATATCAAAAGAGTACAGATTTGGAGGCGAAAAATCCAGTAATAAAGCTTAATACTGACCTTGACATTGCCTGCCTCCTTGATCGCAGCAATGATCCTTGTTTGTTCGCCGACTTGGCGGGGTCCCACTGCTGAGATGACTATATCAGCAGACTTAACAGCCTTTACCAGGCTTCCATGGTCCAATACATCTCCCTAGCATACACAGGGTAGGTGAAAAACCTCAAGCGAGCTTGCACTTTCAGAGTAACTTGAGCCACTCTGAATAGGCCCAACAACAAACAAGATGCATCTGCTCTATTGATGTAGTTCTGGCAATATACTTGAATGTCCATGCAAAAGCACATCACATCCAAGCTCATAAGTTATTCTACTAGTAGTTATTAACTACAAATAAGAATTACTAAGCAATTAAGCATATCAACAGAGCTCAACAAATTTTTGGTATTATGTTTAGATGTCAAAATCACTATCATAGTATTATTTAGCAAACAGGGAAAGGAAAAAATGACGCAAAGTGGCAAATTGCAGATAGATATGATTACTGGTACCTTGATGAGAGCAACACCAGAATCGGCAAAGGTCTTGAGGAGCTGCGCCTTAGCTGGGTCAGATGGTGCAGAATCCCTGGTGCAGTAATAATATGCTTGCCAATATGGCCTGTGCCACCAATGATGAGGATCCTGCTCTTCTCCATCTCCTGCACCTCCTATGGAGATGTGTTCCAGCTCCAAATGTGACTAGTTTCCAGAGTTGCAAGCTGCATGCAGGGACTTCTTGGTTGTGGTCTCAGGTTAAGAGAGGAAATAGAGTTTTGTAGCTCTTACTCCAAAAGAAACCCTCTTAAAGAAATGATTAACAAGTTTCAACCACCCTCCACCTAACATTTAATTCTTCCCATCTTCATTCCAAATAACACAACAGAAGAAATTAGCATAGAAGAAATTCATTGAAAAAGCCACTGACTCTTCTTTACTGTTTTTTGTCTGCAAAGATACTTTTGTATCCTGAGCAAGCTCAGGGATCACTATAACTCAAAACAAAAATAACAGTATAAACTATACCATGTCAGGTAAATAAAGGAAAACTGTGCAGATAGAAAACTCCCAAGTGTCTTTGCAAGGCATCAGTCACATCAAACTCTGTCGGTCTGTCCGCTACAACTTCCTATAAGAACAATTAACAGCGAGTCATAACTGCCTATGCATTTTGCTCAATCAAGCTAATGACATATATGTCTGTTTGTTTGTTTGGGGCACAGGCATTACTGCACTGGGCAGAGCATCACCACCTTCCTTAGTGCTAGGCATTCCATCTAGGCACTATTCCTTCATCCATTGATCTCTATATTTAAAAAATATATATATTTTTGTCTATTTTTTGTACATTAAAAAGCTATAAAAGTACAAATGCCTAAGGCACCAATGTTATCAAGTCGTCTACATCAGTGCCATGGTGATCAGCTATGCACTACAATTAGTCACAATTAGTCGGGCTGAATGGTGTCATGGTGACTAAGATTGGTTTGATAAAATTGCTAGGCACTAGGCAGCACGCCAGCACCCGGCCACCCACTTAGTCCTAGCGCTTCTTGACTGCTACTGCATAACTATAATCATTCTAGTTTGACACGGATGAGATCAAATGGCGTAATGCAAACTTGCAGATGCTATGAATTTCGAATTGACAGACGAAGGTTTCAGCAATCAGAAGCCAAAAGTACAATTCCACTAAACATCAAAATGTCTGTGAGTTACCATGGTTAAGATTTAAGAATGCAAGCAAGAGTCTTGGTATATGTCATATCAGTTACAACGAACAAACGCAATTACACGATAAGAAAATTCAAAGTTCAATGACAGGCAAAAAGAATTTAGTATTTAGTCTAAATAGCATACGTTCATACTGAAATACCATTTCAGATTGTCAGCATGTGATTGGCGCAAAGGAAAACACACACAAGAAACTCTCATATTATATATTCTGTGAATCAAACTGTCATGGATAGCAAAGGCAAGCAATTGATCAACATGCCAAGGCAGCAATTGATCAGAGTTGGCTTTAGGCTTCAACTGGAACTTTCAGGAAGTTTATACATAACATAAGATGCCCAAAGGACAAGAGAGCAAATTTACATCAAGTTAATGATGCAAAACAATAGCTTGTGTTATGAGCCTTCCAGTTCAAATCGCTAGTCTAATTGGTGCAAAGCAGAATTGTTCCAACTTCCACAACAGCAAATTAAAACACACAGAACTATTTCATTGCTAACAGTCAATAGAAACATGAACTATTTCAGTGCGCGCATTATCAATAAAATGTTAAATTTCGTATGTATAATTTGGTATCTCCTGTTTTCTCTTAGGTACAATTGGCAATTCTAATAACAGGATATAACATGAAATCCAGAGCATTCGAAGTAACAATTCAAATGGTAATATCACTGGTTAAGCCTCATGGCCATGGCATATAAATTGGATGTCATACAGAACAAAACTGCTGAATCTAGCATATAGTAGCCAAAAGAGCCCAACCTTAGTAATCAAATTGAAGCCCAAAATACAATATCAGGAACAACCTCACCAGCCACAAATCCCCATACATCTCCAATGAGTACGGATTCTCCTAACTAATCCCCAGAATGCTTCTTTTGCTTCTTCTTTGTATGTTCTACCTGCTCCGGAGCATTGTCATAAATGTCACCTCTACCCCTCTTCTTTTTCCTTTTCTTCTCTATGTCTAGATCAGCATTAGCAATCATATTCTCCTCCTTCACAACCTCGGTACCGCCTTCCTCTTGTTCATGCTTCTTTTTCTTCCTTTCCCTCTCTTTTCTGGCAACTCTTTGTTCGGCTTCACTGTCGTGGACGATTTTCTCTTCCACCTCATCCACATCCTCTTCCAGTTTCACAGGATTCTTCTCTTTTTTCTTCTTGCTCTTCTTTTCACTCACCAGCTCTTCTTCCTGCTTCGCATCGACGATGATTTCCTTAGTCGAATGCTTCTTCTTCCTCCTCTTCTCAATGGCAATTTCTGGTGAAGGAGGGATGTGCGAGTCAGCACGGGCAACCGCTCCATCCTCCGGTGGATACTCACTCTTCTTCTTCTTCTTGCCCTTCTTCTTACCTAGCTCCGCCAAGTCCCCCTCGCTCTCCTGGTCTTGGTGCCTTCCACCGCCCTCCACCGGATCCTCGCAGTCGTGGGCATCGAAGTTGGCGGCACCATGCGCCTGCGGGCGCCTGCCGCCGAGTTCCTCGCGGAACCGGTAGAGCCGTTTTGCGGCATTGGCCGCCGTGCGGAGGTAGGAAGCGCAGTCGGAGGAGGGTAGGTGGGAGGCGGCGGAGTCGGAGAACCGCTTGAGGCTGCCGGCGGCCTTGCCGAGGGGACAGGGCTCGTTGGAGACGACGGCGCCGTTGATAGCCCTCATCGCCCCCGCCGCCGGGAAGACGAGTGTGGGGAATTGGGGCTAGGGTTTTAGGACGAGGAGAATTGGGCAGGCCCGCCCTCCTTTTCATCACCTCGGCTGCTGCTGATCAGGAATTTGGACTCTGGTTTAGGGTTTAGGGTGTGGCGCGCCGAACCGGCCCATTAGTCAGCCGCAAAGAGCCTACTTACATTGAACGCAACAGATGTTTTTTTTTTTTTTTTTACCGTGAGAATGCAACATATGTTGACATTTGCATTTCCATCGGGCCTGTACGGAGTATTTAGGTATGAAAAAAATACATTCTAACTCCCTAGACTACATCCGTGTGGGTTCGAAGATGGTTTTATCTTACACTAAGTTAAAAAGGTAAATACGATAGGGTTTTAGACCACAGAAAATATCCCTAAATTAAAAAAAAAAACAAATCCCAAAAAAATTGTGAAGATGGATTGGGATACGCTAAATTCAAAAAAAATATAGCTCATGAAAATACTCTAGATACTCCAAAAAAAAACGTTTTTGCTCTATGAAAATTGTATATTTTTTTATAAGTCTTGGAAATTCCCAAAGTGCTATAATCAATGTAAATTATGTACACGCGTATGTAACACATGCCACTCAGGCTACATATATGCAAGTCATCCAACCCTTCCGGGTGTGAGGTGTTTTTTCTCAATCTCTATCACTAATAATTTTTGAGAAAAATAGTATAGTATAGTTATATATGCAAGTCATCTAACCCGAAAGGGTGTGAGGTGTTTTTCTCAATCTCTGTCACTAATAATTTCGAAGAAAAAAATGATACGGTTATTGTTATTCCAACTTTTCCTCACAAGTAACATTTAGAAAAAAAAAAACAAACATAAAGAGCTCAGACCATGTGCACAGAGATTTGGTTGTTTTAAATTTGGTGATTTTGGTGATCTTGATTTGTTGTGAGAGAAAAACACTTGTTGAATCACCTACTTGGAAAAGCGATAAGAAAGAAACGAACAGGGCATTGGTTGCTTGATTCGCTCATTTTGGCATCTTGTTAAGTTTTACAGGCATCATTTTCAACACGAGTTTTCTGGAACTCACATCCATAGTGTACTGCATATAACAGATAAAATTATCGATGCTAACCAAGTCCAGGTCCAACTCTCTGTTTTGATGGATACTTAATCAGTAACTGTTCGTCACTGCTCGATAGCAATGTGCGCGCCAGCAGAGCCACTCTTGCCCCCACCGGCTTCCTGGCCGTCCTTCTTCTTGGCCTGCTTGGTGGACAGCTTGAGGTGCACCCCGGGGTCGCCGCCGTTGCAGGAGCTCTGCAGCATCAGCGAGTTGTTGATCACCTGCACGTTGCTGTTGACGAACGCCGTCAGCCCTCCTTTGCCGCCCCCACCAGCCTGCTCCTTCCCGCTGCTCACGACGACGCTGCCGTCGAGCTTGTTGCCGCGGCGCTCCTTGCCGCCGCCGCCGGCCGCCGCGTCCCCCCTGCCGTCGGCTGCCACGGCGCTGCTGTCCACCTTCATCGACGCGCCCTTGTTCTCGCCGGCCAGCGTGATGATGGTCGTTCCCGCCGCCGCGCGCTCGTGGCCGCCGCCGGTCGACGGCGCTGAAGAGCTCAGCTTCTGCACCATGTCGGCGACGCCCGCCTTGAGCTCCTTGTGCAGCTGGCTGCCTTCCTTCTCTTTCTCCTTCTTCTCTTTGTGATCCTTCTCCATCTCCTTGTCCTTCTTATCTTTGTGATCCTTCTCTTTCTCTTTCTCCTTCACCTTCTCCTTCTCCTTCTCCTTCTCTTTCTCCTTTTCCTTCTCCTTCTCTTTCTCCTTGGCCTTTTCTTTCTCCGGGGCCTTGGTTGGCGTCTTGGATGCTACAACAAGCGGTTCATGGATGGTTTTCTCTTGCGGAACGGTGATGTCTTTTTGCTTAGGAACATCGTGCGCAACAGGATTAGGATGAAGTGGAGAAGGCGGCCTGTTCTCTCTGGCAACCGGTGCCGGCGCCGGCGCTCTGGCATTGGGCTCTCGAACGGGCGAGAGTGTCGGGGCGCGGGCAGGCGACGGGGACGGCCTGCTGGACAGCTGCGTCGGCTGCGGCTGGGCCGGTGGAGCAGCACGGCCACCACCACCGCCGCCAGCGCCTCTGGATGCCGGCGTCGCCGCCGCCTGTTGCGGGTGCGACGACGGCCGCCGCGACGGCGACGCTGTTGCTGTTGGTGCTGCTGCAGGCGGCGGCGATGGCTGCTGCGGTGCCGCCGGGCGAGATTCCCGCCTTGACAGCTGCGGGCGAACGCCCGGCCGCGGAGCAGGCGCGGGCGGCGGCGGCTGCGGGGGCGCGGTCCAGTACGGGAACCAGGACCGCTGCGCCGGTGGCTGCTGGTCGTCAGCCATGCCGCCTGAACCCCGGTGAGCGGTGATGCTGGATTCGCTTTGATCAGGAGATGATCGAGAGAGCGCGGTGATCTTGGCTGATTACTGATGCGTTGCAAATTGCAATGCCGCGCGCTCTGGATTTATAGTCAGGGGAGGATTCAACCGGAGGAGAAAAGGCATTACGCAACACACGATTAATCAACGCGTGGTGATCGGGAAACGGATCGTGTTAAGGCAGCATCGCGATCGCGATGCATTTCCAGCATCTGATTCTGCGTCCGCTTTCAGTCTCCTGTGACCGTTGGCGCTTGCTCGTTGATCACGACAGGAAGAAGGGCTACGTGTGGTGTGTTCCTTGCTTTTGAGGTCGTCTCATCTCACTCTGCGGTTAACCTGCTGCCAACGCTTGGAATATATGTCAGCGTTGGTGAATGAAGAACATTCCTATGCTGAAGTTGAAACTTTTCTTTTTGTCACCGGCAAAAGTTTCACCTCTGTGCTCTGTGCCAAGAAAAGCAAAGATGTGCTGGGCATGATTTAAGGGGAATGGAATTCTTTTGCTTTATGCCAGCAGATGCTACTTTGTGACATTTTTTTTTTCTTTGAAGAAAAGCCGAGGGGAGTGTCCTACGCAGAAGTAAAAGGTTTTGGTTTGTAACCTGCCACGGATGCTGGAAATTTTTCAACACGAAAGATCATGAAGAAAATATGATATTAAGGCCCTAGACATTATAGTCTACTTTTATCTTGGCACCATGCTATTTTGAGCCATAATGAGTTAAGCAAGCATGATTTTACTGATAACAGCATCGAAACAAGCATAAGTAAAGAATACCGAAACACAAAAAAATTACATAATTCAATTACATAGTTCAAAATACAGTTAGTTGTTACAGTAAAACATTCAGTCTTTAAGCTATTACCATGGTCATCTAATGGTCATTTTAGGTTACTATAGACATCGCAAAAGAAACACACATTTTAACAAAACATCTAAAACACCATCGGAATACTATGATCTTCTTGTCAGGAAGGAGAAACCATGTGAAAAATAATGATGATCCATGGCATTTAAGATGGAAGCTAATGTCATATGTTTCAAGCATAATTTACGCATTAAAATAAAATAAAATAAAATAAAATAAAAATACATGTTGTTGTCAGACCACAAAACTCGGTTCGAAAACAAATGGCAAACACAAGCAATTAATACCAACTGTATTGTTTAGAAGAAAAATCAACAAAGAGTAGTGGAGTATTAAAGTTACTAGTTTTTTTTAGTTGTGCTAAAGATCACCAGTAACATATGGGGCAAACACCAAACTAACAAAGAGAAGGAATGAGCTCGTTTTGTTATCTACACACAAATCGCAGCGTGAGTTTCATTGTCCAAGTGGATATTCGAGTAACAATGTCCATTCCCCCTTCAGCTATTAAAGTTATGGAGCTCATAGTAATAGGGAACAAACACCCTTACCTTGACATGGAGAAATGTGCATCTTACCTCCTCATAAGAGCCTACTACACTTGACAGACCAGTTAGAAGGGGTTGCACTCACCAAACATGAGCTATCACAATTGCATCATATTCACCATGAGGCTTTTTCATTCTCAAAGAAGGACCAGAAGCCATCGAAGGACAAAGACTCAATTTGCTTATCTCACAAGGTTGTACACCTTCAATCATATTAGTATGTAGTGAACAATGTGACATACAATCAACAATTGAACAAACATTCATCGCCCCAGGAAAGAACTGAAAGGAACCCAAATCAGAACCTCTAGGGAAGGATATGATTTCCATTATTTGGCGATTTTCATGGTCCAAGTAACAAAGATAGTAATAACTAGGATCACTTCACACTACATTTTCCTTAGGCCTTGTGACATATACATCTTTATTGACTCCGTAGGCTTTCTTCTTGAAAGCACTTTGCAAGGTACAAGTATATACAACTCCATCCCAGCGTGTACATGCACAATTTTATACTATCAAAACCAATAAATCATAGATCTTTACATGAAGGTCTGCTACACCATAATGGCCCAAAACATAGCAATTATTTTGGGCCCAGATCCACACAAAACCCTAGATCTGGTTATCCTTTACCCCAACACTCCGCAAGCCGCACCTCCCCCCTTAGCAGTCGTCACTCCTACCTCCTATGAAAGGACTGCCAAGAGGCGACGAGTAGGCACTTTCAACCACATATAGAACACAAGATACATTCCAATCCGTAAGATATATTCTTTTTCTTTCCTCCTCAATAATTCTAATCCACAGGATTGAAACCAGATCTGAGATGTTTGTTCCTCCCTTTTCTTGTTCAACACACAGATGGAGTGGACCTCACGTCTACTTTGTGGAGAGGTCGACGCGAGCCAAGTTCTACAGTCCTAAGAAATTGAAGTGATGCATTGAGCCGTATGCCAATTCCAACGTTCTAGGTCATCTACATACCGGTATTGACCTTTCATGTAAAACAACCATAAATTCTACCTTTACGATGCAATCTGTCACAACGTTTTCTATGTAAACTGTTGACAGATTTGTTCTTCCGTACGGGAGCAATAAATGGATTCGGCCTCTATGCATGCAATTGGTTAAAATAGGGGTTTTGGTGTGTGATGGTTATCTTGATTGCAAGATGGATGGACCAAACACCTTCGCGGTAGCAATTTAACCCCAATATTGACATGGTAAGCCATGTTGTTGAGTTTTATTTTTAAAATCACCCCATAGCTTTTGTTAACCAAATTAATGTTCATTTATATTGGTTAACCCCTTTGGAAGATTTTGTATGAGGTGAAATTATACGTTACATGATTACAATTTTCCTTATATTGGTTTGAAAAGTTTGTTGTTTTTCTTCAAAAAAGATTTGGTTATTGTATTTTTTTAATCATGTGGACCAATATCGACATAGTTGACCAATACCATGGTATTGTATTCTTTTTAATGAAAACATTGATGCCCTCGTTGATGTGGAAACTATGTCGATAAAACGATATCTAAATCCATGGTTTAGAAAAAAGTGGTTCAGAGTGTAGAGTGGACCTCCTAAAACTAATAAACTTAGCAAATACCATGATTTTTATATAGGATGGAGGGAGTATGACTAAACACCTTTGAAAACCAAACAAAAAATACACAGGCAGGGTCTGAAAAAAAAAAAAAAAGGCTTTGGGTGCGTGCCGCTGCCGCGCATCGTGGCCGCAAAGCCCGCAACCATCCCCGAGGCCGCACGCGCTACGAGTCCCCCCCCGCCTCTCGATGGAGACACAGCCACGCCGCCCACGCGGACCACCTGGGGCACCTGGCCACCTGGGTCCCTGGGCTTTTCCGTCGCCGCGGCCGCGGTCGCGTGACGCTTTCGTGGATTCCCCCAGCCGAATCGAGCGCATCGCAACCTCCCTTTCGCCCATGTCTCCGGCCTCTCGCGGTCTCGCCACACCAGCACACAGCAGACAGCACTGATGAGCCACTGACCACTCCCCCATTTCCCACTCATCACTCAATCAGCGCCAAGTCCATGACTCGCTCACACCACGGCCGGCCCGCCGCCGCCGCCGCCGCCGCCTGAAGCGGCAGCTAGGCTTTCCATTCCCCGTCGATTCACTCCCCTTCTCCACTCGACCAGCCGTCTCCTGGTGCTGCCACTCGCTCCGTTCAATCTTCCCAATCGAATCCAATCAATCCGCCCCCTTCCCTTCCATCCCCTTGCTACCCCCCACCGACCCGCACCCACCAATCCTCGCATTCCTCCTCCCACTCACCAATGGAGGCCAAAACCCTAACCCCGACGCGGATGCCGCCGCCGCCGCGGAGCCCGAAACCCTAGCCGCCGGGGAGCTCGTCTGGGCGAAGCCCGCCAAGCCCCGCGGGCACTGCTGGTGGCCGGCGCGCATGGAGGCCGCGTGTCCCGCCTCCGCCGCCCGCGGCTCCCGGGTCCACTACCTCGCCGGCCCCGGCGCGCCGTCGGGCCCTCCCGCGCGGGTGCGGCGCTTCGCCGACGCCGACGCGGACCGGATGGCCGGCGGCAGCGTCGCGGCGGGGTTCCTCGCGGCGGTCGCGGAGGCCCAGGCGCGCGCCGTCGCGGCGCTGCAGGCCCGGCTCACCTGCGCCTGCGTCCCGCCCCCGGCCCTGCCGCACGGAGAGGACTGCAACGTCGCCGGAGTCGCCAACCTGTCCCCCGCGGAGTTCCTGGCGGCGCTCCGTGAGGCCGCATTGGGCGCCTCCGTCGGGATGGTGGACCTCGCCAGGCTCAAGAGCTGGGCCCGCGCGGTCGGGGAGGGCTGGGGTCCGCATGGCGCCCAGCACTACCCGCGGCGTGCGCCGGAGGAGCTTGTGGACAAGATCGACCTTGATGTGCCCGCTGGCGAAGGCGAAGACAGAGATGCTGAGGATTGGCTTGCCGAGGACCAGCACAAGGCGTTGGTGTTGGTGAGGCCGGAGGAGACGCCCAAGCAGAAGAAGCGCAGTCTCAGCAAGATGATGGACAGGCGGGATGCCGCGGAGGATGAGGGTAAGGTTGACAGTGCTGAGCATGTAACCACAGGATCAGGAAAGCGGCAGCGGAAGAAGAGTAAGTACCTGTCGCCACCGTACACCGACCTGTGTATGTTTGACAAGAGTGCCCGGAAGCTGGTTGATCTGCCAAAGGCATTGGTTCCCAAAGCTGCTGAAGATGGCGGCAGAAGTGTGTCTGCCCGCAAACCGGTTAGTCTGCCAAAGGCATTGGTTCCCAAAGCTGCTGCAGGTGGCAGGAATGTGTCGCCATTGCCAGGCGGCATTGTTGTGGAAGATGTCTTGCTGCTGGTGCGAGGCTTAGGGGAGGTTGCCAACTATACGGATGATTTTCCAAAGGATGCCGGGGAGTTTCTAGGTTTGTTTAGAAGCATGAAATTCATTCGAGGTGCTGATCATAAGTCTTTTAAGGCAGATGAAAGTCCAGTCATGCGTGGCTCCAGAAATGTTGGCATGGACCTTGTTGTGGGTGTAGTCTCTGGTTCAGATGCTGTTCTGAAACAAGGAAGTTGTGTGTCGAAGAGGGGCAGGAAAAAGGATGAAGCTGGGAGCGGTGGCTCTTCCATCAAGAGGAAGAAGCCGGAGAAGACCTCTCCTGCTGCTACAAGCAGGAAAAAAGACGAAGCTGAGAGCGGTGGCTGTTCCATCAAGAGGAAGAAGCGAGAGAAGACCTCTCCTGCTGCTACAAGCAGGAAAAAGGATGAAGCTGAGACCGGTGGCTCTTCCATCAAGAGGAAGAAGCGGGAGACGACCTCTCCAGCTGCTACAATTGGCGCTGGTATGCCAATCACTTCTGCTGTTCCTATCAGGCAAGCGGAAGGAGAAGATATCAGAACCCTTAAGAAGGCGGGAAGTGGTTCAAGGGGTATAGGAGTAGGCAGTCAGAATAAGAAGGGAAAACCATCACCTTTGAAAGTGCATATTTCAGCTGCGGATCCTGGGGCAGTTGAATCAGGACATGAATGGGCCCAAGCAGATGTTCTGGCTGTGGGCAATATGTTGCCTGAACAATCCGCAAAAGAAAATGATGCAGCTAACTTGGAGGCAACAAGGTCAGAAATGAATGTGCAAAATGTCACTGTAGCTATGCCTATCAGAAGTGTTCAGACAGAAGCAATGGACTTGCAAGCTAATAATCCCATAGAAGTCAGTGCACAAAGTGTTGTTGTAGATGCCCCAGCTGGAAGTGTTTCTAAGGAAGCAACAGAGCCAGAAACGTGTGTACACGAGGATAAGAGTGTGCAAAGCGATGTTTCCGATGTGCCTGACAGAATTGTTTCTAAGGAACCAACAGAGTTGGAAACTGATGTGCAGAGTGTCGCTGCAGATGTGTCTGCCAGAAGTGTTTCGAAGGAAGCACCAGTGCCCGATGCTGATATTCACATACATGAAAATCTGCAAAATGCTGGAGATTTGCTTGTCAGCTGTGGGCTGTCTCCTATGCATGAAGATATGTCTCAGCCTGTGGATGGAAGTAAAGAGCCCGGGGGTGTAGAAGTTTGCACAGTCCAGCAATTTTATGCTTCTCTGGAAGCTATGGTGCCAGAAATGGAAGTGAACACTAACGGTACAGAGACACTAGGTGTGAATGATTCACTCAAAGATGAGTTTCAAAAGGATGAACAGCCTGTCAAGAAAGTGGAGCTAGCAGCAGAAGTGGCAGATCATTCCTGTGGTGAAGGTACCAACGGCACTTGTCTGGACCCTGCTATCCTTACTCCTACGAAAAAGAAGAAGAAAGCTGCACATCACTTCAGCAATCCAGCGGCCGTTATTGTGGAATTTGAACATGGTACCATTGTCCCTTCCAGAGAGGAGCTACTCTCCACATTTGGCAAGTATGGCTACTTGATCGAGTCTCAGACTGATATTTCAGAAACTACCCGCAGTGCTTGTGTTGTGTTTGGGAAAAGCACTGAAGCTGAGGAGGCGTACAGGAATGGTTGTCAGTACCTTCTTGGTCAGTTTGGGCCTCCATTTGCTAAACTAAGGCTTGATTTCTCTCCAATCAAGTTGACTCTGCCTTCACCGTCTCTTGCTTCAAAGCCTCCACTCCGAGATATTAGGAAGAACCTTGAGGATATGATTTCAGCCCGTCGTTCGGCATTGAACAAGGCAACCTCATCAGATAGGCAGCTGAATCCTGTTCCAGATAAGCTTCTTGGTGAGATGCAGGGCCTTTTGGCAAAAGTTGACAGGATGCTTACCAGGCCTCCTGCTAATGCTCCTTAGCTCTGCCAATCTGAAGGGCTGTAATAGTTAGACAACTTTGGTGGCAGTTATGTTAGTTGTAGTTTTCACGTCTAAGTGTATGATGATGAACTATATCGTTTACCTATTACCCATTTCAGTAGCTGCGATCTGGAACTCCTGTGAATGGTGTCGCTTATCGTGTCACTGCTTTGCTTCGTGTACTATATATATGCCAATATGGTCGCAGCTTCTTTTAGTGCCCAGATTTTGTGTTATGTTAATAGTATGTCATTGCCATTTATCACAGCTGTTGGAGCTTGCATCGGAATCGTAAAGTGAACTTGTGCTATGGGGCTTGAAACATTGCAGTCAGTCGTTGGTCTTTGTGAATTGTTCGAATGTGAAGCTAGTATCCGTTGAAGTACTAGCAGCTGATATGAACGGAAAGTCACTCTTTTCGCCAATGCTTGTGTTATTGAGATAAAAAAGAAGAGATTTTGGTGTTTCTACCTTGCTCCAAAGCTCAATGGTGATTTACCTCTTTCTTTCAACTGCTTGTGTTAATATATATATATTTTGAACTGCTCAGCTTGCCAAGACAAATTAGTTTGTTACCTGGGATCTGATAACTGTAGTACTCTTATGCTGAATGAATTGGTTTCTTACCTGGGCTCTGATAATTGCACTTTTCTTATCTTGGTCAGCTTTCTTGACGATGAACTTTGCATGCTCAGCTTCTTCTCCTTTTTTTCTTTTTTTCTTTTGAGAATCCGCATGCTCAGCTTCTTCTCCTTTTTTTCTTTTTTTCTTTTGAGAATCCGCATGCTCAGCTTTCATGGTCTTCCTGAGAAAATGGGTGGTGTTCCAAGTTTCTTTTTATTCATTATCTTCATTTTGTTGGCCTTGAGCCCTACTGTGATGCTATGCAAATTTGAGTATATATGTGAGAGGTTCTTATATATGCAAATTTGAGTATATATGCAAAGAGAACCTGATCTCTTTAGTTCCTGAATCTTTGCTCTGCCTTGGCGATGTCTGCAATTCTGATATTGCATCGTGCTTATCCTATGTACTCAGTCTTGGTTTTTTTGAACCATTCAGTTGAATCGTATTGCATAACGAGTTATTTGGGATCTGTCCAAGCGCTGCTGAAATTGCTGCACACAAGCATTTCACCATTCAGGATTTCATGGCTTGGATTTTGTTTGTGTCCCCTCCCTCTTTCCCCAAGCTCTGCAGTCTGCCGGTTCTCAATGCAGAGATGAGGGGGTCACCCAGACTCTGCAAACAGCATAGTGTGCTAGATTACAGATCTCACGCTTGCTATACTACCCAGTTTTTCATTGGCCCATAACCTCTCACATAACATCACATAATCATCCAACAAGAGATTACAGATCTCATGCATTTGCAGACTAGTAGTACCTGATAGACGGTAAATGGTACAGTGTAGCTTCGTCAGTTCAGTTCAGACTTTTTTCAAGGACAGCATCCAAACTTTATCAGCCTGTTCGGTATGCTGGGCTGAATTTGCTGGGGTTGGTTTTGGCTGGGCTGACCAGCCCATCCGTTCGCCATCCCAGCCCCAGCCGAACGGCTGGCCGTAAAGCCGCAGCGCCGCACGCCCGCACCCTCCCCAGTTCCCCTTCGCGCAGCGCCGCACCCTCCCCAGTTCCACATCGCGCAGCCGCTAGGTTTCCGTCGCTGCTCATCCTCTTCTCTTCGCGCGAGCTGCGGTGGCCGTGAGCGCCGCTTCACCGTGGCCCCGGCGTCGGTCGGCGGATCGGCCCTGCTTCCTTTCCTACGCCGTGATGCTGCCCCCTCGCCGTCGGCACCTTCCTCGCCGTCGGCAGCTTCCACGGCGACGGTAATCTCGGCAACTGCTCGGCGTCCCGCTGCCAGCGACCCCGACCCACCGCAGCAAGGTACTCCCGGATCCCTCGCTCCACCATTCCCACACGTCCGGATCTGACTCCGGCATCCTCGTAGTCCAGGTCCCCTCCCTCACCCTCAAGGTCCTGCACGGATACGCCGCCCTCCTCGCCGGATCCACCTCCAGGATAGCTGCCTTCAGCTTGTTGAGGCCCCTCCGTCACCCCGTGCAACCAGGTCGCCGGATCCGCGCTGCTGCTGAACATTGCCCACACTGGCATCGTGCAGACTGCTCCTCGCCAAGGTACCCCGGATCCCACGCTTCCCTTTGTCTCAAGCGCCCCGATGTGACTCCCACGTTCTCGCGTTCTCGTGTTCCAGGTCTCCCCCTCCCCGCGCTCGGACCAGGTCCACGGATTGAGCACCCAGCTGCACGGATCCGGCACCCAGCTGCACGGATCCGGCGCCCTGCTCGCTGGATCCACCTCCACACTGGCATCGTCATCCTCGTCTTCGTGCTCTCCACCTGAAGCCAGGCACTACAAGCACCGTTCAAAACGCCGCAAGGTTTTTGAAAAGGCGAGTCTCTTATTACTTCCCCACCAAATATTCTTCATGTTGATGTGGTGACCAGTCTAAAATTGAAATGTGTTCAAAACCCTTGCGCTTGAAAATGCTACTACTATATATAACTCTACAATCACATGTAAATGCTACTACAATATAACTCTACAATCCCCTTGTAAATGCTACTACAATATAACCAATATAACTCTGTGATCCCCTTGTTGGAAGAGATAGATGATATCTTCATCTTTCACTTGACTCAATAAATGTAACCCAGCGACCGTTCAAAAAATCATCACCCATTTTGTTTCTTTACTTGTTTTGCACATAATTCATCGTGGAAAACACTCTTTCAACACTAACAGTGGTTATGGGAAGAATTAGCACAACTTAAGAAGTTTGTAAACAAGATAATGTTGTTCATGAACATTACAAGAATTAAGAATACAGTAAAAAAAAAAAAAAAATCAATAGTTCACCGAGGAGTGGATCTAGGGTGTCAAGCTCTGTTCACCTTGATTAAGGCTTGAAGCCACCGGCGCCGAGAGGACTCGGGGAGGGACGGTCGGCCGGAAACGGACGCGGGCGGAGGGTGCTGCGAAGGGGCACCGCCCGGACCCGCCGGGCCGCGGTGACCGGCCCTTCCCGGGAGGAGGAGCAGGGGGAAGACCTTGCTGCTGGTGCACGGCGGTGGCCTTCCCAACCCTAGAAAGAAGAACAAAATGTCAAGCAATGGATGGGGCGGGGAGGAGGAGGCGCAACGAGAAGCAGCGGGGGAGACGCGGGGCGTTGCTCGGGGGCGACGGGCGGCGGCCGGACCTGGCAGAACCCCGCGGGCGGCGGACGGCGTCGAGCGGCGGGGCACTGCTCGGGGGCGGCGGGCGTCGGACCTGTCGCGAGGAAGAGAGTCGCAGCGACTCCTTCTCCAGCCACAGAACAAAGAGACAAGGGAGGGGCAATAAAGTCTTTTTCCCTGCCCCAAACAGTGCAACAAGATTTATGAAATTATTGAAATCGCTAAAATTCTGAAAAAACTAAATTTTCAAAGAATTCGCATGAACTGGGTTATATTTTTATAGGTTTACAAATTGTGGGTTAAGTTTCAAGTGGTACTCGAATTATGGGAAGTTTCAAAATTTCTCCCCAGCACGCGCCTTCGCCTCCGTTCTGCACGCCGCCGTGTGCCTGCCCCGGCGCCGCTGCCCACCGTGTGCTGCCCGCCGCGGTCGTGCTCTGCCCCGGCCGCCGAGACGTGGCACCCACCGTGCTGGCCCGGCTCTGCCCGCACCTCCTCCGCCCAGCGCCGCCTCCGCCTCCTCTGCCTTCGCCGCCGCCTCCCGGCACCGCGTCGCTGCTGCAGGTAACCTCCACCTCAAGAACTCGCCCGGCCCGGCTAAGAAGGACCTCCGCGTTGCCGTCGAGCAGGTGCTCGACCTGTTCCAGGAGGGGGCTCTCGCCGGAGCCGGCAGTGGGGGGACAGAAGGAGCGACAGTGATGGTGGAGACTCGCCGGCTGACGCGCCGGCGGGGTGTAGACCATCGGCTTCCAGGTTGGGCACCACAACCATTCCATCGAAATTCGTGATGCTGGTCGTCGCGGTCGTTGCACCACTGATCGTCCTGCGTTTGCTTAGAATAACAGCCCATGCGTGATGCTGGTTGCGGCTTGCAGCTTACAATGCTGCAACAGTTTCTTGCAAGGTTCAGTAGTAGAAGACTGAGTTTCGCTTAAGAGAAGATGCTGAGTGTAGGTTCAGTAGTTGCATTTGTATTGATTGAGGTTAGTTTTGTTGTTGGCTATGCTTCTGTTGTTGTAATCCTTTGGGATGTAATGAATGAGTTTCTGTTTTGGTCGTGTTGTGTTATAGAGTGTCTCTGAAATGGATGAGCCTCTAGCACTGCATTTTGCAGATTCTAGCATTACGCCATTGAGCCTTTCCTGTTGTATCATATTGCTTCAACGCTAGCTACTTACTACCCTTGTCAGTTCAGTAGTGCTGCTGTTTGACCATCCTAGGTAATGGCGCTGAGAAATTGTACTTAGCATGTACTCACTCCTAACCTATTTCAGTTCCCAGTGTACTTAGTATGTACTCAATAAAGGAGTCGCTGCGACTCTCTTCCTCGCGACAGGTCCGACGCCCGCCGCCCCCGAGCAGTGCCCCGCCGCTCGACGCCGTCCGCCGCCCGCGGGGTTCTGCCAGGTCCGGCCGCCGCCCGTCGCCCCCGAGCAACGCCCCGCGTCTCCCCCCCGCTGCTTCTCGTTGCGCCTCCTCCTCCCCGCCCCATCCATTGCTTGACATTTTGTTCTTCTTTCTAGGGTTGGGAAGGCCACCGCCGTGCACCAGCAGCAAGGTCTTCCCCTGCTGCCTCCTCCCAGCTGGAAGGGGCCGGTCACCGGCGGCCAGGCGGCGGTCTGGCGGTGCCCCTTCTGCAGCACCCTCCGCCCGCGTCCGTTTCCGGCCGACCGTCCCTCCCCGAGTCCTCTCGGCGCCGGTGGCTTCAAGCCTTAATCAAGGTGAACAGAGCTTGACACCCTAGATCCACTCCTCAGTGAACTATTGATTTTTTTTTTTTTTTTTACTGTATTCTTAATTCTTGTAATGTTCATGAACAACATTATCTTGTTTACAAACTTCTTAAGTTGTGCTAATTCTTCCCATAACCACTGTTAGTGTTGAAAGAGTGTTTTCCACGATGAATTATGTGCAAAACAAGTAAAGAAACAAAATGGGTGATGATTTTTTGAACGGTCGCTGGGTTACATTTATTGAGTCAAGTGAAAGATGAAGATATCATCTATCTCTTCCAACAAGGGGATCACAGAGTTATATTGGTTATATTGTAGTAGCATTTACAAGGGGATTGTAGAGTTATATTGTAGTAGCATTTACATGTGATTGTAGAGTTATATATAGTAGTAGCATTTTCAAGCGCAAGGGTACAACGCCACCATGTTTATAACTTGTACTTTGGTTATTATTATGGATTTGTTATGGCCATTATAACTTATCGTCCATTATATTGTATATTGGCTTTGAATTTTTTTTATACGTGGCATACCCAGCCGCAAATTCCTGGCTCCGCCACTGAGCGCCATGGAGAAAGGTGATGTGCGTGTGGACCTTGACAAGCTCCCCATCAAGCGCCTTGAGGCCATTGATGAGATAGGCAACGAGCACTACCCACCGTAATTTGCTGACAACCCGTAATCTGTTCCGCTCAAATCCACCAGGGACTCACACGCTTTTCCTTTCCTCTGCTTGCTGGGCGGTGTCTGTGGTTGCAGGGACACTAGCAACGAGGAGCAGAGACTCGCGGCCATCCGCCGGATTGACTTCTCCTGGGTTATAGAGAAGGATGCAAAGAAGGCCAAGAAGGCGGCTGAGGCTGATACTACCCAGCAGGCATGGCCCTGGCAGGGCCTTATGGAGAGCCTGCAGCAGGCACATCAGGAGCTCTCCGTCGTCATAGATCTCATTGGCACGGTTGGTAAATGCAGATGTGCACGCAATTTCAGTCCCTGCAAATGCAATGCTGGCGATCACTTATGACTATGTTGAAAATTATGCCACAGGTTGAGGCTAATGACGCTGTGGCAGTCGCCTCGACAACGAAGCCCAAATCGCAGCCAAACGAAATACTTGTTGACATGGCAGTCTCTGCTGCCACCAAACTCCAGCGCCTTAGGGTATGTTCCGTACCATGGCTGCCATGTCTAGTTAGGTAGCATTTTCAGATCAATGAAATGAAACGAATGGAGCTCTTTAGACTAGTGCAACAAAGAAAACCTGAGCTGAAAGGAACTGTAAAAAGAATGTTTATCTAATTGATATTTCAAGCTCTGCTGTTTATTATTGTGCTTACTGCAGTAATATTCACCTGTGCCTTTTGGGATCTCTCAGCATTTGTCACGGTACTTCAAACAATCTGCTAGGACAATGGAGCAACAGTTCCAAAAGGAGACTAGGTTCTACAGCTCCTTAATAAGGTAGTTCCTGCTGTCGAAGTTTTGAATGTAAAAGCTGTTAAAAATTGAAGCTGTTTACACAAAGCGCTGATGCATTTGCAGATTGCAGCAGAACTGGAAAGTGAAGCGGCAGCGGGCTGTTGGGAGTCCAGGAACTGAAGGCTTCATGTTTGATCTAGTTGATAGTTCTCAGCTAGACACAACAACAATGCCTCGATTATCACCATTATCTTTGATTCCGATTGATCAAGACTCTTCAGGCACTTTGTCTGTACAAATACCGCAGAAGTCTTTCCGTTTCTTGAGCCTTCAATTTCGTGGAGACATAGCCAATAATGCAGAAAGCAGTGCTATCAAAAAGAAAGAAGGCACACTAACCAACACTAATACTGAAGCCGAAAAGGATGTTTTGGAGAATGATGACGTCAATAAGTCTAGTAAAAATGCACATTCCATCCTTCGTGACATCCACAAGTCCATATTTGAGGAGCAGGTGGGTTAAATGCTTATGATTTTCACAAAGTCCTCTGACTAACTAGGGCACCATGAAAGAACCATTCAAGTCTTCACCTAGCTGTTTCCTTTACTTTTATCTGCACTGTCACACTTGATTTAGTGCATATCTCTTGTAGGTATTTGATATGGTGATCCGGGAGACATTTATCCAATCTCAAGGCATCAATGTTACTGGGATGTGCGAAGATTTTCTCCAATTAGCGATTGGCCAGGAGTGTTCTTTGTGCCTTTCGCTGGAGCTCTCTGGACAGAATAGTAACTCGGGAACAGCAGGGCAGGAAGATCATATGGATACAGATTACACTGGAAATCTTGCAGTTGCCACTGTAAATGGGAAGGAGTCTTCAAATAAGGATGTGAGAGGGTTTCCTAACCCCAGATGCTTAGAAATTTACCTGCTACATATGTTCCATGAAAACATTCTTAGGAAACCCAGGGAGAAATCTCGTTATATGGTTCGTCACCAGAGTTCTGCTCAGGCTGCACCTGACGATTGTGGCCTGCTAAGTCATTTTTGTATGACAGTGTCTCACAGGATATTTTCTAACAAAGTACATTTGGAGCTGGAAAGTGTGGTAGGACTACTCTACACTTGTCAATTAGTATAATTTTATAGTAGATTGGCATTGTGATTTCCTTTCACTAATGCAGGTTAGTAGGGTTCCTTATCTCCATCTGTGTTCCCTTCCTACATGGCATTCTCGAACATCTTCGTGGTCTCTCTGCTTGAAAGTTCCTCAGCCTATCCTGGCCACTGATCGAGCCAGAAAGCCTTCAGACCATCACGAGCTGAAGTACAAATCCAGGTCACAGTTTAGTACAAAGGTGATCTTGAAAGATGGCCAAATTAGTTTAATGGGTGAGGGCTCTCCAAGCATTGCTGGATCATTGACTGGGAAGCCATCTGATGGACGTTTGATCAATAGTTACAACTGTGACCTGGAAGACCTCCCAATGATGCTTCTTCAGCAGGTGATGAAATGCTCCCCCCCCCCCCCCCTCCCTCCCTCCCTCCCTCTCTCCTTTTTGGTAAAACTGCACGATGGAAATTGGAAAATTGCTTGTCTACTTATTTCTTATATCCCAAGAAAAGTTTGCCCAAGAATATATTCTATATTTCTATGCATAGGTCTAGTGTTGAATCACTGCACTCTAATTGTCCCTTCGTAGAACCTTTGTCCATTACCAGCTCGATGCAAATTCTGCAAACCATTTGCAGTGCTCAGCCTTATCAGTTTGATAACTTATTATTTTGTATATCTGCAGGTTGCCAGTCAAGTAATCCACTGGCTCCATGATGAAGCTATGGTTCTTGGGATGAATGTGACTAGAGATTTCCTGTGCCTGTACTTCGATCTTGACCAAGGTGAAACACTTGGCCTAGTGGCACATGTTGATCCGGATGACACATATGGCTGCATCTCATGGTACCTCACTGTTGATCACCCAATGGAGGAGGGGAAGATGTCAGCGGATAGTCCAGAGTTAGAGAAGCGTAGGTTCTTGGGGTACCTTTCACTGGAAGTGCTTTACTCTACCCTGATGGACCTGATAAAATTGTGCAGCACAGGTGTCCAGCACTGAGACTCGGAGTGATCAAATTCGCGCCGACCTAAGTAGATGAAATGGCGTATAATTGTTCTGTATTTGAGAGCATGTAAACTGAAGCATTATGTGCACCTGGTGTGTTTGCTATGCGAATGATAATGCACCGCTAGCTTTATTAGGGCCTATTTGGATTCTTTGGTCTAAAGATTCTTTGGTTAAAATTGATGGCTTTTTTTTTTTGGTTGTCTAAACTTTAGACAAGGCATCAAGAGAAAGTGCTATAAAGTTCAATACCTAAACTTTACACTCTGAGATCATGAGCCTTAACACAAAAGAGGAATTCAATGAGGAACTCTTTGTTTTTTCATGTCTTAAACTGTAGCACTAAGAGCATCTCCAACAGTTCCTCAAATCTCACTTGGCAAATAGTGGGTTTTAAGAATCTTGGTAAAATGATTTGGCAAGCGAAAACAGCCATCTCCAATAGTTCCTCAAATCTAACTTGGCAAATTAAAAAAGAGGAAGGCCCACCAGATTCTTGATGACCGGTACTTCTCCCCCCCCCCCCACCCATCGCGCGACCGTTTTTTTCCGTCGCGCGACCGCGTCATCCGCCCGCGCGACTTCCGCTCCGCCTCTCTCACGCCGCCGCACGGGAGGACCGTCGTGCCCTTGTCCTCCTCCCGTCGCAGGTCGAACTCCGTCAAGACTCCATCTCCTTGCCCCTTTAGGTCACCTTGACCATACTATAGCACTGTTGGTGGTCTAGGTTTTGTTTTTGATATCTATGCCCGGTTCATCTAGGTTTTGTTGTTGATTATCTCTACTCGCGTTTAGGAATCATGCCTAGGAAGAGATCCCGTG
Source organism: Themeda triandra (assembly GCA_018135685.1). Taxonomy (NCBI): domain Eukaryota; kingdom Viridiplantae; phylum Streptophyta; class Magnoliopsida; order Poales; family Poaceae; genus Themeda; species Themeda triandra. Next base: position 370,863 of record JAENPR010000469.1, on the reverse strand, counting down.
CGCGAAGAGTATTGGAGGAGTCATCATCCGATGACGATGAATTGCTATTATTATCGACTGCTCAACTTGTGCAAGCCGCCTTCTCCAATGAAAAAGGAACACACGGTGGCTCTGTCAAAGGTCACAGAGTTCTTGACCGTGATAGAGAAGCCGGTCACGACAGGATGTTTCAAGATTACTTAGCGGACAATCCAACATACACCGATGAGATGTTCCGTCGAAGGTTCTTGGTCTTACAACTTTGCATGGATTTGTGTCACAAGCTAAAATTTTATTTTAGTTCTGAATATTTTGTTGTGTTCTTCAGGTACAGGATGTCTAGGGACCTTTTCAAGCGCATAATGAAAGCTGTGGAAGATCATGATGATTACTTTGTCCAGAAAAGAAATGCGGCCAATGTTCGTGGACTGAGTTGCTTCCAAAAAGTTATTGCAGCAATGCGTATGCTTGCATATGGGGTTCCAGCTGATGCGACAGACGGGTACGTTCGCATTGGCGAAAGTACTGCACTTGAGAGCCTGCGCAGGTTTGTTCGGGCAGTTATTGAAGTTTTTGGTGATGAATACCTCAGGAGCTCGAATGAGGCGGACATAGCACGCTTACTTGCATTGGGTGAGAAAAAGGGATTTTCAGGCATGCTAGGGTCCATTGATTGTATGCATTGGGCGTGGAAGAACTGCCCATATGACAAACAAGGTCAGTTCAAGGGGCATTGTGACAAGCCCACTATCATTTTGGAGGCTGTTGCTTCAGAAGACCTTTGGATATGGCATACCTTCTTTGGAATGCCCGGGTCTCACAATGACATAAACGTTCTTGACAGATCTCCCTTGTTTGATAACTTGGCGGAAGGTATTGCTCCAGAAGTGAAGTTTTCCGTTAACGGCCATGACTACACAATGGGTTATTACCTTGCAGATGGTATATACCCCTCATGGGCTACTCTCATCAAGTCCATCACTCTACCTATGGGGAACAAGAAGCAATACTTTGCCAAAGCACAAGAAGCAGCGAGAAAGATGGTCGAGAGAGCTTTCGGGGTTCTTCAGTCAAGATGGGCAATTATTCGGGGACCCGGACGCCCTTGGGACAGTGAGACTTTGGCACTGATCATGAGGGCTTGTATCATCATGCACAACATGATTGTAGAAGATGAAGGATATGTGGTCGACCCTCAGGAGCGTTTTGATTATGGTGGTGACAATGTCGAGCCTCAACATGGTCGAGCTCATCGCACACTTGAAGAATATATTGAAGCACGAGAGACAGATCGAGACAAGAACACCCATGGGCGCTTGAAGGAAGAACTCATCGAACACCCGTGGAACAATCATCCAGATTTGTACTCGTACAATATATGATTAAAATTTGGCTATAGTGTATTTGGCACTCATTTGCATTATCATCTTTATATTAAACATGAACAATTTATATATATTTTATAGTTAATTTTATATGATACATTCAAGTGTGATCATCGATATTGTGGGCTTTGAATCACTTGTCACTGTGACATTGAAGTGTGATCATCTATATTTTATATGATGGCGACATTTTCTGTCCAGTCGTAGCAGGTACTTGTCACTGTGATTTGCTGATCGATGGGACAAACAGCAGCAGGTCTGACGACGCCATCAAATCGGCAAGATTTGCCGGCCGGCGACCAACACATGAAATACCAACTATCTCACGTACATGAAATACAAGCTAGCACACCATACATATGTATATATTCTGAAACTTTGTATGATAAATACTCCTCGATAAATTCTGAAACTTTGTATGAAATACAAGCTAGCACACCATAGCAACTTTGTATGATAAAGTACTAAAATAACAGCAACTTTGTTTGACAAATAACTAAAATAACAGCAACTTTGTTTGACAAATAACTAAAATGACAGTAAATTTGTTTGAATGTGAAGCCATTGAGCTTGATTTGGCAGCCACTACACTTGATTGCCACAACGCTTGGCAACAATGTCCTCCTGCATCATCTTAAGCCATTGAAGCTGCGCCGGGTTTAGGCCACTGTCGCTCGCCAACATAATATCCTTCTCTTGTTTCAGCAACTCCGCTTCAGCTCTCTTCTGCTCAGCATCAGCTCTCTTCTGATCAGCATCAGCTCTCTTGAGTTCAACTTCAGCTCTGATTTTCTCCATCGCTAGATTTTCCTTATCAACCTCTAGAGCAGCCACAAACCTCTCTTGTTTTGCCTTTTCTTTTTCCTTGTCGGTCTCCTCCTTCTTTTGCCCACATCTTGTCGATCGTCTCCGCGCATGCTTCCGCACCCCCTCCCCTAAGATTAGCTTTCACCTTCTTAATTCCATTTGACCTTTTTCGGGGTTGTGTTTCTTGCCCATCATCAGCTGTGGCTTGTGTTTCTTGCCCCTCTTCATCCCTTGGCCTGGACACCTTTGAGGCCTTCTGAGTCTTTTTGGTTTTTTCAAGTTTCTCTAGCTCTGCAAGCTCTACCATCCTGGCTGCCCACTTGTCTTGATCCTTCAGTATGTTCCAACAAGGAATAGGAGTGTACTTCTTTTTCTCCTTCTCTTGCGATTCGTACAGCTTGTGAGCTTCTGACACCTGTACGGCAATGGACCAGTTCACATATCAGTAAAAAATAAAATAGATTGTGGAAAAATAGTAAATGCACAACATAACACGTACCATGTCCGTCACATTATGTCCACTTTGATGCCTGCGTTTAATTGCCTCATAGCATCCACAAAATTTTTTCACTTGATGCTCAATTGTGAACCATCGATGCATAATCGAACTCTCAGTCCGCACAGTCTGGGTTTTCTTGTTTAGCTCAAAATAAGCATGAACTCGACCCCAAAAAGTGGTACGAGTTTGGTTGGCCACGTTGAGGGGATCTTTGCTAGCGTTCAGCCAGCCTGAGCAAACAACTTCATCTTCCTTACAATCAAAATTCTTGGACCGCCTAATAACCTTGTTACTCTTTTTAGCACGACGTGGAGGCACAACTTCATCAGGGACTTCAGGACTACTCTGAGTTGCTGCTGCTGGAGAGGTTGGAAAGTTGAGATTGTCCAAACCAGCAACAGAGTCCTCTTGTCCATCCAGGAGAATGCCCGACAAGAATTCTTCCCCATCCATCTCCACCAGCCTAAACAAATGTAAACATTAGAATTTATAAAATATAGTGAGAAGCAACATATACTGTATCATCTATCATCAGCAAGCTACAACATCGAAAATATATACGATCATCGACATAGACAAACTATAATTAAGAATAATTGAACATCAACATATATTGATCAGCACCATATCAACAGATCGAAGTAGCATATACTACTTTGGCTATCATGATCCTAAACCAGAAACTGAACCGATCATCTATCATCGAGCACATGATCATCTATCACCAGAAACTGAACCGATCATCTATCATCGAGCACATGATCATCTATCATCTATCATCGACCACCCTAAACCCTAAACCTATCATCTATCATCTATCATCGTGCACCCTAAACCCTAAACAGATTGGATGAATCGAATACCCTAGGAACAATGAGGAGGGACCGACGATGGAAGGCAGCTGATCGCAGATCGGGAATACATACCCTAGCGCGGTGTCTCCTCCTCGGCGCGACGTCCAGGGCACGCGGTTCTCCTTCTCCTCGGCGCGGCGACGAGAGTGACGGACGAGACGAAGAGGGATCGGCGGCGCGACGGACTGTGGCGTATATATACGCAATGGGAAGACAGAACGAGGAGGAGGCGCGGGAAACCGAGTCGGACAATTCACACCGACCGCGGGAAACCGAGTTGGGCGCGGGGAGGGGGCGATGCGGAGGCGAGTTCGCTGATGCGCGCGCGGCTCAGAAATATGCCAAGTGAAGATTTTTGCCAACTCGGTTTGAGGAACTGTTGGAGAAGGATTTTCCCTTGTTTTGCCAAATTTTGAAGGATGCCAAGTGAGATGAGGAACTATTGGAGATGCTCTAATGTTTTTCTGATTTTATTATTCTCCTAAGTTCCTGTTTTGGGCCAAATTAAGCCAATCGTGATCTCCCCTTTTCTCTCACAACGTACCCGAAGACAATGATCCCAGGTTAGGGATGCGCTAAAAAATACAAAAACGTTGACATGTTTGTTGTAAAACATAAGGACTCTATCCTAGAAGGAAAGGAGAAGGAAGAATCCTAATCCTAGTCCGTTTGTATGTGGGCTCTTACCAAAACTCTTAGGCCTTGACAGGACTATATATACGTGGGAGCTCTATGTTGTAATCACCAATATTCAGAGAAATAAAGAATAGTCTCCCTACATTTTATGCCTACTTGTTCTACTTTCATCTACCATGTTGATCGTGAGAGATGGAGAGGGGAAGGTCCTAACCGTTGGCAACACGTTTCTTAACACGTTATCAGCACGACAAGCTCTGCGTCGACATCGCCGTTGAAGCCGTCGTCGACCTCGACACCGACGTCCGTGCCGACGTCCCCGACGCGACTACTTCGACGACATCGACGTCCCCGACGTTGTTAGCGGAACGGATCTGCTACCTCTACCTGCTACTAATCTGCACTGCATCGACATGTACCGTCGTCGTCAACCAGACAGGTCTACGACAATGCCAAAAGCCCTACGCGGTATGTATCTACTAACCACTGTCCTACGCGACATGTGGCGTAGATCAATTGGTATCCTTTAAAAGGTATGAAAAAGATCTCGCAGATTGCTTTGTGCTAGCCTTCGAGCTAGTCTACGCTTTCCGATGCAATATAGGATCTGTACATGCAGTGCATATACGTACATGCAAAAAGCATGACAAGGTACAATCTCGCAGATTGATTGTGCTCGTTATCGAGCCGATTTATATACTTTACGCATGTTGGATTGTACACGAAGTACATATGTACTCAGAGTTTACATCTAGGGTTAAAATAAAATAAACAGAATTTGTGCAATATGCTTCAAGTAGCAGGGAGTCCAAGATGCACACCGCAAGTGCTCTGATGGATGCAACCATCACACGTCATCAATATACGTTGCTCACACTCGCAGTAACGTATATCTGGACTATACCTGCACATGCATGGATTAGGGCCCCAGTCGATCGTTGCCAGTTGCCACCAAGGCATGGAGGTTTGCCACGGCGTGTCCTTCGGACGTTGCAAACGCACGCAGCACCGGCACTATCCGATTGTAACCATGAGCCAAGTCGTGTAGCCGCGTCCGGCATCGCAGCTACTCGAACACGTGCAATCGACCTAGACTCCTTGTCAGCAGCCTACATGGTCCGTAGCCTCTCCATATGCATGCACATGGCTGCCACCTGCAGTGGTGATATTTGTGACAACGGTTTTATTCCTTGTGAGTTGTGACTTGTATGTCGCAGCCATCCACGACAACATTGCCAAAGACAAGCACGCCTGGTTGAATCAGGTCAGGCTAGAGGAGGAAAAGGCTAAAAGATATCTTAACAGATCAGCACTAAAGAAAACAGGCAGCCGCACGCAAGAAAAAGTCCCAATAATCAAGAAAAGAGGCTAACTATAGATCGGAAATCTGTAAACTTTGGATTCTTGAAGAATTGAAGCATGTATTCCGCAGAATAGAATCTATGTTTCTCATACCGGCTCGAATTAATCTAAGCATTAATTACTCCCGTAGAGTTGGTCATGTACGGCCATTGAGAAATTAAGTTTTTACACGATTTTTCTAAATAATTAACCCTAGAGTCTCTGTTTATGTATTTCCTATAATTTCTTATACCCGAATGTATAAGAACATGTACATATTCATACACATTAAATCTGAAGTTTAATGGGTGTTGTTTTTCTAGCTTTATTTTTTTAGATTAATTCTGAAAGTAAATTGCTAGTGCAATCTTTATGAAATTTTATACCATAAATTATTAGAATAAAACTAGAAACATGGTATAAGTTATATGAGCTCTCTAAATCTTGCAGATCTTAGACTTACCACCTTTGAGAGTCTCATATTTGTTTTTCCTAGCATAATGATTTTTGGGATGAATGAATGTTTGGTACACATTCTGAAATTTAGTATGTACTATAAACCTAAAAATGCTAGGATGCTTCTAAGAATATTTTGAATAACCATCTACTACCTTTTTGCACCTTATTACTACTTGTTTACACGCAAGAAACATATACATGATTTTATTATAATGATATATGCATACTTTCATGAAGAAAGAATATTCGGACTTGCCTTGAATGGCATAATTATTTGTTACGGTTATTATTAAATCCATGAAGGATATTTGACTACCATTGAAGTGTAGTGATAATTACTCTCCGTAACAGTATGCGAATCGAGAGAAGTAACAAATGAATTGTGGTACTCACCGAATGAGTAAAATCCTAAATTATGATTACAAAATATTATATTGCATTGAAATTTGAATTTTCATGCTTGTATACCTACAGATTGAGGTATGATGTCGCTCTACAAATACTAGCTCGAAGCTAAATGTCTAGAAGATGAGATGATAATTAAGATTTTATCAATGCAACTGGATATTATCGTTAGATTAACTTTGTATGTGATTTGCATATATCATACTCCTAGAAGAAGATCGAGCAAGCATGAAGCTACTAAATGTCAAGCGCTTGAAGCTAAGACATATGAGAACTTTTAAAGACTTAAATCATGTGCTTATAGATTTGTTGTATCTTAAGTTCATATCCTGAAGTATTAATAGTAGTGGCAGTGGTGCATTAAGTTTTAATTCCCGTTGGATTAAGTGATTGATGGTTAATTTATTAGCTTGAAGACTAATATGAAATATTTGATATTCTTAGTTGCAATTGTTACATGAAGTAACAAGTGATAATTTCTCATGGAATAAATTAGTTTTATATGTTTTCACATATAAACAATTGCCTGTATTGCCTATCTAAATAAGTTTTGCATTATTTTATCCACAAAGCCTCAATTAACCATGAAGGTTAGTTTTTTGTGCACTACTACCATTTAGGTAGAATGGAAACCGAACTTCCTAGAAGCACATGAATAATTGGACTATACTTGGCATATGAATTGCTCCTAGAAGGACAAATTTAGCCAAGAAATAGTATAATCCTAAAACTAAGTATTTAATATTTTTAGCCCGAGAACTAGAAGTTTTGTTCTACCCTATATATGTGAATTTCATGCCATAACCAATGAATACTAGAAGTATAATTGGATTCTATGAAGCATTAGAAGTGATTATTCATAGATGATGCAAGAAGCATATTACTACTTGAAGTAATTATGGCATGAGGGAGAAATTTTGGGTAAAGACATAAGAAAATGTGGATAATATATATTTAATAGGCATAGCCTTCCTAAATCTATCTTTAAGTGCATGTATCAAGACTTGAAGTTTTGCCCGCCCTTTCCGGCCGAGTTAACTTTCTCTACCGCACTAATTGCAAGTAAGCTTGTAGCTTTGCATTTTATTGTTATCTACTACGTTGGACGGAATACCAACATTCCACATTATACACATGCATGTGTATTACTATTTTGTCCTCTCATTGAGCTAAACTATCTACACTCTTTGCATGAATATTAGCATAGAAGCTATAGTTGTAGCTAGTAGCTACATTTACAACCCCTATAATTAAATTGACTAGCTAGCACGCTATGTCCAATGGTTCTTGTTGAACTTAGAAATATGTTGCTTTCAATGCATTGCATGCATAAGCAAAAGATTGGTCTATGGCAATGTAGCCTAAGATCGGGGGAGTAAATTAAATATGTTTGCTCAATGGAGACTAACCCAATTGATTGAATGAATAACTCGTGGATATAATATGGTGGATAACATATTTATGATGATTTGAGATTTTTGAACAAAAGGCATCAAGGGAATTTTGCATTAATGGCAATTAGAAAATTCTAGAAGAAATTCCATGTGAATTGAATGTTGCGTATTTTATATATTTTAAATATATGATCTATTTTTTTAATGTATGAGTACTTGGATCAATTATTTTGGCTAAATAATAAAGAAGCTAGACAATGAAATAGTTTATTCTAAACTATACTATGTGCACATCAGGGAGAGAACATCCCTGAGTTTGAAGGAATGTTGAACATTCGTGCACTATGTTTATTCTAGCTCACCGCATATAATATAGAATAACCCCCATGTTTAAATATGTGTGTGAATATTTTCTATAAATTTCATCATAGCATACATGAATGGGCCTCCGCTTGTAGTTGGAGATACATGAATACGAATTATTGTAAGACCATCATAGGGGATTATTTTGAAGTATGCTATTAAAGATCTAATATTGGCATTAGGGGGAGAGAGCCTATTTTAAATGCCAAATATTATTTCCGTGGAAAGAAAATGATCTAGAGAAAATATTCCTTGAAGCTTGAAGCAGGAATATTATCACACGCTAAGTCAACTATTAGTTTGACTAATGCTTTTGTGCATGAAGCGGAGCATATGCCAGATATTAAAATGAGATGAGTAACTTGAAGTTATAAACCAGAAGTTTTGTTTACTAGTAGTAAACTAATTATTGTATACTATCAAGCTACAATCTATGGAGACGCCTATGGATTATAGTTTTAATGTATACTTATTGAATAGAAATAAAATAAAACTCCTCCATTCTCATGAAGAGAACACCTCATGAACAAGGTTGAGCACCTCATGAAGAGGATCATCGTGAAGATGGAATCCAACACACTAAGTGCGCACATCATTAGTGTTGGATATGCGGAACAATAAAGTATCTCTTGTTTTTGGGAAATGACAAAGAGACGTAATAATCTCATATTATGAGAATACTTGGAGAAAATAATAGTTGTCGACAACGCTACCTCGATAATTGTAAATGTTTCTCTTATGAGAACCCGGATCCGGAAACAAAGTCCATGGCAAAGTCGCTTGTAGCGATTATATCGGGTCGGAAGAAATGCAATTGAGGATGAATCTCCTACTAAGAAGAAATAAATGTTCTGCTATATCTCTCGGCAAATAAAATGAGTGAATATGAAATATGCAAGTTAATAAATGGACTATGAAGATCCACACAATTCCCGAAGAATATAAATCGGAATGTATGAAAACTAAATCTCATACTAAATACTAAGAAGTCTAAGGTATAATGTATTCATGAATGAATGAGTGAATATTAAAGACTCTAGAAGAGTATATCCTAGAAGGAATAGTCATTGAATGACTTTATAGTGAATAACATTATCTCGATTTATGTATATCACTTAATAATCTCTCATGTAGTAGAGTGAGAACATCCTTGAAGGAACTAATCCATGAAGGATTAACCAGCCGATTCTTGAAGAAACACCATTTATCCCTGAAGTGAATATAGACCCGAGAGAAAGAATAGAGAATTCTAAACACCATGAAGGTGTCATACAAACACTCAGAAAGTGTAGTGCTAGCAATGAAGTGTTGATATCCTCTAGATATCATAGAAATTATAAGAATAATGGTGACTTCGGTATTTAAATTATCCCCTAAATGCCGAATCCAAGGCTGAATTTATTATTTAGTGATGCACAAAATCTTGAAGAAAGCAATTGCGCTAAAAAAAATACAAAAACGTTGACATGTTAAAGCAATTCCACATTCCCATGAGGATTAAAAAAAAAAGAAATTCCACATTCCCACTTCCCGTGTCCTTCACTTTCCCTTTTCTCGGCAGTTTCTCCACAGGGTCCCCCAAAAACCCCCACCAAAACCTCTCGCCCCCCTTCCCTCTCCCTCCGCCTCCGTTTCCATCCATCTCTCGCCGCGCGGGTTCTCCGATGCCCTCGGCCCCCGCCGCGGTCTCCCCACCGAAACCCTAGCTCCGACTCCCCTATCGATGGCGGGCGCGGCGACCGCGCGCGACGTGGAGGAGGTCATCCAGAAGCTCCACTCCGATCGGGCCAGGGTCCGCGATGTGAGAACCCCTCCGTCCCCTCAATCGGAAACGAACAAGTATCGCTGCCTGCCTGCTCCCTTCCTGATCGATTTCTTCGTGTGCCGCAGGAGGGGGTGAAGCTGCTGGGGACATGGCTGCAGGGCGACCGCGCCGCGTCCTTCTGCCGCCTCCTCGGCCGCAACACCGCCAGGTTCAAGCCCGGCCACGGGAACCTCACCGGCGGTCAGTTCCTGCATTTGCCTCGCCCCTCTCACACGCATTCCCCTTACCCCTCTCACATCATTGGCTGATGGTTTCACGATTTTGTCACTGATGATGGCGCTGATGCGATTTGGTTGCAGCCACCACGTGGCCGCTCCTCGTCCTGGCGCTCACCAACTGCGTCAAGGAGGACATCTCGGGTAAGAAGCGCGGCGCCACCAAGAGCGCTGCCGCCCGGATGTTCCGCGTTGCTGTCCAGTGCGCGGAGGACGTCAAGCTATCAGGTTGGCTCTGGTTCGAAGGGCTTCTCGAATTTGATCAGTCTGCTGTTGTCTTCTGTGCCGTGCTGTGCTGTACTGTCGTTGATTGAACTTCAACTGGCACAACTTGTGATGAGAATCTGAGATGTATGTGTCTGAGTAATGTAGAGTTGAGGTGATGGTTTTTATATTATGGTTTGCTTGCGATTTTCGTTTCCCTGCAACAAATTATGGAAAGTAAGGTGGCATGTCACTATCGCTTCGTTTCAGAAGTTCAGATAGAAATTGTTTCTGGACCATGCTAGAGTGTCATATACTCAAATGTTTTTGTTTTTACCATGTTATGCATAAATTTTAGAATTGGGAAGGTTGCCAATTGATGAAGAGAATACAGTATTCTTTTGACAGTGTGTCCCGTAACATTACTCATTGTGTTCTTAGTGTGCTTATTAATAACAGACTTTGTAGTAGGCTGCTAGTTTTTAATACATTCTGATATTTATTTTGTTCACATCTGCTTGCTCATGTGAATTTTCAAATAGCATGTAACTTTAAATTGTTTTATCATCTAACAGCAGAGTTTGATTTTTGCTCAAATGACAAGTGATTTTGACAGTAATGAATTCTGTATAGTATTTGATGCAGTTGCCTTGAGATGATCCAATGTATATTTCGCTAACACTGATCACTGCCTGGTCTTATAATGATGATAATTTTCATAGTCTTCGACATTTGTGGGTTTGTGTGCTACAGCATTCTGTATATATTCCCACTTTCTAGCAATATCTTTCTTTTTTACCTAGATGCCTGATGTGTGCACAATCAGTTTTACTGTTGCTTTGAAGTGAAATATACTCTGAATGGCATTACAGAAGTGGTACTTTCTTTGCAGGGCATTCGCTACTTTTGTTCTCAGTTGCTAAGCAACTTTTCATTCATATGTGGGAGGTCATAAAAGATGGCCCCAGCTTTCAGTTAGAGTACAGCACAGTTCTTAGACAGCTTCTAAATGTGAAGGAGTACCGCTATCAGATGAAACCTCGAATATATAGCAGTGAGTTTTGTTATCAGAGGTGCTGTATTATCATATTGTAGCACCTATTTAATTTCCATGCATTCTCCTCAGATTTTGTATCACTCTACATGAAGAAGGTTGCTACTGGTTTTGATGCAAAATTCAGCAATCAGGCGAGCTCCAAGGATGAATCCTTCCGCTGTACTTTGACACTTCATGTTCTGCTTGAAAACCCACCGGGTGATTACCCCGATATTATGCGGGAGGAGGTTCTTAACGGATTTAGTGCAATCTTCTTACATATTAGGCAAGTAGGCTGGTTCATGTTCTTTTGTCGCTTTTAGATCCCTTGACTTCATTTTCTCCTTTTAACTTCACTCAGTTGTGAATTCCCATCTCTGTCAAAAGTAGGTTTTTGTTTTAGAACGGGTCAAGTCTAACTTTTAGAACTTTGGCCACCATTTTGTATATAAAATCATTTAGATCTGCCAATGAGAATTAGATTAACAACTTCATCATAAAAAGTTATTTAAATTATAATATTTTATCTAATCTAGAATTATAGTCAAAGATATGCATTGGAGACTAGTCATCTAATGACAAATAATCCGACATGAATTGATAAATTGTTCTGTGAAATCAGGGAGGAGGGAAAGCTGACTCGCAAACTTATGGAATGCATTAACACCTTTTTACTAAAGGATGGGCCAAACCTGGGATACAAATCTGTGAAGATCCATAATGCAGCTCAGGAGTTTATATTCCGTTGTTGGCTGGCAACTCATGATCAGGCCTTGAAGGTTCTGGTGACCTGACTTGCAGTTTTGTAACTTTATTTTTTTACAATAACTTCATCGCATTTTCTGCTTGATCTTTGAAAGCCATTTTTGCTTCCAGAGTTTGTTCATAACCTATGCGAAAGTTCAGCTGAAGATTGCCAGGAATATTCCAGAGATTTTGGAAAAACTTGTTGACGTCATCATTAAGGAACTAGACAAAAATGTTAACACCGGACCTGGTCTTTTATGGTAATGCAATTGCTGTTGTTTAAAGTATTTTATGTTTTTGAGTTCTTAGTTGTTGAAATTCAATTACTGCAGGTGTGAGGCACCACGGGATGAGAAAGCTGTGTCCTTAAGGTGCTTTCAAGAGGAATGGATGGATCTCTCTGCTACTGTTTTTTATCTGGTATTTGGATCCACCACCCCAACTCACACGCAAATTACACACTAATTAATTTGTGGATCTTTTACTCTATATACAATATACAAATCCTTGCTCAGCTACAAATAACTTTACAAACATTTAGGCCTGCAAATGCACAACGAAGACAACAAACAGGGAGAAAAGGCTGAAGACAGAACACATTATGAACCTTATCGTTGATGGCCTTTTTAGAGGATCTTTATTTTGGTAAGTTAATTATACATCATGCACACCCTTTCAACGGGAAGGTATTATTTATCTGGCATTTATGACAACTCTACACTTGTCCCAGGTTTGAAACCCACTTTTAAGTTATGACTGATAAGTACATTGACCCAAGAGTCACCTGTTATTAATCCACATCTGTTTCCTGTACTTCACCATGCCTTTAAATGTTGCTTCCTAGTTTGTGTAGTGACTGGTGACTATAGCTTCTTCTGACTACAGTTTGCAGTTTTCTCACATGTATCTGTATAAACCAAATGTGATGTTACTCCCTTAGGAAGCTCATGCCAGTCTCTTCCCTGAATTTTTTTCCTTCTTTCTTAATATTTCCATGTGTTACTGCCTGAACTCCGCTGACCTAAATTTTGGGTTACATGTTTGGAGCCTAATATTCGGTATTTGGGGTATCTTTCATTGTCCCGTTTACACCCTTGCATCTAATCTGCTGTCTCTTGGTCGGTCCATTTCTTCTATTATTACTTTGATTTGGTGACCCCACAATTGATAACCTTGCAAGTACATTGATATTTTTTCTAGTAGAACTTATTATCAATAACATTCTTGGTGCAAAAGTAGCGAGGGTTCCTAACTCTTTCATTTTATGCACATGTTATTGGCTTCTCTTTACATGTATCTTTTCTCCCACAGGTGTGGTTCTGTTTGTTTTCTGATTCACAAGTATGGATATCATATTGACAAATCTTTGCTAATTAGTTGGTTTGAAGCAAGTTGCAAAGCTTTGAGAAGGTAATTCTACTTTTATAGTTTTTTTTTTATGTGATGATATCCCAAAGCTGGTAAATTAATGCCTACTTTGGTTCCTGCTGTCTGATGTCTCCTTGTCAAGTACTTCTGTTGTTACATTTTGTGGTTTTCAGAATTATAATGTACACAGTACGCATTTAGCTTGTGTCCCTTATTTACGTTCAATAACCATTTGTACCTCAACTTTTGGAATACATAATTAATTGCTGGTCTGAATATCATATTGTAATTGTGCTTAACACTGATGCAATAAGGTAAAGCAAATCACATGGTGGATATCAATACTACAATCCGAGGGAAAAATATATCAACATTTGGTTATATAAATGAGGTTTATATAAATTGAAGCATTTGCATGCTATTTTTCTCTATTATAAAGTGGGAGGAATGAGTTATGCTTGTGTTGCTTCTCCTGCTCAACACAGATGAAACATGCTAACTTAACCAACAACAACAACAACAACAACAAAGCCTTTTAGTCCCAAGCAAGTTGGGGTAGGCTAGAGTTGAAACCCAACATGAGCCCCCAAGTCACAGTTCGGGCACATCAATAGCTGATTTCCAAGCATTCCTATCCAATAAAGAATGAATAACATTAGATGTCACTAAAGTTCGAACTTTTACATGTTTTCATCCATTACTTTTACCTCTGTCCACTAATATAAGGACATGGGTACAAATTTTGTCCGCAACTCTAAGGATTCCTTACCAGACCATAAATAGGAACCGAGGAGACCATAAATCAGACCTGACCATAAATTGACTCGGGAGGGTCATGAAAGACTTTCCCTACCTGCCCCGCCCCCCCCCTCCCCCCTTAAAAAATTGCAGTTCGAGTCCTTATGTTTGTTATTCAGGGATGGTAGGTTTCTAGAAGTTGCTCATTTTAATCGTTTTCTTTCTTTATGGTGAAAGCTGAAAGATTCTCTATGATTTGCCTTTGGTACTTCTGTAATGCAATATATATGATTCATTGACTGCTACTATGTCCACACAGTATCTTGAGCCAAGCAAATGCCATACGGTTTCAGGATTCACTACTCTGGCTTCTCAGGTTTGTTTGGTTCTACCAGCACTAAATTACGTCCCTTCTATTTTTTTCTTTCTTCTCTCTCTGGGGTGGGTAGGGGTGTGATGGTAGTGTTTATTTATGGCTAATAGCATCTGATACCATTGTATGTTGCTCAATGGACAAGGTTATCACAGTTTACTGTTTATTTGAAGTGTAAATGGCCACCAAGTAAAATGATATGGAGTTAACAATTACCCACTGCTGTATTTTCTTTTTACTTTTTTGTCCTATTGGTATAGTTGCTAACTTGTCATTGTTCTTGACAGGACATTCACAGAGTTCTCCACAGTGCTCATGTTTAACACTAGGGAGAAAGTAGAATTTTGTTTAACAAAAGGCGAGGTTAAGTCCATATTTTTATTTTCACGAACTTCAGGCTTTTTTCTTATTACCTTATTTTCTCAAAGTAAATCAACTGGCTTCAGGATACAGAAGATCTGTATTTGTGTTATGCCCTCCCTTAAGAACTTACTAATTACTATATGCATGCTGTAGAAAATTTGGGCCCATTTTTTTCTTTTCTACATTTTGTAAATTTCCAGAAAGATTGAGAGCATTCAGAAAGTGCCAAAGTGGTAATTTTCTGGGAATACCCTTCATGTGATAGCAGGAGCACACAAGTTTATGAGGTTGATGCGGCATTTGCCCATTGTGAAGTTTTATTTCTAGATTTATAGTGAAAACCTCCAACTATCAGTTGTTGAAAGGATCAATTGTTACATTAGAGGTGCTACTTTTGAAGTAAGTCTGATACATTTTGAGTCACATGCACCAACGGGCTCATTCACACTACAGCTATATATGTATCCCATTGCCTTTGATTCTAGATTGGTTGCTTGGCATGAGACCATCAAGAATATGGAGAATTTTGAAGGAACCTATCTTGGACAGCAACAGACATAACTTTAGTCTGTATATACATGTCATGAATGGGGCTATCCTTTATTATAACACTGCTTTCCAACTGCTTCATTTTAAATTTTGGACAACCATAGTGGCTCTAGTTTAACATAATTACTCATAAAACCAACTCGTTTCCTGCTCTTCTTTGACTGTTTTCTATATTTGGGGTGCACTTAGTATTGTAGCCACATCAAGCAGTACTGAACAGTGAGCAGGGTATTTGCTTGCAGTTTTCAGCAGGTTGAATCATGACATTATGTTTTTTACACCTCGATTATTTTCCCAACCAAGTCTTGCCATTTTTGTAAACCATTATTATTATGAACTTAAAGTTGATGATGTCGTCCAATACATTACCTTTTTATTGCAGATGTCAATTGTTGAAGATTGTTGGCAAGCTGTATGGAATTCCCTTGTTCACGCACTTCCATTGTTAAGCAGCATAGATCTAGTTGTGAGCACCAATAAATTACACTATATGACCTTTTTCATATATTGTTGCATTGCTTCTTTTAATGTTGTATCATTACTTGTTTTATGAAATGGTATCCAACTATTGGTTGGATAGTGTTTCTTGAATAATAATGAAACACTTCGAAATTAATTTGGCCATTAAACAAAAGAGTTACCGTGCTGTATTTACATCTTCCAGTATCCACTTTTTTTCAGGATTTTAGTCTCTCAAAATGGAATGATGTTTTTGCTAGTTATTCTGTACTAATTGTTGCATTATGCTTATGGTGTCTTGTGAACTAGTGAAATATGACAATAATTGCTAGCATACAATTAATTTTTTTCACTGGATCTGTGTTTTATAAATTGGAATTCAGAACTTTATTCAACTTCATTCTGAAAATTTGGCAACACTCTAATCACTGTAAACTTCATCTGGAGCTGGGATCTCAACCTGATTTATCCATGTCCCATCATATTATTTTTTTTGAAAGGATAAGTCAGGACTGCAATTGTTATCGTAGTACATTAATCATTTTATCTTCTTATAAGCGCTTATTTGACATGACATTTGACAAGTCAGATGATTTGAAAACTATTTATATTCCATCTTCCAAACATATTAACTCATTACATTATGTTGCATCTATCTAGTACCCTTTGATTGTGTAACGGTATGCACTTTTGTAGGCTGATTCAGCTCTGATTTTGCTGGGTGGAATGATCGTGCGGGTGAGTTTCCTACCCTCAATTTAGTCAGTTGCCAACTTATCATCCAGGATGATAACTATTCCTGCGAGTAACTTATAGCTACCACTAGGTGTTTCTAATGTTTTATTTTTTCTCTTCTTGCAGAACCAAGTTCATACACCATTTCTATCAGAAGATACATGGAACCTGCAAATATTTAAACAATTTCCATCGTCGTATGCTTTCTTCCTCTTATTTTTGTAATTGTTGGTTTTAAAAAATGACTGTTTCTACAATAGCTCTATTTTAGGCACTATTTTGTTGGCACTTCCACTTCTTTTCTTACCTTCTCATTGATTGAATTTGATGGTTCTTTTCTAATGAAAATGGTAGGGCTGAGCCCTACTGGATTATGAGAGATAACAATGATGTTGAAATACAACAGAGTTCAATGGACAAGCCAGAGTTTCTAAACATTAATAATCTGGCAAAAATAAATTGCAGATGCAGAGAATATCTTACCATTATCTTAGGATGATCCTTGTACATTTGTCCACTGTTACGAGTTGTATATCATTTGTAACCTAGGTGCTTGAATAATTGGGGTTTACTGTGGCATCAATATTTTTTGTATACTATTTTATTTCTGCTAATGACCTATTGGTCTATACAATTATCCTTATGTTTCTTCCGTGGAGTAGAAGTTCTATGTGGTCAGTTGTACATGGAATAGAAGCTGCACCTATTTTTTAGTTTTCTAGATGATGACAGACATAAAATGTAGCAGAAAGTTCCACTCGTTGAATGCTGTTGGCTTCTTTACTGAAACCTCTAAATGACTGCTGTATGTAGCTGTGAGGTTTCGGAATAGTTTCACCAATGAATTCACATTGTTTGGACCTTATAAACTGCACTGCAATTGAGGAGAAAATTGCTGAACATCTTCTAAGATATACATTTTGTGACCATTAGTTTAGAGAAACAGTTTTGTGAGATTACTTGTCTGCACCAGTAGTAAGTTCTTTGAATAAATGTTGTGCTGTAAAGATATTGGCTTATGTAGCAAATAGGCAATAATTACTAGGGGTGGGTTTATCATTGGATGGAGAACATATTTTAAAACTTACCAATTTATCAGCTATTCAGGTTCTTCAAGTCAATGGAGGCAATGTTTTTTTTTTCTAGGAACTGGTGAAGAAATTTAATCTCATAAACTTGAAACTGAAAGTTAAATTGATCTAGTTAAATCTATAGCTTCAATGAAGTTTAAGGCTTTGAACCAACATTGAAATTGCAAACTTATTGCGAAGTGTTTGCTTGCACCAAGAACTGAATGGTTTGGATGCAATTGGAAATAAATAACTCGTTGGGCATTGATTCCTTGCAACAGCTGAAGCCACCTTTGTGGCAGCATAATAGATCCATCAATTCTTTTGTTATATATTCTCTGATATGTCTGACATCTTTGCTTCACCTTTCCTTCAGTACTTTACTGATCTGTTTGTTTTTGCCTAGTCATTTGCAATGTTCTTGATAACACAGAGTTAAAATTTTTAGAATTTCATTTCAGTTACCAGAGAAGTTATGTTATTGCTCTTTGTTCTTTTTTCAGGTCTGCTCTGTATTTTGTTGCCTGTTACTTCTCAAGAATAGGCTTTCAGGTATGTTAGCTACCTTGTACTGCTTATTTTGTTTCTTTGGGCCTCGATGGTAGGGTGGCAAAAATTGTAGTACTTCTCGTAATGTTATTTCAACTGTTCTTCTATTTTGAAAGTATAAGTACTCCTAAATCTCACTTCTGTAAATCGGCTTAAGTCACCAGGACTGGACATAAAACAGAACATTCTGACACCATTTTTCCAATCTTGTAGTTTGTGTTGGGAATAGTTCCAGTTCATTTGATTATTTAGTCAAATCTGCAATTACTAAATGGAAATTTTATTGTTTTACCTTTTTGGCTGTCTCTGGCTCAGCAATCACAGATGACATATTGCTAGTTATTTTAGAGCTATGATGCACACCTGCTTTTATAGTTATTGAACAATGCATATGCTGCCATTTGTTATTATTTTCCTAATTTATCCATGATCAAGCTTGAGAAAAAAGTTTAGACTTGTATTCTTGGGTTTTGTGTACTACCACGCTTAGCAGACTAAATTCTTGAACTGATTGTTGTAAATCAGTGCATATAATTTGGTGATGTGTATCAATAGAAATAACTGAAAGCAAAAAGCCAAATCACCCTAATAGTTTGGCATATTAGTTCTGATAATCTGATTGCATTACCCTGTTCCATCTGCACTTACATGTCGATTATTTACTATTTATCTATTTTTTATTTCAAATGTTTAAGAAGTGATTCTGTTCTTTAATATCACACCCTGCAGGGTGACTTATCCACTTCTATCTTTGTTCGGAAGACTCTGCTAAGATCAACTTTGGAGTTAATTCATTCAAAGGTGATCTTTTGATATTTCCCAAGCAACTTTTTTTTTTTGTTATTTTTTTGGTTCCGAATTTGATCAAGTATTCTGTGCTTCTTGAGAAACAAGTTCATTATTTTGCTTCATATATGTTCTAGAGTGTAGGTTCATGTTTCCGATGGTATATAAATGAACTGATGTGCGATAGTGCAACATTTAGGCAAAAGATAAAACAGTGTATAGGCATAAGCTTCAAATTGTCTTTTTACACATTTATAATGAAAACATATTTCAGTGTGTGAACTTTTTTTTTCGGGGTTTGTGAAACTATTTTGATGTTGTAGATTTTGGTGCATTTTTCTATGAACTTGGTCAAAATCAGAGAAGTTAGACTTACGACAAATCTATCTCCTAAATTTGGGAACAGAGAGTGTATATATACTACCATGCAGCTTATAGTTTAGGTATTGGGAGCGAGGAGTAGTTGATTTGTGAGTTTATTTCCACCTGGTGGCACCCTTACACACACGCGGTCAATTTAGTGGTAAAGAATGTTCCCTGGTATGTGTTTAGTTTTCTGATTAGGGGCATGACTGGATTAGTGAGTTTGCTGTGCATGTGTAGTGGCGAATATGTGTTTGTATGTTTATAATTGCCAAGAAAAAGTTTGCTATTGGGATTAACACTAATAACGAATTAAAGGGTGTAAAATGGACTTCAGTTCACCTGACTCCATAATGTATATTGTTGCCTTTTGTGGTTATGCTATGCACCACTATGCCCATCAGTAAGCTTCATGTGGAATGGGTCACTCATTTTATTTCTTGAGATTTGCAAGCTGAATCACTGGTTCATTTTTTTATGACAGGAATTCTCTCTTTTGAATGAACAAAATGTTGTTATCATTCCTGAAGCTATTTTCTCGCTGTGTGCTGGTTTTTCATCATCAGTAATTGATTCATCGGATGTATTGCAACTGTTTGGTGATTTTAAAATTTATTCCAAGGTATATTGTTAGTTCGTCATCAGAAGATTTTACAGATTACAGTCGAGTATTTCTAAACTTATGTATGTTTTCACTTAGTGCCAATTTGCTTTGTTTTAGATGTCTCTTGAGGACGATAACTGGTTTCTCAAAGATGAACTACCCTACTCTGTGGAAGCTTTATCAGAAATCACTCTGGATACTTGTACAAAGGTGCATTACTTATTGTTCTCAGTTGCTCTTCTATTAGCTGTTGTGAATGTTAAAAAAAACTTTGCCTATATTTTCCTCATCTCTCGTTTGTTTGGTTTGAACCTGAGGATGAAGCATTTTTTGACAAGTAGGTCTTTCATGTTGTAACTAGAATATCTTTCATCACTGAAATGATATAAAGCTCTCCCACACGTTGATTGAAAAGAAAGCATGCTTTGAGCAACGTGCCTTTTTTTTTCTTCTTCCCTTTTTTTGCTGTACACGGTAGAAGCTGGACTATGGTACACTTAGGCACCACCTCCACCACACAAAAGCGCATCTAACCTGAAACTCACCATGAACTAATGTACAATTTCCACTTTAGCATAGACTTAGTTTTTTTCTAGAAGAGTTTTCTTTGGTTTTATATAAAGCAACTGGAAGCAGTTTAATAAAAAAAGACTTTATCGAACTTTTCAGTGTGCCTATTAGTGTCATACTGTCAGTTGTTGCAAGCACCAACATAGTGGTTGATTCCATCTGGAATGCTTGGTATTTTGAATGGTTCAATAAAGTTTAGCGGTGGTTGGACTCAGTTTGTTGTCTTAAAAGTCAGACTTTGGTGGTCCTTGAGATTATTCTTGAAACATAATTTTTGTTTGGCTTCTTCTACTGATAAAGTCACAGAAGATGCTTTATTGGTTACAGGTTATATCTCATAAAAGCCACCGTATACATCTTCCTGGGACTATCCAGCAACCAATGCTCCTCGAGCTCATGGAATTCATCAAAGGATTTGTGGTCTCAAATGAGCAGTTTGAGAAAGTGGACTTGAATAATCTTGTTCTTGGTTGTTCTCTTCTCTGCAACCTGATTCATTGTGCATTGTTGTCAAGGTATCTGTTTTATTTTCATCTCCTGCTCCGCTTTATATTTTAATATGTCAATGGTACAACATTTACATCCTAGGAAAACTTTGCAACCAATGAAATTAAGTACCATATTTTGATAATTTAGGTTTGCCTTGAGTTGACAGCGATATGGTTGTGTTCAAATTCATAAATTTTGCTGCTATCGGGAGATAATGCCCCATAAGTTGACAGGGTTTAAATACCTGAGAGGATCCAATCCAGGGAGGGATTTAGTGGATCACTCAATCCTCTTGGTGATTAGATCCCTTCCTCCATCTAATCCCCCTCCTCTGTTGTGTTCGTTCCTGCGCCGCTCCCTCCGACGCCGCTTCACTGCTTTGCGTACGCTCGCCCTGGGATTACTTCCATGCCGTAGGAGTCAGGGGTCAATTCCCTGGACGGGCTGAAGGGAACTCGCTGGGATAGGCTGGGGCAGAATACTATTGGGCTTAAACGAAGACATGCTTCAACATGGGTCGGGATCATTTTCAGGCCGGGGTGATCCACGGGGGGGGTTGGGCCTTGACCCCGGTCGGGGTGGGCCTAACCGAACAAGGCCTAAGTGGGATCTATCCCCCTTCATTTTTCTATTCCTATGCATTTATTTCCCAAAGTCTTGGCCTAGGCTGGGTGCAGTCCACATGGCTCAGCCTGGTAGACCGGGGTTCAATAGGCTGTTTTCCAGTGGTTCCATATAAGACTGGAATTCAGCCCATTTATTCCAGGTTCACACACATGGCCAGTCTTTCTAGCAAATTAGATCAGTGCACAAATCGGTTCTTGTTTGACTGCTGTCAGTCTGTTTTTTTGGCTCAAGCTAACTTGAGTGTCGCGTAGGGCACATGAGTCTTATAATGGTTGTCTTTCTGTACGCCTAACATCATTTTGTTCTGTGAGATTTTTTCAGGTCGATGGAAGAAAAATCTTCACTTTTGCAAGAGGCAGTAGATTATATCACCAATATTTTAAAACATATTGTGTCATTTGTTATGAAGAAGAATGATGGACTTTCTCATGGTCTTACTAACCTAAGTTCAGCATTGGATACAACGGGCTCTGCTTTATCCTCGATCAAGAGCTTACTGTCTTCTCCAATATTTAATCTGTCAAGAGTTGATACTAGAGTTTGTTCTGTGGTTATCAAAAGCATTACTGAATTACTTGATGAGCTCTTGGTGGCAATTTCTCAGCTGTATTGTCAGATCTCTAGTTTAGTGAGCAATTTTGATGCAGAGAGTACTGGTAAAGTGCTACCAACATCCAGTGTCAACTTTGAGGATCTAAATCCTATTTTGGACTGTAAAAGTAGTGTTGCTGATATGGATCTTGATGTGATGGACTCTGGTGAAGTAGATCGTGTCACGGTTAGTGCGAGTGGAAGTATGGGTAGCTTCTTGCGACCTTTGGAGTGGAAGTTAGATCTAGTTTGCATTATTTCAACTTTTTTCTCAGTTTCATCACTTCATACATGGGAAATTTTGTACAGTTTGGTGGAGAAAGAATGTGATGTGAAGGTAATTTTTTGATGATAGCTTCTTAATATTGTTGTTATTTTACTTCAAAGCTATCCTTGTAATACCTGGTTTCATTTTGCAGGTTCGTCAGGTCATCTTGCTTAACCTTTGCAGAAACATCTCAGCGTCATCTAAAACTGTATCTTCAGTGGTACTCTATGGCTCATATCTTTAATTAGACAGAATCAGTACTTATGTTGTCGTCTTATGTATTTATTCCAATCAGGGATTTATGTGATTTTAATATGTTGACATCGACCATGCAGGTCCATCTTATAGTTGATATGAGGGACAGAGGTGCAAGTTCATTACTTGGCCCTGCGGATTGCTTAACTCATATACATGCTTTATTAAAGACATTGAGAGCTATTCGTAATGGTGGGCAAAATGCTGATGGAAAGCCACCAGGACGTGAAGTGTTTTTCAGCGAGGTTGGTATTTATACATTTTATTTATACATTCAAGGTTTCAATGACTGAATAAGAGACTTGTTTGGTGCAGTTCCTTTTTTTAATTGGTTGAACATTTTGATCTCAGAGTGAGACATTAGAAACCTAACAGTCACAATAAAACATGTGACTAAATTGGCTGATTTCTTTAATCTTATATTCACTGATCGTGGGAAGCACAATTATTTTGATTGGCTTTTAATTTCAGTGAGGGGCTTGCATGTTTTATCCTCCAGCTGGCTGATAGATATGTTCCCACTATCTGCAGAACCAAGATATCGTATTTGACTTGGTAAATACGGCTACAGAGATAAGCTCCGTAGATTGGTTTTCTCGCATCAAGCTCATTGACTGTGTCTGCTCATTTGTTTGCCTGTTCCCTGATGTTGCCCAGGTGATTCTAAGATCTTATATCTTGCTTTTATCAAGAGAACTGCTATTGAAATGTACTCCATTACATCAGTAATTTAATATGATTATTATAATTGCAGGATTTGATCGGATGTTTGCTTGACATGCTGCATGATGCTGATTACCGTGTCAGGTTATATTTGGCTAGGCAAATCGTCGTGTTATTCCAAACATGGGAAGGGCACAATGAATTATTTAATGATGTTTGGTAGGTATTGACAACTATGATTTGATGGTTTTGTGTTAACTTTTAGAAGTGAATTTGATAGATATTAATATGATGAACACTTATGATTCATTATCAGACATCTTAAGCATGCAATTTAGAGTGTAGATTTAGCCTTTTCGAAACCATGATATCACCACAAAGCTAAAAAAAATGCCAGTCCAGTTATAA
Source organism: Themeda triandra (assembly GCA_018135685.1). Taxonomy (NCBI): domain Eukaryota; kingdom Viridiplantae; phylum Streptophyta; class Magnoliopsida; order Poales; family Poaceae; genus Themeda; species Themeda triandra. Next base: position 346,886 of record JAENPR010000469.1, on the reverse strand, counting down.
CAGGTACCTGCTCTACATGAAAGGAGTTTTTCTCATTTTTCTTAATAATATTCTGGCTAACCACCACTAATTTCCTAGATCTAATAAAGGTTACTTTTGAAAAGGCGCCAGGTGGACATTCAGTTGACATTTTAATATTGTATTCATTTTGTACATATAGAAGGTAAAGTTAGGGCCTACTGAATGTAGGGGATTGCTGGAACTTAGTATCGTCCCTGTCGCCCACATGTGGACAAGGCTAACTTAGAGAACTGCACACAGATTTATCTTGTCGAATCTAAGTGAGAACTATCATTTAGATAATTATTAATGCTATATGTTTACATTTTGAAATTGTTTTTAAAGCACAGACTACTTTGCTTTTGCTATCATTTCTTTGAATGAAATGGCAGCTTGTTTTTAGGATATTTTCTTGGATCAGAGATAGATTTTTAGGTAAATCTATTGGTTTATGTCTTGGGCAGTCTGTTAGGTCTTATGGGCTGGGTCAGTTATTCGAGAGGTCCATTTGGGTTAGGGTGAAAGATAAAAAATTAGCCATCTTGCTTAGGAGTCATTTAAGCCTCTCTGTGTTGGAGTATATACATGTATTAGGCCCATGAGGCTAGGCCCATGAGGCCCATGTATGCTACACTATATAGCTACCCTTCTAGGGTTAGCCAAATCAATAGAGACCACAATTCCAACACTCTGTATAAAGAGAGAAGATGCATCAATAAAGGGAACCAAGTAAGAGACTAATCTATTTTCATCTTCCTGTCTCTAGTTTCTAGAGTATCATCGCTGGCCCATAACCTGTGGCCTACTGCTCAGGACCATGTCGAAGTTATCTATCCATCCAACCTCACCTCCATTACATTTATCTCCTAATTTTCTGTACAAGACTGAAGTGATAACTGATAATGAATCATACTGTGACATTTTAGCTATTAGTACTCTTTAATGCGATTGTTAGCTTAACAATGTTTGCCAATATCAGCTCAAGCATTGGTGCCAAGATGGTGAAGTTCTCAGATATTTCTCCAGTTACAGCTAGAGAAGTCTTGGCCGCTGGTCCACAATCTGTTCCCTTAATTGAAACTGCTCTCATTACACTAGCTCACTTGGCTCTGCATAGCGAGGATGTTGAAGTTGAGGTATGTCCTTGTGGTCACCCCTTTGTATTGTACTTGTACAACAGAAGCACAGAATTATGTGCTAGTCTATTGTGTATAATTGATCTTTTTTCCTCTGCAAATTGTTTTTGGTATGGAAGGAAGCTTTAACGTTAGTTTCAATTTTGATATATAATGTTATATTACAACATCTAGCACTGTGTGTACTGAGTTTGCTGTGGCCTTTTGATGTGTTGTTTTATAGGAATTTATATGCGGCATACATAAGTAATTTTATGGGCACCAACCCAACCCATTTTTTACTACATGTTGTCTGTGGTGATTGGTTTAAACTTTAAAGTATTCCTTTCCTCTTTTTGAAGACATTCTCTTGTGTGTTTCTGGTATAATACGTGTTGAAGGTCTCACTTACATTGAGTTTCAGAAGTATTGGTTCAATCAGTGATTTATACTATATGCTTTGTGTAGTTAATATTTTAGTTGTTCAATCAACTGAGTTTTGTGTCTTCTGACTTCTGATGTTGCAGTGTGTGTTCATGATTTCTGCTGCTGCTGCTATAGAGCCTTCTCAGCGGTATTTTTTCACAAGCAATGATCTATATTTATGTTGTTGTACATAAATAATTTTTTAGATTAATAAAGGGAAACCGATTTGATGCTTTATTTACTTCTATAGTTACTTCCTTTTCAGAGAATTAGCTTTTGCGTTATTTGATTCCATTTCAAGGAGGCTCGGTTATGCTTCAAGAAGCAAGGTGACTGGACACTTTTGTAGTGTATAGTGTGCATAGTTTCTGATTGCTGCTTTTCATAGTGTGGCAAATGTTCCAACTGAATCTGAGATAATTTCTTATAATTATTGTAAAAGAGAATAATTGGTTTTGACATATTACAATTTACATATTTTGGTTACCTCGCTCGTATGCAGTATCTGGACCAAGTGATGGGCCCGATTCTTTTTAGATGGGTTGCTTGTGAGATGAATCTAGTTTCACTTGTTGAGGTAACATTTAGTTATTCTCCCTCAAAATTTTGTTCAAAAAAGATTCTCTCAAAAAACAAAAAATGTCGCATTAATTCTTAATATAATTTTGAGGTTTCTCTGTGGAGTGATGATCCTCTTCGTGAGATTTGCTTAACTCAATTCATATGATGCTTTTGATTTTTCCTTTTTAAGAAAAGAGTTAGCTCTGCTTTTAAGAAAGCGATAAGATTCACCAGGAATGGCTGGGGTTGCCAGTTTTCAAAAGCACCCAGAAACTTATCCACAGCTATCCTATTACAATTATATTTCACCAATATCAGACACGTCTAAGATGGATGGGCTGGAGCCCTTCATCCAACAGAGGACGAATCCCATCATCTCTTCAACTCGATCCTTGTCCTTTGGCCTGAGCTGGATAGACCACCCTTTTGAATGTTTGATTTTAGCCAAAAAATGCTTGTTATCTGTTGAATATTACTGTATTGCCATCACAGCTAACCCTAGAAGGGTAGCAGTATATAGTTGCATACATGGGCCTCATGGGCCTAGCCTCATGGGCCTAATACACATGTACTACAACACTCCCCCGCAGTCTGAACGGCGCAACGAAGTTCTAGACTGGACCAACATAAAAGAAAGAGCACACACACGAGCCCCCCACAGCCACAACTAGCCACTGGTGATGTTGAGGCTGGAGCGGAAGTCGGTGAAGGTCGACGACGGGAGGCCCTTGGTGAAGATGTCGGCGAACTGGGAGGTGGTCGGTACATGGAGGACCCACACCTCGCCGATGGCCACCCGATCACGGACGAAGTGAAGGTCGATCTCCACGTGCTTCGTGCGCTGATGCTGAATGGGGAGTAGACGAGCGTGGCCCGGCGAAGGGGGCTATGGAGACGAGCGTGGCCCGGCGAAGGGGGCTATGGAGCTCAGCCAGGAGCTGCCGGAGCCACGAAGCCTCAGCCACACCGTTGGCAACGGCGGTACTCTGACTGGAGGACCAGGACACCAGGTCAGGCCGTAGTCAGCAGTGCCGCGGAGATACCGGAGGAGACGCTTGAGAGCAGTGAGGTGAGGCTCCCGAGGATCATGCATATGAAGGCACAACTGCTGAACTGCAAGCATAGGTGATGTCAGGCCGAGTGAAGGTGAGGTACTGAAGAGCACCAGCAAGACTGCGGTCGAGGCGGAGCCACGACGAAGTCGGGATCCTGGCCGGGGGCTCGTCGAGGACGTGGTCGTCCAAGGCGTAGCGGCGGAGGGTGAGGACCATCTGGTCCCTCCAGCAGGCGTAGGAGGGCGACTCGGGGTCGAGGACGACCCGTATGAGCAGCCCGATGTTCTGGACACCCCTGGCCTGGTAGTGGAGCTGCGCGACGAGGGGGTCGGCCGGGTCGTGCTGGAGCACCACGGTGGTGGAGGTGCGGTGCCCCGTCGAGCCGGAGCCGGAGGAGGCGGCCCCGGGCAGGGTGCCGGAGGCCTGCGCGAGGAGCTGCTTCGTCTCGACGATCCGGTGGGCCAGGGTGTCGGCGGCGTTCCGCTCACGCTGCCACGCGAGGGCAGCCGCGCGGACACGCTCCTGCCCCGCTGCAGCAGCTGCTCGGGCAGACACGAGCGCGGCAGCGAGGGCAGAGTCGGGCCGGGGAGCGTAGAGGTTGGCCGGGGGCGGCGCGGGGAAGGTTGGCCGGGGGCGGCGCGGGGAAGGTGAAGGTGCCCGCTGCCACCCCGCCGGCAGCTGCAGGGCGCTGCTGCTGCTGCTGGATGTCCACGCTGGCCGGGAAGGTGGAGAAGAGGCCGCTGCTGCTGCTCATGTCCAGGCCGGACGAAGGCATCCCAAGGCCCGCGGCGGCGGCTGCTGCTGCGGCAGCGGCGTAGGAGGCCGCAGTCCGGGTCGAGGCCGGCTGCAACGGCGGCAGCGGCGGTGGTGGTGTAGGCAGCCGCAGCCGCTGCGTCGGTGTAGGCCGCGGCGCCCGAGAGGGGAAGGACGGTGGTAGCATCGGCGTGGACTCCTTCCTCCTCATCTTCTCCCCCGTCGGTGGCACCCAGGGCCGAGCTCCCGCCGGTGGCACCCGGGGCCGAGCTCCCGTCGGCGGCCATGTAGGCCAGAGCGGAGCGAAATCCGCCGGCCCCGGCCAGAGCAGGGCTCGATCCGCCGAGCCCGGCCCCCGGCAGCAGCGGGCCGAAGCCAGGAGCAGGTTTGCCCGCCGGGACGAAGACGGCTGCGATTTGGGCCCAGGAAGTGGAGGAGGAGAGGGGAGGGAAGGTCAAGAAGGAAGAGGGATGAGGGAGCTGGATCGGGTCGGGAGGAAATTCCCTAACCTAGGCGGTCTGATACCATGTTGAATATTACTGTATTGCCATCACAGCTAACCCTAGAAGGGTAGCAGTATACAGTTGCATACATGGGCCTCATGGGCCTAATACACATGTACTCCAACATTATCCGTGGCCCATATGTACAGTGTAGGTCAAAAGGATCAAATCCCTAATGCCTAGCCTTTCAGCTGAAACTAGACATCTATATTTTCTGTATTGGCTACAATTTGATTTAAATTGTCATACTAGGGAGTGAAAATTATGAAAAATATCAACATTCTGAAGTTTTGGAAAGACATCATTTTTTCGAATGTCCGATATTTTTTTTTCTGTTCTACAAAAATATGTTTCCTCACTCACCTTTTTCTGGCTTTTTGTTTCCATAACCTCTGCATTGGGTGCTGTTTTTCCTTGCTCTTAGAATAGCTGAAAAAAATTTGGAATCAAAGGAACCAAATTATTTATACTTGATCTCATGATGTTATGTTGTAACCAGCCAAAGGATCAAACTCCTTGTTAAAAAAAAGGATCAAACTCACACATGTGACTAATATAGATGCTAACTCGCTGTTCACATGTGTGTACACACACGCACATGCAAACAAAGAGTAGTTGCGGCAGCGCACACCTTTTTTTGGATTTCTGCTAGTGACTACACACTGAAACAATACAAAATTAGGTAACAACCTGACATACATACTAGATCCACTAACACATGCATGTACTAACTAATCAAATTCCTAACCACCTAGCTAGCATTTTGACTCATGTGTGCACATGACTAGATTACGGCCTCAATGTCAACACATCACATTTTCAGCAACATGCTCATGCAACATGTCTAACAAAGTGATGTGATTAAACACATCTATCCTACACGCAAAACTCAAAACACATAGAGTCAAATTAGTGCTGAATGTTGTCCATAAGCTAGTATTTTTTTTTTGTTACTGTATGTAAGGATTATCTTTTTTCTATATTTAATCCGTAATGTCCAATACTGCCAATGCAACAGGTACAAGAAATGTTTGGTTATGGGTCTGCTGAGCCAAAGAACTTTGTTGAACATTGTAGTTCATGGCTTCTCCCTTTCCTCATTCTCAGGGGTGATAGTGCTGATATGAATTGGATATCAAAGGTGAATGTTTACTGTTATTCCGAAAAGACTAGTTAGTACATAATATATCATTAGTTTGCATGTAGGGGTCATATAAAACCTTTTCTAATGCATATCAAGTTATCAACAGCTAAATTTCCCATCCCATCAAAGACTAAGGACATCATTTTTTACCCTTCTTTATCTTGTTTCCCTGAATGCCCTTTACAACTTTTGTGTTTACAGTGCTGTCTCCATGCTCTAATCTCTCTTTTGTTTATATATATATTTGTTTCTCAGATTTTATCTCAACCTTTGTCAGTCATTATCAAGAAATACTTCGTTCCAATCTTTGGATTGTGCATTGCTGTCAGATGTGGGACAGGGCCAGAGAAGGACTTAGCTGAAACTGTCTTATGTGAATCAGTTTTGCAGCTTGGTGAAATTTCTGAGCTTGAGCGTGATAATCTCATTAAAAAACATATGGTATGCTTCTGGGCGATTAGAATATCTCTTAATCTGCATGTGCTTTGTGATGTGGTAGTGCTGGACTATTTTGGTAGTAAGTAGAGCAGAGATTTTAGAATTTTTGAGGTGATTTCAGACCTTGCGAATTCAGGCTTGCAATATCTTTACAGGTGTAGCTAATAAGTTAACATTATTCTGTATGTTGACATCTGCCAACACCAAAAATTTCTAACTACTAAGTAAGATAGAGCCATCTAGAATGCATGATGTTTGTCAGTTTGTGCTACTACTAATTGTGTTCAACGCCTATGTATTGTCAGTTCCCAGTTTCATTCTTGCTTATGATATATGATTGTGTAAAGCTGTTTCAACTTTGGCTTCTTATTGTACTCATTCTTCTATTTGTAGGTTGCGATCGTTGCTTTTTTGCTCTCTGTCTCATCATCTTCCCATGAGCCACAAATTCCACATTTTTCTAAGGAGAATGTTGCACTTTCAGTCAGAATGGTTGTTGATGGATTTGTGGACACAATGTATATCCTCATTCATTTGACCTATTCGTTTTAACTTATACATTATAATGCAATCGTTATTCAAGTATCATGACTGAGTTTTGACATTTCAGGGATGATAATTTGGCTGATACAGTTGTTATTGATAAAGTTAATATATTCCGTGCTGACAGAGTATTTAAGGTAATCTGTTTGTCTCAGGGTGTCTTTTTTATGAATTAAAATCTGCAAAGGATAATGGATTTGTCTAGCCCCCATGTACTTGTGACAATTATGGTTTGATTACATAGAGATCGTTATCCAATTTGTTTTTGCCGGATTCATTGAAACACCAGCTTAAAAACTGTACTTGTGGTTTCATTACATTGTGATTAGAATAATTACATATTTGTTAGAAAATGAGTTTCCCTGAATATTTTTTAGCTTTTCTATCTCATTCCTCTCTCTTCACAAAGAGTGTTGCAATAGCATGAAGATGGTCTTCTTTCTGTACAAACAAATAATATTTTTTCTGTATAAACTAAATGAGCATGACTTCGATCTATAATGTACACAATCTTTTAGCGTGAGGTGTGGTTGTGACCAAGTACCATCTGTCCTCTTAATCTGTTGCAGTTCCTGTTGTCAATACATCAGCAAGTTGCAGATGCTAGCCACCCCAGGCACATGGGTCATCGTCTTTGTGCAATTGAGGTTTTAATAGATGTACTTGGACACAGGGTGATTCTTGAGAGCACTTGCTTGTGAGTTTTTTTTTCTTTCTATTTCCTGTTTTATTGTTTGTGCCACTTGATTGTAAGGGTTTGCACTTTGGACAATACTACATTTATGCAATTACCTGGGCAAACAAACATGTGGATACTATTCTGACAAAAGAGTCAACAAGTGCAGCACCTCCTTGCTTTACTTGATGTTATTTCTGATAAAAGAAGCAAGGAGGTGCATGCATTGAGCATGAGCTCTTCCTAGTAATAATGTAATTTTTAAAACTACAAAATATGTGTCATCCAAACCCTTCCTTGCTTTACAATACCTAAGTATTTTGTATAACCGTGGTATGCTTGAAATCTCCAAAAAATACTTTGTTTTCAAACAGGGCCTTAGGGCTTGTTTGGATTTGTTGGCAGCTTGCCTCGCCTCACCTTGCTGTGCAAGGCTAACCTTGCCAGTGGAGGCAAGCCGAATTGGCTCGCTTGCTCGAGCAGGGATAAAGTGGCAAGCTAGCTGTGTGGCCAAATGCTTTTTTGCTTCTGAGTTCACGCTGAGTGAGGCAGGGCTGGTGCTCGCCTGAGATCCAAACATGCCCTTAGTGTTTTCTGAGGACAAATAAGTTGCTTTGTAACATTTGAAAATGATACAGCAGGGGAAGCCCCCACTGTAAGCTTTTGTATTAATATAAAATAAAAGAAGCTGTACAAGGCACACAGCTGTACAAGCCAACGAACAGCAGAATCTAGAAGCCTGAGAGAGCAATGAAACTAGGCTAGGGAATCTATACAGAATAAGAAAGCAAGACGCTTAGCATCACAGATCCTATGGGCCTGAAGTCGAGCTTCCTCACTAAAGCTGGACTTACAAGAATCGCTGGTAACGAGGCAAGCTCCCCTGTCAAAAATATTAATTTCATACGTGAATGCAAATATTACTGATGTTTTTCTTGGTTTTGCATTCATGTATGAAGTTAACGTCTTTGTGGTGAGCCAGGGCCATTCTATGAGCTTTAGTTTATTCATTGATTAAAATTTATCACTGATTAATATTTTTTTAATAAAATAAAATACGGTGGTAAGATTTAGGATCTATGGATTTTTGGAATATGTGCAAAAGTAAGTACAGTTGTTAATTGTTATGTTATATCGACATCATAACAAACATGTTAAGAGGTTATTGTGTGTTTATCCTGTCTTATATTAATCTGAATATTTGAGATATTGTATGTTTCTACTGCAGCTATATTATTTCTATAGTGGGGAACTATATCCAGCAAAAACCACTGCAAGGCCAGTGCTGTAATATTTTGTCTAAATTGTTGGCTGCTTTTGATGGAAACACCTCTGCTGAAACCCTGGAAGTGCTTGGCAGGCAGCTTCAGGTGGATTTTACATACAGTAATCCGAAAAAACAATTGTTTATTGAACTTGTGTTTACTCAGCACTTCCAACTGAACTGTCACAGGTAGTAGTTCCAAAATTAGTTATTTCCTGCCTAATCAATGAGAAACAAGAAAGAAGTGGTACTGAAGATTCATCAAGAGTTCTTTCTTTACTCCGTCAATTGACGGTGGAGGCTGATCCTCTGCTTTATGATTACATAAGAGTATGCTTCATCTTCTTTACTCCGTCAATAGTTGCATTCTTAGTTATCACTGGTATCTGTGTTTTTCTTATGGGTAATTCCCATTTGGTTTATTTTGTTTTGAATGGTCTTACAGGAGTTAGAACCACTTCCTGATCTTGATTGCTTGAAAGATGTACAGGAGTTTCATGCTTCACTTTCTGCCTCGCATTCTTCACGAGATCAGTTCTTAAAGGTTCTTATTTTTCCTATTCCTTTCTTTCATTCTTTTACTTATGTTCATTATGAGCTGACTCATCACTTTTGACTTCCTGTAGTTTGTTAATAAGGCTCCTTATTTGCCACCAGAACTATTTTTGTTGAGGTAATATTCCATTGGTATAATTTCATCCATACCATCATTTGATACCACTAGTCTGTCAGTGACATATAGGGGTCCGGTTCTATGTGTAGCGTGTTGTACATATGGGGTCTAGTTCTACATGTAGTGTGTTGTGTGGTATTTTCATCCATACCACCATTTTAGTGCACTTTATTTTTCCTCAAACATGAAAGAGAGCTGCATATCATTATATTAAGAAAGATGCTGGGGTTTAGAAACCCCGTACAAAAAACACGCCAACTCCTAGGACGACTCAAGAACAGACACACCTAGTGATACAGAATAGACCAACCTGACCAAAAATGTAAAGCTCCTGAGTCCACAGGGGTGAGGAGATAAGAAACACCTCAAGCCCCAGCCGAACTCCTAAGTCTCATCTCTTTTACTTGTCACTGGTTTGAGCCCACCAACCATCAAAGGAAGTGGCATCAGGATGGCATTGAAAAATGGCACAATCAGTTGTTCCTCTGCCCACAAAGCCTGTGTATTTCATTACCTGTTGATTTCCTCCTTGTGAGATGTATAGCTGACTGAATTTTGTCATGAAAGGCCATCAGTAGAAAATTTTGAACTTGAGGGAATTTTAGTCTAAGTGTCAGCCCATGATCTTGCAGTGATTTTCACAGTTTTTTCTTGCTACCACTTGACCGCATACCATCTGTCAAATTGACATGTTCCAACTTATGTACTCCCTCCGTTCCAAATTGTAGTTCACTTTGTCTTTTTTGGTGCATGCATTTTGCTATGCCATAGATAAATAAGATGTCTAGATACATAGCAAAATGCATGCACCAAAAAAGTCAAAGTAAACTACAATTTGGAACGGAGGGAGTATCAAGTATCATGTCTTCCCATTCAGCCATCTCCACAGAGCCCAGCGTTCTTCTAATGCTTACTGCCCATCTAGATTTCCTATAGCTTTTGCCCCTTTCTTAAGCAAACACATGAGAGCTGCATATCATTATATTAAGAAAGAAAATGGGGCAATAACTAAGAACCCATACAACACACACACGCACACTTTTAGCTCTTCATGGCAAGGAGGTAATTGATACCTTTGCTTTAGCCACTCAATTCTTAGTGGTACAACAAATTCCAAATAAATGTTTGGACCCAGCTTGAAACTAACCACGTGTCCTCCCAACCTGGTCCATAAAGCGCTTCTCACATTCTTAAATGGATCCATAAGATATAAGATAGCGTAGTCTAGTTTTATTTCCAAACAAAGTCTCCAAAATTGTAATCTCACATTTTTTTCTTTTCCCATATAAATAACACCAATGCAAAATATGTTAGCCTGGACCCTTATGATATTGTATCATTATTTCTTTTTCCAAACATGTTTCCTATTGTTCTAACACTTCTTTAATTTCTTATATTTCTTATACTTTCAGTCTTCGTGCGTATCACAAAAAGTTATTATTGGGAGAAATCATCCGTAGAAGTGACGTATCTGTGGCTGATGCAGACATGGTTAGCTGCTGGCGTAGCGACCCAGATGTCATTTCTGCTGTATGGGCTCTTGTTGACCTTTGTAGCTCATTATCTATAGCAAATGAAGCTTCTTCGGTGCTTGCTGATTTTATCTCTAGGGTGTGTTTTCAGCCTTAATCCTTTCAGATGCTACAGTATGTTGGTGATGTACATTTTTCATCTCAATCAGTTGATTTCTTTAATGCTAGCGCAGGCTGGTATATCTGATGCACATCAAGTAATATTCCGTCTGCCAACTCCTACCGAAAATTATCCTTTACAACTACATACTGGTTCTGCTTCAAAGGAGGATAAATTATCCCCAGACTATGGTATTTCTGATGATGTTTTGGTTGGGCTTCTGAAACTCTTGAAGACTTATTTATCTGATGAATCTGTTGAAATAATAGATGCTGCTTCACAAACACTAAGGGTATATTATTAAATTGTGCACTCTTTAATTGCTGGGCACAGTTCTGTTCGTACATATTCTAATGTTCATATTTAGCTTGACATCATTGTTGTCGCAGCATTTCTGGCCTTTATGTGGAAACTCTTTTGAGACGAACCTTTTTCCTGCTTGCGCAAACAAAAAAGTATCAAATCATATTTGTGATGTTGCTGTGCATCAAAACCCATTCATTCTGTCATCCAAAATTAGCTTCCTTGAATGTGACATTGTAGGTACATAGTTCATCTTCTGGTCAACCTATACTATGCAACTTGTTTGTAATTTTGAGTTTCTTTTCTACCCTTTAAACAGTTCACTCGGCGTATCATGTCTGTAATAAATGTTTCATCTACGATTTTCTAAGAAACAACCTTTCACGAATACACCAATGCTGCATTGTTGGCTTCTTGTTTGAATCAAAAGGGTCCATTGGAAATTGGACTACACTTGACTTGATCTTTCTCGAGGATTAGTTCTTCTAACTTGACATCAACTTTAGTGATATAATTCTTTGATTTCTTCACTAATAAACCTATCCTATGAAACCTGTTCATAACATTGTGCTGTTTAAAATTCTGTGTGCCAAGATGTTGCATGCATTGCTTATCCTGCTGTAAGTTTATCTGCTGCTCCCTGTTATTTCTCCTCCTCTGGTAACGCTGATTCTATTTAGGAAACCACTACAGACAAAGTGAACCACCAGCTGAATAATTATCCTTCATCAACTTATCCTAACATCCGCCTTCTACCCTCAATTCATTTTTTAATTGCAGTGATGATTTCTTTTTGAATACCCACCACATGAAAATATAGAGGAAGGATGTCTAATTCCTCTATCTGTCCTGTTATATCATTCCATTAGTGAGCCTCATGGGCCATTTGATGGGCCTTCACATACTTAACATGTCCTTTTGTAAACGGAAGAGTTTTTTGAATACCCACACTTGAAAGAAAAGGGATAAGAACCCTTAACAAAGCCACACACCCATACCACTTGCATTCATATTTGTTTCAAGATTTTATAAAATGCAGGAAGAATGGTTTCGGTTTTAGTTCTAGGAGGCATCAATACTAGTATTATTTGTACTGTGATTCTTGTTAATATATTTTTTCCTCAAACAGGGTATTCTATCAACATCAAGGGGGCTCAATGCTCTGCAGTTTCTTGATTCTCTTGATAGGTCTTTACTCATGGTATCCATGAATCGCTTCATTTCATGTGTTTTGTTCTGATAACCACATTCATTTTTGTAATACTGTTCTCTGCTCCGAAATTATTGCACCTGCAGGTTCATTCGAGAGGTGTAAACATACAGATAGTTGAACAGACTATATCCCAAATGGAACAGTGCGCTGGTGGTGAGCATACATTTGGTTTTATGTATTAGGTGAACAGACTATATCGCTCCAAAATATTTTTTTTATTCATGACACGACCGAATGTACCCTCCTTAATGGATGTTTTGAAGACCTATGCCACACGTACCGGAATATAATATTAAATTATATATTGAATTTGGCAGTTGTTTACAATGTCTTGTAAAGAGCAGTTTTGGCTAATTTCTATTTAAGTCAGAATAAAATACATCCACTAAAGTTGGTTATAGATTGCATGAGAAGTTTACAATCAACCGAAGAACAAGAAATCCCCATTTGCCTAGTCATATGTAGTTCTCTATAATCTGCTGAAATTGGTTCTTGATACTTTGTATTGGTATAACTTGATTTATTACATCTATAAACTTTATTAGGATCATGAAAACTGAGCACTCTGCTAGGTGGGCAAAATATGTGTTATCATATCATTTACCGCAAATTAAGTTAAATGCAGTTTGTTGAACTTTGGTTCTGTAGTTTCACTTGAAGATGCAAATGTGTGGAAAACTGATGGTCAAACTTACAAGCAATGGCTGTGCACCCTAGTGAGCTCACTTATTTGTCACTGTGATGACATCATCTTGAGGTATCATTTTCAGCTTAAGAAAATGATTATAACATTTACCAAGCTTAAATATGATAGTACTATTCATTACAACTATAACATCTGTCACTACTTGACACTGGTATTCTTCTTATAGACTCTGTAGGAGTCTTGTTTCTCTCAAAGTTAAGGCTGCTGAGCTTTTGCTTGCAAGTACTCTAGTGAACATTGCTGGCAATGTTGATTCTAATGCTGTCATCTGCGGATTAATTTCAACAAAGGTTTGTAGGATTCCGAAATTAGTCAATACTTTACAGTTGCAATCTTGGGTTAGTCTCAGTGATTTGATTATATTCAATGTGCAGGTTGAGAAAATAATATTTTCTGACTCCAATCATTCATTAAAGTCAATCAATCTGTTTCTGGATGCACTGAATGTCATTAGATCTTTTTATGTTGCTGAAAAAGCCAGAACTCTCCCTTCTAATACTCTCAAGGTATGTTATTACTTTTGTTTTCTGTTGAAGTGACATGACGTGTTGTGTATAGTGTTTCATGTTGATGTAGTTGTTGAAGTGATCCGTTTCTTATACCATAACCAATTGGGAAACAGGTAGACTGATTGAATACTTAATCACTGCCTTCTCTCTGCTGACCTGTATCAACTAGACTTGTTGCTTACCCCCATCCGTCCCATAAAAGGAGTCGCTATGGGACTCGTGCCAGTCAAGCTTTCTAAGTTTGTAGAAAATATTAGCAACATTTGTATCTCCAAATAAATTTATTATAAAAATATATTTAACGATCTATCTAATAATACTAATTATGTGCCTAAATATTAATATTTTCTTATAAATATTTGGTCAAAGTTAAACATGTTTGACTTCTTGGAAGCGATAATGACACTTTTTATGGAAGAGAGGGAGTATATTACTAACACCTTTAAGCCAAGGAGGCTTGATGGACCACTGTTACTCTTCACAGTTCATGATTATTGTCAGTTACCACTACCTTAGTCTAAATGTCTAGTATATAATTTTGCTTCAACAATGTTACCCATTTGAGATACTTGTTTTTATTTTTATCTCATCTTTGACCTACCATTTGAACTATCAGGATGGTCGATCTGCTAGATCAAAAAGTCGATCACCGGCGACAAGCCCATCATCATCATGGAATAGGGTACTTTAATCTTTGTCCTTTTCCCCTAGTAATGAGCATGTCACATTTATTTTGGATACCTGAGCATGCTGCTGTCAATTGTGATATGCAATATTATATTCGTGGAAAGAATTATGTTGTCTGGCTGCTGCAAGCTTGTAGACATACTAGCATCATGTCATGTTATTTCTTTTGGGTATTGTTTGATGTGTCTGCTTTTATTTTCATAAAACATTCAGGAGAGCTGTGTATTATTGCATTAGGAGATTCTATGTGTCTATCACGTTAATGTTCGATCACCTTGAGAGAACAATCTTATTAGATTTAGTTTTATACATTTATAAGGCTAAACCCAGCTCATGGTGGGGTGTGTGACATAAATTGACGTATAACTATGTGAATCAGAGGAAATCATGCATGTGGGTGTGTTATGTTTGGTGTTCCTTATCCCCACGTACTCCTTTCTTAATGAAATGATACACATCTCTCATGCATATTTGAGAAAAAAAGAAAGAAATCAGGGTCAGAAAGAAAGGGAGATAAAATGACACATGTCACACGTTTTGGCAATGAAGAGGTAGGATGCACTACACATGCATGCAGGAATTTGAGTTGTTAAGCTTCTCTTGCATTGCATTCTTTCGCACACCACACAGTTGTATACCTGCCTATGTATGTTTCATGTCACCCCCTAATGTAGCTAGATCATCTGCCAACTACTCCGCACTCTACTATTCCTCATGATTCAAAAAGGCGACGCTAGGCGGCCGTTTAGGCACGATTAGTCGCTCGTCGAGGGGATTCCGTTTGGCCTATGGGGAGGAGCCTCGGACGGCGCCACGGCGGGCGCAGCGTATTTGGGCATGGACAGAGAGAGAGGGGGGGGGGGGTGGGGAGGGGAGGCTGTGAGCGGGGAGGGGAACTCGCGGCGACGGGCGAAGAGAGATTGCGATGCGGTCTGAGAGTGGTGCAAGTGAACAGAGAGATGCGGGAGCTGTAACATGGGATAGTTGGGCCTTAAATGGGCCTTTTTCTCTTTCTCCCTATTCCATGACCACTGGTTTCTTTTTTTTTTTTAGTATTTATGCATGTATTACCATCGCCTAGAAAAACGCCTTGAAACGCCAAGGCTAAGCTCTAGTCCATCGGTCGTCGCCTAGAAACCGCACCTTCTTGAACTTTGCTATTCCTTACTGCATACTGTTGCTGACCATTGCTTGTAAAACAAAAGTGCAAGGTGCTATCCGTCCTATATGAAAGCAGCAGCAACTAGTAGTACTCATGAAAATGATTGGATACAGGGATTACTTGTCTATCAACACGGTGATTAGGGTCTAAGCCTCCTCCAAATGCTTAAGATGAAGTCTCATAAGATTAATTTATGATCGTTCCTGGGTGTGACAACATAGGAGTTGCTATTTGCTATAAATATGTTAGATGTTTCTTGTTTTAACAGTACAGCACTTTTACTTGTAGTGCAGTCTACTCATATATGCATCAGTGCATGTACTGTATTCCTGTGTTAGTGAACAGATGTGAACTTCTCTGTATACCTCAGAAATTCTGGGGTACCATGTCAGGGAGAATTTCTGCATCGAATGTCTCTTTTTTAACATGTTTCTTTTCTAGGTATACTGGCTTTCTGTTGATTATCTTGTTGCTGCCAGAGCTGCTAGTGTAAGTGTGCCACCTTTTCTGCTGTTATGTATTTTTTTTATCTACGTGCTCATTGTGATGTTTGTTTCTTTTGATTATTTTCTGTCCTCTATAAAGATTATTACCAAATCGTCTTTAGCTTTCATTCAATTTGTTTCTGAAACCAGGGTCCACGGTAATTTCCTGTTTGATTTATAACCTTATGCCTTGAACAGAACCAGAATGCTGTTTTGTGTGAATCCAGGGACTCTCTCTCGAGTGTTTATCACAAACACACTAGCTTTTCTCTGGTAGACATTCACACAAGTAGTTTTGTTCCATGTGGCCACTCTAGCCCTCATCATTTTCTCATCACTTATATATAGCTGATACAGGGCTGTACAGTTGCAATGATATCCTCCTAATCGATCCTCATTATTCTCTTTAACTACAAGCTCTTTTATGTTACTCTTGTTTTCTCCCCTTACTATAACGATGCGCGGCTCTCCTGCTCGTTTGAAAAAAAAAAGATATTGCATGTGAAGCTTCTTGCTTTCATGACGATTTTTATGCGAACCTCATCATTTGTGGTCTTCAAGGCTGCA
This sequence comes from Themeda triandra, assembly GCA_018135685.1. Classification (NCBI taxonomy): domain Eukaryota; kingdom Viridiplantae; phylum Streptophyta; class Magnoliopsida; order Poales; family Poaceae; genus Themeda; species Themeda triandra. Next base: position 330,471 of record JAENPR010000469.1, on the reverse strand, counting down.
GCCTTCAGCAATAGCAAAATGCTTGCCCTTTAAGCTTTTACACAATATTCTATTCAATTTTGACTCCCATCTAAATAGACATATCTGTTTCTTCACAGCGATGCTCATGTGACTTTGCCGTAATAATGTATGTTGAGCTTTGGTGTGAGGAACAATTCAATAGGCTGGCATTGGGACCTCCAGAGTTTTCCCATGAGGAGTCGGTCAGCCCTCTTTCATTTCTCCAATTTTTTCTTTAGATTTGTTTATGTGTTTGATTTAGCTCTGTTATATGCTAATATTGTTTATTTATTTTTATTTGTCACGTTTTTCAGTTGCCACCACATGTTGGTCTGTTGGTTGCTGCATTCTCTCGCATAAATGAACCAGATAGCATTTATGGGCTCACACTAGCCAATGAGGTTATCTTAAATCCTTTTCCTTTTTGTGAAGATTCATATTTTATGAGTTCTAGTCATGCTTAAGATGGATATGAACATTTTTTCCGTTTTCCATTCTGTTATAATCTTTTATTCGGGTCCACAAGATATTTGAACCTGCAAAGCTCAGTCTATGCTAGGTATATTTTAGGTACTTTGTTTGTGATTTTCATCAGATATATGTTATGACCAGCAAGTTATGTACCTAAGATTTGCTTATTATTGTTCTTTCGAAACAGATAGCATCTCAGCTTATTAGATATGAGCATGAAGGTGATTGGAGTAGTGCACTTGAATACTATGATTTACTCGTAAGGTCAACGCCAAAGGAGCACCTTGGCAATTTAACTGGGTCGGTGTTGACTGGACCATCTACCGTGTCTTCTAGAGCAGAAGATACAACGTTGAACTGGAAAATGCACAAAGGTCTTATGAGATCCTTGCAGAAAACTGGATGTAGTCATGTGCTTGATGTCTACTGTGAAGGTTTAACCCGCCAAAAAGGGTGTCTTCAACAAGACGCAGAGTTTATTGATATCCAAGTTAGTATTGCATCTTTCATATGACAGTTGCGCTGTGTTGCTAAACTTCTCCCATAATTTGTTCCATGTTTTATCGTCTATCTTGCAGTATGAAGCCGCTTGGAGGGCAGGAAATTGGGATTTCTCCTTTTTCATTCCATGTTCTTCTTGGTCTTCAACCCGCACTCGAAGTTACTGTCTCTTCAATGAAAATTTACACAGGTTCATAATATCAATTTACTCATATTGATCAATGTTCTTTACACTTTTGGGCAGAAATTACTTTCTTTGTTTAGTGAATAATACATTAACTCTTACTCCCTTTATTCCAAGTTGTAAGTTGTTTTGGCTTTTTTGTCTGGCAGCTTTTGCTACACACCTAGATATATATTATGTCTAGATACATAATAAAAGCTATGTATCTAGAAAAGCCAGAATGACTTACAATTTGGAATGGAGGGAGTATATAAAATCAACATTCAGTACACTTTCAAGCACAAAGCAAAGCATTTATATCGTTAGCATTATACTGTTAGGGTATATTCAATTCTTACTGCACATGCCCAATGATCTTAAAGAAAAAGCTTAACTTATTAAACCTTACCTAGAAGTACATATAAGGTTACATAGATTAACAGCACATAGTTGATGCTTCATCATGGAAAAATACTTTAATCGAATCATAGCATATAACTTTATTAAAACAATATTAAAATGCACTAGTGTGCCAAGTTATGTCACCACCAGCCAGGGTTGAACCCTGGGTCTCACAAAAAGGGGTCCTGACCAAGTTATATCACTTCAGGATGTTCCTGGACGGTCCGTTTTTTGTTGACCATATGGTTGAGGGTTGTCTTTGATGCAATCCTTGGAGTTCTTCCCCCAAGGGGTCAATTTTTGTTTAGAACAATATTCTTTTGCAACAATTGCCAAGTTAAAGTGTCATATTGCGTTTTGGACTGTTGGACTAAGTTGATGTCCTAAATGACTTACATTGGGAATCAGAGGGAGTAGTAACATTTAATGAAATCCCATTCAAACTAGAGGACCAGGGTGCCCGAGGGTAGTGAGTACCTCTCTAAAGGGTCTGGTACTCCCCTTTTTAAGACAAATCTGGGGCCATCTTCCTATGCCAAGTTCTTTTAGAATTGTCAATAAAGAAGAGACTGTTCTAATGTAATGCATGTTCCGTAAAATTGAACATTTATCCCCTCCCCCCCATCACCAATGCATATCATTTTACGATTTCCACCAGTCAAACCTTTTTAACATTTTGACCATGAATACATAAGAATTATGTGTATTGACAAAGTAAAGTACTCCCTCCGTCCCGATTTAAATGTCGTTCTAGCGACAGTTCCTTGTCCTGTTTTATCTGTCGTTTAGACTACTGTGCATGGGTTCAGCACCTACCGTAAGCCTGCATGCAGCTTTATCTGTCACTCGGTCACACCGGCCCACCGCCCCCAGAAATTCTCATCCACTCCCTCCGCATCGCCCCACTGGCTGTTGCAAGCTCGCGTTGTTTATTCTTCCGCTGCTTGAAACATTGTTTATTCTTGGCCGCTGGAAACGAGGACACGGAGCTGACAGATCACTGTCATCTGTACTGACTTCATAGGCTTGCCTTGGTCTTTGTGTGTGGCTCCCGACGACAGATATATCGGGACGGAGGTAGTATCTTTTACTGGGTTCATCATGGATAATGCTTTGAAATATTTGCTCATCTATGTTTGAAATATCATATTCTTATATAAATTACTAGTCAAGTGTTTGCTTGTAGACCATGTCAATGCCCTAAGCATCATGCATTAGGGATCTAAGGCATGGGGGCAGTTGCATACATAAATATACTTATTACAAAGCTGCAGTTGTATAAATGCCTGTGTGGTGCCTATCAACTTTACTTTAGCTATAGATCATCAATCAACTACAGACACTCCTCTACTGTCTACTGTTGCTGACCATTTTGCTTTCAAACAAAAAGGCAAGGGGCTAACCTATATGTTAGCAGTAACCACTACCCGTGCTAATGAAGCTGGTTGAATAAAGGGATTACTTATCTATCAATTACTGAAGCTTTCTGGGTTTTTTTTCCTTGAACATGAAGGAGAGCTGTGTATCATTATATTAAGAAGAAAAATTGGGATAAGAACACATACAAGGAACACTCACTCACCACTTATGTCCAAATTAAACAGACTAGCCCTTGACATACAAAGAAGGCAACCTGGACCCAAAAATTAACTCTCATTCAGCCCCTGGGCAAGGAGGTTATTGATACCCAGTGCCCCTGCCAAGCTCCAATAGAGAAGTTCCTCACCACCAGGCGACAGAGCCCTAGCTAGGTTTTGAGATTTAGCATCACACACCGATTACGAATATAGCTTTCTGGGTTGTGAATGTTATTCTTCTCGAACAAAATAGGAGGGCTTCATGTCATTTCACTAAGAAGAGATCTAAAAATAAAAATTGGAGGCCAAAGTGCATATTCCTGACCCACCCCGCACAGACCCAGAAGAAGAAAAAAGAATTTCATATGTGCCATGCTCTAGAGACTAATAACCACAACCAACTGGTTGTCAAAAAAAAAAAAAAAACACAAAACCAACCAATCTCCCTAAAATGGACTAAGAAGTCCGGGTGAGTGGCTTAAGGAGTAGCTCATGGAGCGCGGAAACTCTAGAAAAGCACCACAAACTACTTTTACTGGCCACCGTTTGCAACGTTTGCAGAATCACTTGAACACTTGGGCTTTTCCCTTTAAACGCATGTATTCCTGTGCTTCCAGTGTTCCCAGGTGACTAAATGATAAAACAGTTATCATCTAATTTCTGCAATCTTCTTCTGTGAGAACCAAAGCTGGCTGGGTCTTGCAACTGCATATGTTCTTTGTTTTGTACTTTTGCTTACCTTCAGAAACCTATTTCCTTACTTCTGATATTTTTTTTTTACTTATTGTGCATGCTCCAGTTGCTTAAGAGCTCTGCAGAACGGTGATTCTGAGGAGTTCCATGCAAAACTTTGTCAAAGCAAGATGGTATTGTTCACAGCCAGTTTTGTAGTCACTTTCACTAGTGAAATTCTGTTAATGCTATTTGAAATATTTATTTACTTGTCCTCTTCTAGGATCTTGTCTTGGCTTTGTCAAACACTAGCAAGGAGAGCACAAAATACATCCATTCTACCATCCTCAAATTACAGGTGATGACTTCTTATCTTATGACGGTCTACATGTTGGTGGATCAATCAGGTGTCTTATCCCTTGCTTCGTTACCTACAGATTCTAGATCATGCTACTATGGTTTGGGACCTGCGTTGGAACCTTAATCCCAATCAAACATCAAAATCTCCCGTAACCAAGGAATTTTCTCACATATCTACTGTCCCTACAGAGATACAGGTTCTACAAACATCTCTCTTGCCAGTTACATCATTCTGTTTCAGATGCATGCAATTCAGCAACTTTGGATATGTGTCAATTTGCATGATATTTTTGTATTGATGTGTTGAGAATCTGGAGAACGGACATATATTCAGATAGACGTAACAGTTAACGTTTCTTGCCTTTTTTTTAAAAAAAATATTGGTTCATTCTCATTAGCTGCTTAATTTTTATGCTCGAGATGCTGTTCATTTGGCCAAATACCGCACACCTTTTCCTTTGTAGAAAGAAATATATTGTACAACTGCACCACCGTGTGAAGTATTTACTCTATACCATTGTTAATTGTTTTTGTTCCCTTATTGGCTAATATCTCCTTACTTTTTTCTGTGCAGTTGGAGTTGCTGGATAAGGAGTGGAACTTAATTGTGTTCCAAGCAGAACGGAACCTTGATCTTTTTGAACCTTTTTTGGCATTTAGGCGTGCTCTCCTTAAGATTTTAGGCTGTGAAGAACATCTTGTAAAACATTTATTTCAATCTACTTCTGCGCTCCGTAAGGTGGTCATCTTGTTTTTAGCTGTGTCCCTGTTTCACACTATATTCCTTATTTCACTGTGATTATTTTCTTGGATACAGGGATTAAGGTTTTCTTTGGCAGCGGCAGCTTTATATGAACTCAAAGAACTTTGTTTTCACGGAGATGAGGGCACTATGTCAAATACCTATTTCCTTTCACGGGTACATACTTTACAATTGAGTTATCCAACTGTTGATTTTAGAAAGAAGTCTATTTTTGGCCATCAAGCTATCGCCCAAGTCCTATTTTGGCCATGAAACTCCAAAATTGATATATTTGGCCATTGAACTATCAAAACTAGACAACTTTCGTCATAAGGCTGGTTTCAAAGGTAGCTTTGCCTGTATATGTTTTTTTAAAGATAATGGTAATATGATTTAAATCTCTAAAACTCAGAACTAAGTTGTTCGGTTTTGATAGTTTGATAGACAAAGACATCCGGTTTTGGAGTTTGATGGGCAAATAGATGGTACCCAATGTGTTGCTATGGAAATTTTTGTAGTGGTATATAGGAAAAGCATTCATGGTGTAAGCCATTATATATCTTTCTTATATTGATGGGCAACATGGACAATTCATTGGGATCTGATAATCTACATAGAACCCTCTACTTAATTATTATTACATTAATAAGAGTTCTACTTTTTTCTCAAGTGAAAGCTATAGTCATATAGTAGTTTCATTGCTGGGACATTTCATCAAGCCTGAGTGCAAGAGGCAGGAGGTGAAGCGCAAGGGACACGTAGTTGCCAATAAGTAGGGACATGCAGTGGTTAATAAGTGAGGGATCAGTGGAAGTCTGGAAGGTAGGCTGGTGACGTGGATGGATGAGAAGTGTGGAAAATCTTGTAGTGTGGGGTCTCTTAAAGGTATAGAAGATGTCGGACTCGTTCAATAGTTCGATGGCCAAAAATAGATTTCTTCATTTATTTTTTTGCACTATTATTTGATTTGTCCAATGTCCATATTGAATTTATTGATAATATATTTAAGCAGGCTTATATAGCTATTTGATTTTGGTAAACTATTCTTTTCGCCCTTTAGCATTGTGAGAAATTTTGTTGTAAATAAATGCAGTTCTCATATGTGCTGCTTATACAGTCTCTTATGTTATGGTTCTGTTAGTTCAAGTACAATGTTCTAAAATTCCCTCTGGTTTATTTTCTAGGCTTACTAAATTTTCAATATTTTACCAAATGCATGGAATTGATGTTATTTTCTTCATTTTGTCATCTTTAGTTTCATTCTTTCTCCTAAGTGTTTATATATTTTTTTATTTCTTATGTTTCTAATAAAGAGATATATGGTACTCAATTACCCAAGAGTTTCTTAACGTTAGTGTATCGTCAAAATTTTGTTATCATCAATAAATCCGTGCAACAATCTTGATGTAGTTGTCTATGTAGCCCATACTACACACTTTTAGGCTTTATTTATCCTAGTTTTTTTTCAATGAGATAGCTTTTTAATTCTAAGATTCCATATGGAACAGCTTTTGTTTATAGGAATTAAAGGGGAACTGCTTTGCTCCTACCGGAATCTTGTGTAGTTCTAGCCTTCTAGATGGAATGTAGTTCCAGATTAATAATCATATAATTGTATTGCTACAGTGCTACCATAATCCATGTATTAGAGCAGGGGTGTATAGTAAGCCAACTGCACTTTTCCCGAGCTTTCTTTGAAATTGACATAATCTTATGGTCTCCTGAATTGTTTGATACCCAACTTCAAACTGAGCTTAGTGAGCCAAGCCGAAGTCAAAAGTCACTCAAAATCTACTCATTTTTATTTAGAAAGATTTTTTTTTGAACCAGGAAAACAGGAGGGGAAGCCCACACTGTTAGATTTTATTGATTTTATAAAACATAAAAAACAAACACTGAGCCCCCCCCGAGCCAGCTCAACGAGCTTTTTGCCCAGCTGACGGATCATTACAAAGTTTTGAGAATAGGTTGAGCAGCAATTTTGATTTTTCTGTACTAAGTACTAACAGTAGTGCACCATGTTTGATTTTGGAAATATTCCAATCTGGGCTTTATTTGAGCTGATATAGTCACTGGTTTACTAATCTGCCTTTCCCAGTTTCAGTTTTTGCTTAAGCAATAACTTAGCCTGAAGACCAAAGTTTATATCGTCTCAGTTGTCATGTTAATAATGTAGCACTTTTATGCTTATAAATCGCCTGTTCCTGTGATCAATTGGCGTTCATGTTCTGATATTTCTTTATTTGCTCTCCAGCTTGAAGAGGCTAAATTGCTTAGAGCTCAAGGGCAACATGATATGGCTATTAGTCTTGGAAAATACATACTACAGAAGCATTCTGACAAGAAAAACCTGTCAGATGTATATCGATTAGTTGGCAAGTGGCTGGCTGAAACAAGATCCAGCAAGTAATCATTCACACTCGGTACCTCATATTTTGTCTGTCATTAATCACTTCCATTTTGTAACATGTAATAATGCAAATGTTCATGATGGTTACTTTGTAGCTCAAGAACTATCATTGAAGACTATTTAAGACCTTCTGTAGATCTCTCTGAATTTGAGAAGAATACAGATAAAAGGTACATGTCCAGGCAGTGTCGAACACATTTCCATCTGGCACATTATACATATAGTTTGTTCAGAAGCTACGAGGAAAGACTCTCATCTAATGAATGGCAAGCAGCTCTGCGATTAAGGAAATACAAGGTGACTTATTATTATGGCAACTCCAATCAATGGTTGACTTGAAACTGTAGGTATTTTACCAGAAGTTCTATTTAATGCAGACTAGGGAGTTGGAGACACTGATTAAAAGACTGAGAAGTTCATCTAAGGCAAGTAGATGACTATAGCTTTTGATGTTTCTTAATTTCCAATCCTCCTGTTCTTGGTGCTAATCTTTCAATTGTTCAGGGTGTTAAGACTGATTACTCGGTAAAAATCCAAGAGTTACAGAAACAACTTGCACTTGACAGAGAAGAAGCAGAGAAAATTCAGGTGTGCACATTTGTTTACCCACGCGCAATGTGTATGTCAAATTTACACGTCCATGACATCTAAATAAATATATTAATGTCAATTCCTATTTTTTAAATTATGTTTACCTTGTCACTCTCCATGTTGAAGGCCATTCTTCCAACTCAAGTGTAACATGCACAATGCATGAGTTCATGTATGATTAGTAATCTCATTCAAAATCAAAATGTTGAAATATTTGCAGTCCATTTCTGAAAATTCCTTGATATGAACATCATTTCACTGTTCTAAATGTTTATATCAAACCCTATAGATCTATTGCAAGCTTTGTTGTACACACATGCCTAATTTAAGTGTCAAACAAAAGAGTAAGGTGCTCTCCATCCATCCTGTATGACAGCAGAAGCAACTACTAATGCGGATGAAGGTGCTGATTTAACATAGGAATTACATGTTCATCACTACATGCTTGCAAATGTATTGTAATTTATGAAACATTTTGTCTTGCAGTTTTAATAAATGAGGTACAGCCATGTGGCTTCCATAGGGGCACCAAATTCTCACTCATTTATGTATCTTTGACTTAGAGAAGAAACTGCCTAAAAACAAAAACGATTCTCCTAGTGGGCAGCCCATTTATGTATTTCGATCATAATGAAACCAAGCACATAATTTAATATTTATTGTTTAGTTGTACTTGTTAAGCGTTCTTCAGCATATCCCAGTTAATGTGTCCAAACATCTTTCCTGAACATGTTTTCTCTTATTAGGATGATCGCGATAATTTCTTAAATCTTGCGCTTCAAGGCTACCAACGTTCCATTGTTGTTGGTGGTAAATATGACCTACAAGTGGTATGTGATTTCTATTTGGGTATCCATATTCCGTATATCTCTTGTTAATGTTGCTTATCAAAAAAATTTCCCTAACCGTATTACGTTTTTGTTGGGAGTTTTATTTACATTACATTAACATTTGCTCTTCAGGTTTTCCGGTTGGTCTCGCTGTGGTTTAGTCTTTTCTCAAGGGATCACGTTGTGAAAGCAATGTTGAAAACAACAAAAGAGGTTTTCCCTTTTGCTTTCATTTCTGGATTAAATTGGTACTTATGTCAGTTTCATTAAATGTGGTGTTTATGTAGGTCCAAACCTACAAGTTCATACCACTGGTTTATCAAATTGCTTCGAGACTTGGGAGCTCCAAAGATGCTCAGGGATCAACTAACTTCCAGGTACATGTATCATTTTATCTTGTTTTTCTATATATTGATAGCGTTTCTATTACATCCACGTTACATTTGAGAGGGGGTGTTAAGGGTATTAGTGTAATCTCCCTAGTCTAGGGTTTTCCTCTTGTGTGTCCTATGTACTTTATATATAGTCCCCGTTGGGCCTCAATAGAAACATCCAGTTCAGTCTCCCTTTATTTGTAACAGATAGAACAATGCAGCTCTGGTATCCTGGGGTGTCGGCATCCTCATTATCCAGAAATACCATGTTGGAATGTTCCAAAAAAGTCAGCACATAATCATGCATTAATTATAGCTGCGACAAGTCAGTTTGAAATTCATCCTAGATGGCAGAAACAAAATACTTAACTTGATTTTTATGATTTTTTTTTTAAAAAAAATGGCCGAATTATTGATTTTCTGGAACAACTAACAATATTGGTTTTCTGTGGCAGATTGCATTAGCATCTCTTTTGAAGAAAATGGCTGTTGATCAAATGGCAGCATTATTGGTTTTGTGGAACAACTGACAATATTGCTTTTCTGTGGCAGATTGCATTAGCTTCTCTTTTGAAGAAAATGGCTGTTGATCACCCCTATCATACAATATTCCAGGTAATATAGTTGTTGATCTTACATGCATATGGAAAAATCATGATCAAATACAACATCCATGTTTTTACACTTCACAACTAATGCTATGAGAAAATATAGTTTACAAAAAAGCACTGTCTCAAACTTATACACATTTCAGCTTGGTTGAACTGTATCCATGGATATTTTAGAGGGATAAGGCAACAAAAAATAGTCATACGTGAGCCAAGGACCTGACTGAAATATTCAGAGTGCACATCTCAGCTTAGATCTAACATAATATCCCCAGTATGTCTAGATTATGCATGTCAAGGCAATTCCAGTGTCTCTTAATCTCAGATATCAGATTCCTTTTCCTGATTTTTAGAACTAAGAAATAATCATTTTGTTTGTTTTCAGCTTTTGGCTCTAGCAAATGGTGATCGTGTCAAAGACAAGCAAAGAAGTAGAAGTTCTTTTGTTGTAGATATGGAGAAGAAGCTTGCTGCTGAAAATTTGTTGAAGGAGCTAGCTTCCTGTCATGGACCTCTAATTCGTCAGGTTCTGCTTAAAGTTCTATTCAGATGTTCTTATGTCTGAAGGGATCAAATGTATTTTCTGCTGTAATTTTTATGATCCTTATTTGGACATCTTATAGATGAAACAAATGGTTGAGATCTACATTAAGTTAGCAGAACTGGAGACCAAGAAGGAGGTTAGTTCACTTTTCAAGCAGGAACATGGATTTTTTTTTTATGTGTTCTCAATGTTAACATATTCTTTTCATCTAACTTATTGTCAGGACACTAACAAAAGAATTCCACTGCCTAGGGAGGCCCGCAGCATCGGTCAGCTTGAACTAGTGAGATAACATCTTGTGAACTTTACTTTCGTGAACTTGTTGTGCTTCGGTAATCATTGGAGATAAAGCCATCTTTTGCTAGAGTGGTGCCCTAGGTGGGGGGACACTGGCTGCACAAGGCTTTCTCTAAATCTTGGTTTCTTAATAACTTCCGTGGAGGAGAGCCAGTGGTGTGCTAAAAAAAATTCGACCTGCTGGGAAAGAACGATCCCCAATCAACTAGCCATCTCAAGTAAAAACATGATAATAATAATAAAAAAATGCTTGATTTGACATGTTCAAACCATCTCAATTCTCAAGTCATTTCAAAAGAACTTCTATTCAATCGGTGGAAAACAGTTTGAATAAAATAAATTTAAATGTGCTTACATGAAAAACTTAGCCAGAGTTTATTGTCTATTTATTATGTTCCGTATCTTTTATCTTCTTTAGTTGTTTGTATGCCTATTAATCAATTTTCAAATACTTAGATTCCATTTTTTTCTTCTTTTCCCTTTGACTTCATCAGGTTCCAGTTGTGACTGCTACTGTTCTGGTTGATCCTAGCTGTCGTTATGAAGAAGGCTCCTTTCCACATTTCACTGGGTTGGCTGACTCTATTATGTAAGTTGGATCTTTACTTTTACACATTCCTGAAGATTCTGTTTCTCATATTTTTAGTGTTGTTGCCATTCGCTTGGCAGGATCATGAATGGAATTAATGCTCCCAAAGTTATAGAATGTTTTGGTTCAGATGGTAATAAATATCGCCAACTTGCAAAATCTGGAAATGATGACCTGCGACAGGATGCTGTATGTTCTTCTCTTTCATTCTAATAACTAGATTTATATGATTATTTGGCATTAAGTTTTTGAAAGCTTGCTCTACCTACTATAGAGAATGTTCTAGTTGCAGCTTTTTATCCTTTTTGCAAACATGGAACTATGTAGTTTTGTTTTCAACCTTCTATAACAAGAGTTTTACTGAAATATTCCATATTTTATTATTATTTCTTATCATTTGGCAGTACTGCCACAGATATTGTTGTCTTCATTAGTGTTACTTATAGGTCCATTGGCATAATGCAGCTAGTGTACACCTAATTTCTAGCTGCAACCACTATTTTTTTTTCTCGAACACGCAGGAGAGCTGCGTATCATTGTATTAAATGAAGGAGAAAAGAGCCATACATAGACCCAAACCACTCACTACCTATCGAGCTAAGACTCAATCACCTTTTACGGAATGGAAAAAAATGACCTTTAAGATTCAATCTAAGCTCCCCTAGCTGTGAGCAGGAATAGACCCTTAGCCCCCGCCAAACACCACCAATGGGCTTCCTCCTTAGCTGCAACCACTATTGTGTATAGAGTACAAATGCTTGCGTGCAAAACTAGTATTTAATGTTATTATAGATAAATAGTTCCCTATGATAGCTTTTAATAAAGGTGCTTCATTGGGCTTTAAGCCACATGTACTATTTAGTTGCACCTGGTTTGCTTATTCTTGTCTTCCCTAGAAGAATCTCAGTTGAGTTATTAGAAGAGAATCTACTATGTGCAACTTATATTTTGGGATGAATTTTAACATCAATATGACATTTGCAGGTGATGGAGCAATTTTTTAGTTTGGTAAATACATTCTTGCAAAATCACCGAGATACTTCTGAAAGGAGATTGAGAATCCGTACATATAAGGTAGCGGTGAATGCCATAAATATGATACACTCCTCTTATCTATATCTGGCTCTTGAAATACTGTTTGTCATAAATTTCATCATTCTTTAATGTGCACTGAAGTTATTAGTGTTGCTATTCCCAAAATGTATAAGCACATTAGGAATTGAACTTGTGAAGGACTCACCACTGGTGGCCTTGTTCTTTTGAATCACATAAGCAGGGGTGGTACCTACTGAATTAAATATATCAAGAAAAATTATTAGTAAGGATCTGATCCTAGCTCAATTGGCTGTGGGTATGGATGTACGCCAAACCATCCAAAGTTCGAGTCCTTGTCGAGATGAATTTGGGTGCCTATTTCTTCTTATTAAAAAGCCGCCTAGTTCCTCCTAGGTCGATCACGCTTTCAAAGAGAAAAAAGTATTCATATTTTTATTTTAATTCGGTGTTTTATAGTGACTCCTCCCTATAACACCTTTTGTCACAGCATGAACCTTATCCTTGCAAAATGGGCTGCCACAAAGTGGTAGCACCAATTGAGGAGAAACTGATTCAACATCGGTTGAGATAGTTTGGACATGTTCAACGAAGGCCTCCTGAGGCGCTGGTGCGTAGTGGGGTTCTAAAGCGGGTGGATAATATAAAGAGCGGTAGAGGTCGACCTAAACTGACCCGGGACGAGTCGGTTAAGAGAGACCTTAAGGAGTGGAATATCTCCAAGGATTTAGCTGTGGATAGGAGTGCTTGGAGACTAGCTAGCAACATGCCTGAACCATGACCTTTTTGGTTGCTCTGTGACTTCTCTCCTGGGTTTCATCTCTAGCCTACCCCAACTTGCTTGGGACAAAAAGGCTACGTTGTTGTTGTTGTTGTTGTTTTTAACTCTTTCTAATCTAGAGTAAAAATTTTCAAAAGTCCTCCCCATCTATTAAAAAAAACATTTTCAGCCTTGGCATGGCAAGATTGGGCTACAATGCCAAGGGTCTTGGCGTGGTTGCCCATTTGGCCACACCAAGGGCCCCCTATCCCGAATATCATCGTTCCGGACTCTCCCCTCGTTCAACAATAGTTTCTTTCTTTCTATTACTTCCACAATTTTAATTGTTAGCTTCATTTGCATTTTTGCATTTAATTTATTTTCTGTGGCATCTTATTTTCCTGTTATAGATTTAGCATAATGCTAGGTAGACAGTCACTACCTATGAATCTGTAGCCTGTTCAGGACAATTAGAATGAATGTATAAGGGCACCACTTCTACGTAATGGAACTTGTAATGTTGGGAAAACGTCATGAATCATACATTTGTACCCAACCATATTGCCATGCTCATTTTGAATGTTGTGACAAATTTCTGACTACTTTCTCTAACTCAGGTTGTTCCTTTCACCCCAAGTGCTGGTGTTGTTGAATGGGTAAATGGTACTGTTCCACTAGGCGATTATCTAATTGGGAGGTCTCTGTATACATGATCTCAGTTTTTACATGTAAATTATATTCTGAATGCTACGTATTTACTTGCCTTTTTCTTGGGGTTATACAGTACTAGAACTGGTGGAGCACATGGACGATATGGAATTGGGGACTGGACATATCTTCAATGCAGAGAGTACTTGATGAGTGTATGTCCATGTGTTGTAGAGGTTTTGTATTCTTTTTTCTAATAGAGTGATGAATGTATTTCAAATTTGATGGAATTATATTTTGTAGGAAAAGGACAAAAGGAGGGCATTTCTTAAAATCTGCAACAACTTCAGGTCTTTCTTGATCTCTACCATCTTGCCAATGATCCAACATGTACATACATGCATGATCCATCCATGAAAATCATATCTAGTGTTTCTCTAACTATTACTTTTTCCATTTTTGTTTCTACAATAACAGGCCTGTGATGCACCACTTCTTTCTTGAGAGATTCTTGCTGCCTGCAGATTGGTTCCAAAGTAGACTTGCTTACACAAGGAGTGTAGCAGCAAGCTCGATGGTAATTTCTTTTAGTTGTCTAAATGCAATTCGAGTCATTGTCTGGAGCTGCACAGACTACTGAGACTAACTGTATGTTGCCTGTTGTTTTTCATGGATACAGGTAGGATATATCGTTGGTCTTGGGGATCGCCATTCCATGAATATTCTCATCGACCAAGACACAGCTGAGGTTGTACACATTGATCTTGGTGTTGCATTTGAACAGGGTCTCATGCTTAAAACACCTGAACGGGTATGTGATGGAACATCACATTCTATGTTCCTTACCTTCTGTGAATATCAATTGCCAGTTCTTCATTTGTAAAACACTTTTTTTTGGCTCTACTTGTAGGTTCCATTTCGGTTGACAAGGGATATTATAGATGGCATGGGTGTTACTGGTGTTGAAGGTGTGTTTAGAAGATGTTGTGAGAAAACTCTCTCTGTCATGAGGGCGAATAAAGAAGCATTGCTCACTATTATTGAAGTATGTATACTATCAAATATTTTTTCATAATTTTAAGAGACTTCATACTTTAGCTCCTCCTGAGACTGGACCGAATATGTCAGGTTTTCGTTCATGATCCTCTATATAAATGGGCACTCTCACCACTGAAAGCCTTACAGCGTCAAAAGGTAATTACAAACATTTGCTTAACGTTGTTTTCTTCTCATAGCACACCTTGGTCCATACAACTATAATTACTGGTATGCCTGTTAGAACTTGACAGGTAACAGTACGACCAGTATCCAATATTATGATGTGTAGCTTTCTTCTCACCAAATGTAACTCTCACATACTAAGCAAATTTAAGGACCTCAGCAATATCCCTTTTTTGTCATAACTAGAAAACATGGCCATGCATTGCAACGGAACCTAAATACCTGATACGTATAGGCGTGAGTTTGTCACGCGCCCTGACCATGAACCGGACCGCGACGTCGCAGCCGGGAGCGCGGTCACCAGCGTCGCGGGCGTTCCAGCTGTCGCACCCCGCGCCAGCAGACATGAAGATGGCGTGAGGACCAGGAGGCCGAGCACTAGGACAAGTGGGCCCGAGTGGGTGTGAGCTGTAATCGGCGTGCACGCCGTGCGCGTGTGTTGCGTGTATAAAGAGCGCGAGAGAGAGATCGAGGGGATCAACTTGTATGAGAAGAAACATTCAATTTAATACATGTTCCTCGTTCCTTCGGCTAAGCCGGCGGCCTACCCTTCTTCTTCCTCCTCCAATTCCCCAAATTCTCTGCTATTCCTTCCCCAATTCTCCAATTCCGCTACTGGATTGTTAACAATTGGTACTCAGCTCCCCTAGATCGCGCAATTCGCCTCGATTCAAGCCGCAACGACACCGGTTGAGTTCTTCTCGCGACGAACAGTGAGCTGGCGGCGTCGTAATTCCGATCACGAGGCCTCGTAATTCCGATCACGCGGTAGAATTGTTGTGCGAGTCGATCTGGATCGAGATCCAACCTATCCACCACCACCGCCACCACCTCCACTTCCGCCAAAACCAGAAATCCACCACACATACCGCCGCCGCCACGCCGCCGCCATGAACGCCGACATGAAGCTACTCCTGGAGGAGATCCACAAGCTGTCGGACAAGACCGATCGCCAGTTCACGGAGGCGCGCGACGCCACCAGTACCCAGATCGCCAGCGTCAACACCAACCTCGACCGCCGCTTCTCCGACATGGACACCAACATCGAGAACCGGTTTGAGGAAGCGGAACGCACCACGGAGCAGAAGATCATTGAGTCCGAGCCGCCGGGGCCGGCCGCGTCCGTGGCAAAGGCCGCGGAGGAGCTTGTTGCATGGCGCAACACCCAGGAGGGCCTCGTCGCCGACCTTCGTCTTCGCGTCAGCAAATTGGATAAGTTCTGGAACCGCTCCGTCTTCGACCCCAACGCGCCGCCGCTGGATCCGCCCATCTTCTCCACGGCGCCGCCGAAGTCGGAGCCGTCGTCTCAGGTGGAGCAGCACGCTGCAACTACTTCTGCAGGCTATACGGCTGCTCGGCCCAACGGGCACCGCGTCGAACCGACTCACCGGGTGAATGAGCACGGGGTGGTCACCACCGCTGTTCATTCCCCGGTCACGGGTATGAACACCACCTCGAACGCTCAGTTTCAGTATCCGCCTGTTGTTCATGCATGGAGTCCTTCATCAGTGAAACCACCGGATCCTATTGTTACATCAACGGGTTGGGAGAGTCCACATTATCATCCACCTGATCCAACCTACACTGTGTATTCTGAGGAGTGTCAGCATCATTACCCAAGGCCTGTAGATCCTCCACCCCATGGCACAGCCCAAGAGATGATGTACCATCGCAATCGTTTCCATGAACACCACCATTACCCCACTGGCCGCCTACCTAAACTAGATTTCCCTACTTTTGATGGCACTGATATCAAATACTGGATTACTTGTGCTGAGGACTACTTCTCCATGTACAATGTGGAGCAATCGGTATGGATTCAGTGTGCCAGGATGCAATTCTCAGGGGTTGCCAAAGGGTGGGTTCAATCAGTAACTGAATCATTGAAAACTATGTCATGGTCTGATTTCTGTCGGGAGCTGCATTTGCGCTTTGACAGAGATCAGCATCAGTTCCTTATTCGCCAAATGAACCGAGCCAGACAAACATCTTCAGTCCAAGAGTACATTGATAGGTTTTCTAGCCTCGTAGATCATCTCAATGCCTATGAAACCCCAGCAAACCATCTTTCCTACATTACTAAGTTTACTGATGGACTGCATTTGGACATTCGTGCTGTGCTACTTGTCCAGCGC
Source organism: Themeda triandra (assembly GCA_018135685.1). Taxonomy (NCBI): domain Eukaryota; kingdom Viridiplantae; phylum Streptophyta; class Magnoliopsida; order Poales; family Poaceae; genus Themeda; species Themeda triandra. The sequence continues at coordinate 313,523 of JAENPR010000469.1, read as the reverse complement.
CCAAGGACTCTTGATGCCGCATATACTCTGGCTCTATTGCAGGAGGAAGCATTGGAGCCCATAAAACGGCGTGAGGCAAGGCCATGGCAGCAACGCCCTGGCCACAATGGCCAGCGAACTGACAAGTTGGGGGCTCCGGAAGGTCTTGCTGATCTCAAGGCATACCGCAGAGCCAAGGGGTTGTGTGACCGCTGTGGTGAGAAGTGGAGCCGAGATCACAAGTGTGCTCAGCAAGTAAGTCTGCATGTACTTGATGAAGTTTATGCTGTCTTTGCACATGATGATACTGTTCATGATCCGGCAATAGAAGAGAACACTGAGTCTGATACTGAGGAAAATCTCTGCTGCCTAACTGCTACATCTGCACCTGCTAACATCAAAACTATTCAGTTCAAGGGCCAGTTTCGAGGTCATGATGTGCATATTTTACTTGATTCTGGAAGTACACTCTCTTTTGTCAGTTCTGCTTTGATTAACAAAGTGCAGGAACCAACTATGCCTTGTGAACCTCTGTCTGTCAGAGTGGCCAATGGATCTATCATGCACTGTACTGCTGTGGTACCTGATGCCAAGTGGACAATACACAAGACTGTATTCTATCACCATTTCAGAGTTCTTGATCTGCCTAATTATGATATGGTGCTAGGCATGGACTGGTTATCTAGGTTCAGCCCAATGAGAGTGGATTGGCAGCAGCACTGGCTTGCTATTCCATATAAGAGCAAGACAGTCAAGTTGCAGGGGCTACATGATGAAAGCAACTCTGCTGCTGATGAAGAATTTTGGGTTCAGATTTGCAGTACCAATCCAGATTCTGAAACAATAATCCCAGCTGACATTCAAGCTGTGTTGGATACTTATCCAGAAGTATTGGCCAAACCTACTTCCTTACCTCCAAAAAGAAACTGTGATCATGAGATTCCATTGATTCCTGGTGCTCAACCTGTGTCAGTCAGGCCATATAGATACCCACCTGCTCTCAAGGATGAGATTGAAGCACAAGTAGAAACTATGCTGCAACAAGGGATCATACAGCACAGTTCATCTCCTTTCAATTCTCCTGTTCTCTTGGTCAAGAAGAAAGACAATTCTTGGAGATTCTGTGTTGATTACAGATACCTGAATGCCCTGACAGTCAAAACTGCATTTCCTATTCCAATTTTTGATCAGTTAATGGATGAGTTGGCTGGTGCTAAATACTTGAGTTCAAGACTGCCTTCTCTACTCATATGGGACATTATGAGTTCAAGGTTGTGGCCTTTGGATTATCTGGAGCACCTGCAACATTTCAAGGAGCTATGAACTCCACACTGAAATCTGCTCTGAGAAAATTTGCTATTGTGTTCTTTGATGACATCCTCATATACAGCAAGACTTATGAAGAACACATACAGCATTTACATCAAGTGCTCTCTCTGCTTGCCAAAGATAATTGGCACATCAAGCTGTCCAAATGCAAGTTTATGCAAACTGAAATAGCTTATCTGGGTCATATCATCAGTGAGCAAGGACTGTCAACTGATCCAAGCAAAATTGAAGCTGTTGTTAACTGGCCAACACCATCTTCAGTCAAAGAGTTAAGAAGCTTCTTGGGTTTCACTGGCTTCTACAGAAGATTTGTTCCTCATTATGCAGTGGTGGCTAAACCACTCACTTCCTTGCTCAAAAAGAACTCCTTGTTCCTTTGGTCTTCTGAACATGAAAATGCATTCTTGGCCCTTAAGCAAGCATTGAGTTCTGCACCTATTCTGGCATTACCAGACTTCACAAAACAATTTGCTCTAGAAACAGATGCTTCCAAGCTGGGGGTTGGAGCTGTTTTGTTGCAGGGGGGCAAACCACTAGCATTTCTGAGTAAAGCCTTGGGCATCAAGAACCAAGGCCTGTCAGCTTATGAGAAAGAACACATGGCCATTCTCATTGCAGTCGACCATTGGCGCTCCTATCTGCAGTTAAACGAGTTTGTCATCTACACTGATCTGTCAGATCAAAGACTGAATACCATGTGGCAACAGAAACTGTTCAGTAAACTCCTTGGCCTGAACTATAGAATTGTTTACAAGCCAGGAGTTACAAATCGAGTTGCTGATGCTTTGTCAAGAAGAGGAACACCAGTAGAGTGCCTTGCAATGTCTGCTCCTGTGCCATTGTGGCTTGACACAATCCTGACGAGCTACAGTGCTGATGCAAAATGTCAGGAGCTGCTCACTCAGCTAGCAGTTGCACCTGACAGTGATCTGAATTTTACACTAGTTCAAGGCTTACTGAGATACAAGGGCAGAATATGGGTTGGCTCAGATATTCTTCTCCAACAGCAACTCATCGAAGCTTTTCACAACTCTCCAGTTGGGGGTCATTCTGGTTTCCCAGTAACTTACCAACGCCTGAAGAGACTATTTGCTTGGCAAGGACTGAAAAAGGCAGTACAACAGTTCGTTAAGTCGTGTCCAACATGCCAACAAGCAAAACCAGATAGGGCCAAATATCCTGGATTGCTTCAGCCATTGATTGTGCCCTCCATGGCTTGGGAAAGCATCTCCATGGACTTTGTTGAAGGACTGCCTCGCTCTGACAACTTTAACTGCATCATGGTGATAGTTGATCGGTTTTCCAAATATAGCCACTTCATTCCTCTAGCTCATCCATTCACAGCTTTCACAGTGGCCAAGTTGTTCCATCAGAACATCTATAGACTCCATGGCATGCCCTCTTCCATTATATCTGACAGAGATAAGATCTTCACATCTCAATTTTGGCAGGAGATGTTCAAAATAGCCAAGACTGATCTGAAAATGTCTTCTGCTTACCATCCTCAAACCGATGGGCAAACCGAAAGAGTTAACCAGTGCATGGAAACCTTTCTTCGATGTTTTGCCAGTGCAACACCTGCCCGATGGGCTGATTGGGTCTACTTGGCAGAATTCTGGTATAACACTGCAGATCACACTTCATTGGGCCATTCCCCATTTTTTGTGCTATATGGCCATCATCCTAGGCACTTTGGCATATCTGCTTTAGATGCAGTGCATTCTCCAACGCTAGACCTCTGGCTTCAAGATCGCTCTGTCATGACTGAATTGGTGATGCAACACCTGACAAGGGCTCAACAAAGAATGAAGCGCCAAGCTGACAAAGGCCGTTCTGAGCGCCAGTTCCAAGAAGGTGATTGGGTCTACCTCAAATTGCAACCCTATGTCCAAGCATCATTAGCACCACGAGCTAATCAGAAGTTGGCCTTCAAGTTCTTTGGGCCGTTCAAGGTGCTTCAGCGTGTCGGCAACACTGCATACAAGCTGCTTCTACCTGACACAACTTCTATCCACCCGGTTTTTCACGTCTCTCAACTGAAATCAGCAGTACCTGCGTCAGTGACTCCTGCTACTTTACCAACCGCATTGGAAGGTTTGCAGATTCCAATCAAGGTGCTTCAACGGCGCGTGGTCACAACAGCAACAGCAGTTGTTCCTCAGGGCTTGATTCAGTGGTCCAACATGGACAAATCTCTTGCAACTTGGGAAGACTTGGAAGAACTTCAGCAACGCTTTCCGAGAGCCCCTGTTTGGGGACAAGCAGTGCTTCGTCAGGGGGGAGTGTCACGCGCCCTGACCATGAACCGGACCGCGACGTCGCAGCCGGGAGCGCGGTCACCAGCGACGCGGGCGCTCCAGCTGTCGCACCCCGCGCCAGCAGACATGAAGATGGCGTGAGGACCAGGAGGCCGAGCACTAGGACAAGTGGGCCCGAGTGGGTGTGAGCTGTAATCGGCGTGCACGCCGTGCGCGTGTGTTGCGTGTATAAAGAGCGCGAGAGAGAGATCGAGGGGATCAACTTGTATGAGAAGAAACATTCAATTTAATACATGTTCCTCGTTCCTTCGGCTAAGCCGGCGGCCTACCCTTCTTCTTCCTCCTCCAATTCCCCAAATTCTCTGCTATTCCTTCCCCAATTCTCCAATTCCGCTACTGGATTGTTAACAGAGTTGTTATTGCACAGGTCACATATGAGTTACATAGGTATTGGAGTCGGACCTTGTATCCGTCATCGCTAGACTAGAGCTATTCTAACGTGTATGAGTATGGGGTAGTAAGTTTGGATCAAGTAAAAAATATGAGACGGAAGAAACTCTTCACTATCTGGGTAGTTAGAGAGAGGTGGACAAAAAAAAAGTGAAACAAAATTTGGGCTCTTTAATATTAGGTTTAGATATGCAAGTTAGGCTATAGCTAAAGGACCTGATCTGACTACAAAAATGGAAATGCAGTGGTCTTTGGCCATGCTGTTAAACACAGATATACTGTGTGTAGAGTTCTCCTGCTTGCAACTCTTTACTCTTTAAACTTGTATGTATTCTTTTTTGCAGGAAACAGATGATACTGATTCATGTTTGGATGACTCCCAAGAGGCTTACGATGGCAACAAGGATGCAGCTCGTGCTATACTCCGTGTTAAACAGAAGTTGGATGGATATGAAGATGGCGAGATGAGAAGTGTGCAGGGCCAGGTTTTATCTTCGTTATACTGAAACATTCAGATCTTTATACTTCTGTAACAAATGTCAAGTTTATCTCTATGTTTGCCTTTTAGGTCCAACAACTCATACAAGACTCGGTGGATGTTGATCGGTTGTGCCAAATGTTTCCAGGGTGGGGACCTTGGTTGTAAGCTCCATTGAAATGGATGTAAATTTTGATCGTGGGCAAGAGCAACCTTTTTTCACTGCTAGTGAGGTTTTACTCTTTTGGGGTGTTTTTCTCCTCGCCACTCTGTAAAGACATTCCTACAAGGTACAGCTAACTGCCTTTGATACCCTGTACATTGACGAGAAGGCAAGGACCACATTTGGATGCAGGTGGGCTGTACCGCTCCTGAATCCTGATAGCTGTTTTAGAGCCTGGGGTCAAGTCCTCGAGACTAAAGACATTGGGTGATAGCATAGTGAGGCCATAGTTTTTCCACCACAGCATCTTGCAGCGTACATTCAGCTGCTTCGATGGTTGGATACCATAGTTTTTGTTCAGGAGTACTTTGTAAAGACTTGAGGCTGTTTTGTCATGTATATAAAGGGCTTGTTTGATCTTTGATGACAAGTATACCATCTGTAGTGGTGTAGCGCCAAATTACGAAGCATTGTTGGATGTATTTGAATATACCTTGCTCCCCTCAGAGAAAATCAATATAAGCTCTCACCTGGCCACTTCGCTCAGTTAGTTTATAATTTAAACAGCATGTAGTCCTATATATGCATGAAATTACAATATTCATTGGCAAAGGATCCCTTGCTCCCTGAAGGATAGCATATGATCTCACCCTAGTCACACCTGTGAGTTTCTTCACATTATCTTCACCACTATGGAAAGAACGTCTTTAAAGGTCGATTTTTAAAGGTGAACCCTGAAAATGGTTTGCCTCTGTTAATAGGGATTCTTAGAGAGACGATGGCTTCTAAAATCAGTTTTAGAGATGGCCATTCTAAGACAGATGCCTTTTTAAATCAGGGAAACATTTTAGGATGCTCGTCTCTATAAACGATTAACGGAGGTCGGTGTTTGCCTGGAGTTGCCTAACCATTTACAGAGGCGGCCCTTAAATATATGTCCATTTCTATTAATTGGAAAGGTTATAGTAGTGCTTGCTGGTTTTGTTGCCAAAAGGGATTTTCTCTGCTCTAATGGCGAGGGACAGAGAAGAGAAATTGAAGTGTTTATGCCCAAGACCGGTACCATTCATACTGAATTTCTTGCAACTATACTCTGCACTTGACACTTGTTTGAAATAATTTGTATGATATCTATGTTCCTGTATAGATGTATTGGTGGGAATTACCACACTCCTTTCTAGGTGGTGTTTCTCAGTAGTAGATCGACTACTTGGTCTAAAGGGTACTGAACCTCACATGACATAATTAAGAATTTTATAAGGATTTAAACATGTATTTTTTTAGATTACACATTACAATACATACGCCTAACACGCATGCACACTCACCTCTATGAACACACGTATGTAAATCCTACTCCGCCTATGAGCACCTCTAAATGATTGAGCCGCTAGATTAGGAGATTCCTGAAGTCACCAATGACGCCTCGTTGTTTATATGTTTGGAGACATAGATGTCGTTTTGAGCCACGGTTAAGGACGTGTTGCATTTTACCCATGATATGATATCTATGTGAATGGCTTAGGGCAGCAAACCCTATATTTCTTGCAAATGCTAAACATTTCAGGTAAATTTAGACCTAGTGTCAGAGTGTTTCTACTTCTTTTTTTTTTTCCTTTTTCCTTAATGTGGTCTTCTCGGTTTATTTTAGGTGTAATATAAACTACATTAATTCAAATGTCGGTAGACAGTGAATATCCGAATAGTTAATATACAATACAGTTCAAACCGATCTTAATATGAGTTTTATGAGAACGGATAAGGAAATATGATGAAACTCATCTATATTGTTTATGCACGGAGTCTTGGGAACTAGAACATGAAACATACAATTGAGACTATTAGTCTAAAAAAGACCTTAGAATCACATGACACTCTAGATAGTTATTGCATATTCCACAAAATTAGAAGGTAAAAATGAAATTAAGACAATATAGATAGTTGTGTTTTTAAATAAAAATAAATATATTCAATTGTTTTTCACCTATATTGGCGAAACAATTTTTTTCAATCTTTTTTTATTATTTTCTTATATCTTTTTTCCGATAGACTAGTTTCCTTTTTTTCATCTAAAAGCGCCTCTCCATATTAAATTCACTATCTAATCATCATTTGGAGAGTTATTTAAACAAAAGTCATTTTCTATATTTTTTTTCACCCTGCAACATTTTTTTGCTTTTTTTACACACTCTCCTTTTTTAGCTAGCAAGAAATCCAGTATAGAGGATGACGATATTGGAATTATATAATTAAAGAAAGTGTTCGAGAATAGATAATTTTTCTTCTAAAATCCCTATTTCTATCAATATGGAAGCATAGAGATACTCTAGAGATTGTTCTACATATGTGCTGATCTGAAGTATCTACTTTATGGCATGTTTGATCCAAAATCTCTAAATACGTGCTGACAAACTAAATATTAGTTACTCTTGGTGTTTCCCAATATTATTTTTAGCCAACTAAATTTTAAGTAGGAGGTCTTTTAGATGCACCTATGAATAGATGGTTGGATAGTGCATATGATCTATTCGCAACTTCAAACCAGCTAATAGAGCTATTAATTAGTAGCTTCCTAACTAATAATTAGAAGGTCTTTTTGGATGCACTATTACTTCCTCCGTCCACAAGAATGCAAATCTAAGTATTGGAGTCAAACGGTTATAATCTTGGACTAATTTTCCTTGTCAAAAAAAAAAACCTTGGACTAATTTTCTACTAAAAGGTACTAACATTTTTTTATACAAAATAAGTACTAAATCTCAATTTTTAAGGAGGAAAACGATTTAAACTTAGACTAAATTTATATAAAAAGGTACTAAAATTTTTTATATAAAATGAATAGCATTATAATTATAGAATATATTTTTTATAATATTTATTTAGAGATATACTTGTTAGTACTATTTATTATAAACTTAGTCAAACTTAATCTAATTTGATTTGCACAAATTCGATAATTACTTTTTTGACTGAGGGCGTACTAATTTTAGCTGCTATTTTTATTTTGTTTTAATTATGCTAAAAATGAATCTAAACAGCCCTGGGAGACCGATCATGCGGCTATTGGGCCGGGCACCCAGTTAAAAAAAAAAAAGACATGACGACATTAAAAAGTCATACTCTGATACGGGGGAGCACTTATTTTTCCATAAAACCCCTGGGCTTCTAGAGAAATTGCACACATATTCCCTTCCCTCCGCTAGCGCCTTCCTTCCCTCCGCGAACCGAAGGCTCCCGAGACCGCCGCGATGTCCGCCATGGAGACCGACATCAACGCGCCGCCGCCGCCCGCCCCCGCCGGCGAGGGATCATCCGCGGCCGGCCCGTCCTCCTCCACCGCCCGCAAGCCCAACAAGCGCTTCGAGATCAAGAAGTGGAACGCCGTCGCGCTCTGGGCATGGGGTACGTCCGCGCGCCCGTCAGTCCGCTCTCGATTTTCGTTCGTGTAGATTGGAATTTGGATCCCGTCTGACCTGCTTGTCTCCTTTGCCGCGGTGCAGATATCGTCGTCGACAACTGCGCCATCTGCCGTAACCACATCATGGATCTATGTAAGTCTCGGGTCTATGATTAGGGGTTCAGGGCTCGTTAGGGTTTGAGATCTGTGATTAGGGGTTTGAGATTCTTCTTAATTAATTCGTTGGGTGCAGGCATCGAGTGCCAGGCGAACCAAGCTAGCGCGACCAGCGAGGAGTGCACTGTCGCTTGGGGTACGAATCCAATCTCCTAGGGTCTTTACCTATCTTCTTTGTTGTTTCTTACTTTTGTCTGTTGCCACTTGCCACTAATTTTATGTTATCGGTATGTCTCTTCAATCTTCATGTGGGATGAAAGAATTCGCTATTAATTATTTTGCACACTTTATGGTATGGGGTAGCTCATTGTGGCATCTAGCTTTCGGCAATCTTATACCAATCTGTGTAATAATTGGCAATTATGGTTAGGGCATTGTGGCATCTAGTTTTTCGGAATCTTACACCAATCTATATGTAACTAGGAACTATGGTTAGGGTATGACCCACAGATTGCAAAATATAGATTTTCCGTGCTCTTTCCATAGATTCTACTATGTGATGTGATCTTGATTGATTTAGTCTGGTGAACTGTGCAGTTTGAATGGTTTCATATATACAGGGACACTTGATACTTTACGAATTTAGTATTTTACGAACTCAAAATTGCATACCTCTTCCTCATCTCCAAATTTTGATATGGCTGGTGAACTGTATATGAAATAACTGCACACTGGTTTTTTTTTGACACACCTAATTGCCTCTTTAGATGAAACTTATCCTACTGATTAGGTATGAAGCTCAGATTACTTAAACAGTGTAAGTTTTTGCATATCTTTTGAGAAAAATATTATCAATGTACTCCCAAATTTAACTAGATAAGTTTAAAAAAAATTAACTAGATAAGTGAGATGTGTGGTCCATAACTTACCATTGCCAAATTTTTTATTATCTCTATAAATCACAGCATGATTGGTAAATATAGGTGCAACCTATATATCAGTAATTAAACATATACACTTAGGGGCTGTTTGGATTGGAGCCTCTCCTGGGGGCTGCCGCCCAGGCATGTCGATCCAACCCCAGGCGTGGGAAATCCAAGGCCTGGTGGTGCTGCCTGGCCCAAGCATATTCCTCAGGTTTCGATCCAAACTGCCCTTAATGTGTCAGTTCCTGCTGATGTGTACTGCATTCCTATCTGGATTAATGCTGTTGCAAGCCAATAATGGCATTTGCCGCAGCACTACATGCTCTTTTTGTGCCGTGTTCTTAGCTGCCTCTTCTTTGGTGTTCCTTGAATGGACCACTTGAGCAGAGGCCAGTGAGCTTTTCATCAAATTGTGGTGTTGTCAGTAGAAAATAAGCTCACCCATGTTTATAGTTTGAATGATGACAAATGCTGCTTCGCTCAAAAATAAAAGGAATGGGAAGTTCAAGCATATACCATTTTGAAGCTTGTTTATATTTCCCTGTACAAACCAATAGACATTGGAATATGTTGGACCATGTGTTCTTCGTGGTTCTTTTGCCTCAGCTTCACTGGGTCTAACAAAGTGTGTTTTTGTGTACTGCAGGTGTCTGTAATCATGCTTTTCACTTCCATTGCATCAGCAGGTGGCTTAAGACTCGCCAAGTGTGCCCATTAGGTAGCTGCAGTTCTGTCCTGATTTAATCCCATAGTTCACTGTTTTGGGCGTTGCATTACTGACGATCAACTTTTTATCTTGCAGACAACAGTGAGTGGGAGTTCCAGAAATATGGCCACTAGTTCCTGGGCACCCTCGTGTCATGTTGGCTACTGCTGCCACTCAAGTGTTTTTGCCTGCCAAACAACTCCCATCTTTTACTGCTTTGGATGCTTGCATGTATCACCGGTCAATTATCACTAGTATACGTCCACCTGGTACTTTATTTGGATGATTTGTCGAGAGGATAGTAGGCCCAATTTTATCAATGTTATGTGGATTTTCATAAGTGAGATTGAATTGTGCCGTGGTACAATTTTCTAAAGTCTGGTGTTTTTTATCTGTGTCTTTCTTGATCTTGACTTGGAATGAAGTGGGTTTGTCTTTCGGCTGCATGTATTGTATATAGGTTACTGAAATGTTGCGTACGATATCCTGAAATTATGTGACGATGTCCTGAAATTATGTTGGCACTCTATCCTGTCGTGCTAGTGATACCTGTTTTGATGATGTACCCATATGTAGCATCTTAGTATATGTTGGTTCTAGGGTTGAAGTGGGTTGAACTCTTTTTTTTATTATTATTTTGAGTGTTTGGTTAGTTCAGAGTAGGGGCTTGAAATCATCCAACAAAATGTATGTTCCAAAAAAAAACATAAAGAGAATTCTCTAGATGTGGATAAACTGGATGAACACATTTTTTTTGTGACCATGGCGTGCGGAGGAGCAGGAACGGCAGCAGCGGGCCGCGCGGTGGCAGCAGGCTGGCTGTGCGTGTGCATGGGAGGCAGGCTGCGCGGCGGCCTCAGGCCACGCGTGTGCGTTGGAGGCAGCGCTGCGGCGATCCACGCGGAGGAGCAACGCCGGCGGCAAGGAAGGAAGACTTGCTGATCTCGATTGTCAGATGTTTAACCCCTCCTGCTTGCTGATCCCGATTGTCAGATGTTTAACCCCTCCTGCTTGCTGATCCCGATTGTCAGATGTTTAACCCTTCAAAAAAAAAAAAAGATCGATGATCTAACCTCGCTCCGGTAGTCACTACCTTGAACCTACGATTCCTGATCAAAGGTTGGCTAGTTTTTTAAAAATATAGCAAGGCTCACCATGGAGATAAAGAGCACGTTTCGATCTCAAGCTAGTGCTTACCACGCCAAGAGAGAAAAATGGAACATGGTGCAGATGTGATGTCGGGTAGTTGTGCCTGAGCATTTCAAAATGGTGCTCTCCACCTAAAGGGATGCATCTGATTCCCACCCGAATTCGAAAACTTCTCCCATTAAAAAAAACATGGAACAGATGGATTTATTCATGTGGAGGCATGATTTACATTCAGGAGTGCGACCTAGATGTCCCCTAATGGTTCATCCAGCTCCTGAAAAAATCGACCATGGAAACAGGGCACAGTTGATATCTTAGAACTCCTGTACACCGTGGTCATGACAGTATGTAGGAGCATATATCTACTTATTATGCAGGGACAGGGCTCAGGCCAGAAGATGGTTGTAGGCTGGTTGCATATCTCCTCGCCCACAGATCATAATGGATGATCTCCTCGAGTGACGGGCTTCTTACCAGCTCATTCCGATGCGCGTCACATGTTAGCTCCACCACCTTGAATATGTCCAGGTAGCTAATCCTGCAAACCAAACGAAAAAGGTCAACTTACTTCCTTTCTATGAATATATTTAGTGGTAATGGATGATTGCAAGTTCTTTTTTCCCCCCTCTGATGAACAAACTTTCTCCTATTTGAACTAATTGTGTAAAACAATGTGCTTATGCCATGATGAAGTTTTCTCCTTCAAATTCTGGAGCATGGTGCATTACCTCAACAAGTTGAGTATATAAATTAATATCTTCTCATGCAGGGAAAAACCCGTCTTTATGAGGGGCACCCTATCCCAATAACCAAACTATAATATTGGCGATAGCAACAGCAGGCAGACCATTGTTAAGATAGACTACTTAAAAGAGTGAAAAGCACCAGTGCCCTGAACTTTCCCTGATCCTCACGTAGGCCCATAATAAACTCTCAAAAGTGAGGATCGGGTTCACTCTAGGTTCTCTCTTGGTAGTGCATTCACTCAACCTTCCCTTTGAGAGTTTATGGTCCTAGTTGAGAATCCAGGAAAAGCTTTAGAACCCTCAGTGTATTTAACTTGTATTTAAACAAGGAAAGATAGTATAGCTATTCTAATCCATAATGTAGGCTCAAAAGGTGCTTGGGAATAATATCTTTAAGGACATACATTCTCATCCCAACTCACTTTTCTAAAGTAAGTAGATGTCCATGGACTTTGGCTAGCCCAAAGTTTTTTTTTCATTGCAGCAATTAGCATAACGTATCTGTCCTTAAAATTTGCAGAATATTTCACAAACCAAATCAAAAGATGACATAAAATAGGCAATGATCTATCTAGAATAAAGCAGGCAAAAGTTGATATGCAAAAAGAATCATACTTTTCATCAATGAACAACTCCACGGCCTTCTCATTAGCAGCGCTAAGAACTCCTGTCATGGTGCCCCCAGCCCGCCCAGCTGCATACGCTAGGTCCATTGATGGGTATTTTACATTGTCAGGAGCTTTGAACGTCAGTGAACCCAACCTGTATTAACCAATTAGAACTTAAATCTGGATGCTCAAAAACTGTTAATATGGAATGCTTACTATTTAAGAGATTGTGCACTTAACATCTTTAATGAAGCATGTTCATGTCTAGAAACCTAACCATGGTTACTACTTGGTTATTACTAAACCAGAAGTGGGTTAATCAACCAGCTCAACTCATACAAATAACTATTCAAAAGGACACCAGAATTGCAATGAGTTTAGGTCAAGGTCCAAGCTTGATGAGCTGTTCAGAAAATTCAGTTGAAGTACAGTCACATATTTGTTCCCTAAAAAATATGAGATGGTTAAAAAAAATGCTGGTTCAAGTCAGATGCATTCACAAATGCACACACAAACAGCTGACTCAGGTGTGCCTGCCTATACAGATCTATCAAGTATTGTCATCATATGCCAGTAGCATATTAGAACAATCCCATACTATAATCAAGGAAAATAAGACTTGAATTCTAGAAGGTCATTTCCAAATATAAGCATCAGCTGTACTGCAAAAGTAGCACAGGAGTTGTGAAGATGTCATACTTGCAAAGATCCAAGCGGGGCCACGTGACCTCAGAGCAATAGATTCTATCTGGCCACGATAAGGTGTATAAGATTGGTAACCGCATATCTGGCCATCCCAATTGAGCTAGGACAGATGAATCCTGGGAAAATACAAGAACATGAATGCTGAAGACAATACTAAACCATATGTAAAGCCATTACAGAAACAATTCTGCATGTAGCATAACGACCTGAAACAATCATACACTTGAGATTCTGCTCAGATGCTAGAATGCACTAATACAAGAGAATGAGGTGGAAATGAAAATATGCAGCATAGGAGGATTAAGCGGGATATGTTTCAGTGTACAAAGCACTACATAAGGGCAGAATATATCAACATGTGTTTTTTAGTAAAGCATATGACCATGGTTTTAGGGCTCACCTGGGTTTCAACCATAGAGTGTATGATAGACTGTGGGTGAATCACAATCTCAATGTCATCATATTCAGCACCAAATAAATAATGTGCTTCAATAACTTCTAAACCCTACAAGACCAAGTCGTCACTTTAGAGTTTAATATAATAAAATATGGATTAAATATTTTTTTAAGAAAAAATGGAGCCCTAAGACACCTTGTTGAATAAAGTAGCAGAATCTACTGTGATCTTCTTTCCCATATTCCAGTTTGGATGCTTTAAAGCGTCAGCAACTTTTACATCTTTCAGCCTGTCAACTGGCCAGTCCCTGTGATGATCAATTGGTATGAGATGGATTCGTATGTTTCCAGAAGTACATATAACACATAAGGGATGGACTTGCCTGAAAGCACCGCCTGATGCAGTTAGAATAATGCGACGAAGTGCTCCTTCGGGCAAGCCTTGTATACACTGGTACAAGGGAAGCAGACTCTAATAAGCAAAGAATGCCATAAAACATAAAATGCATTGCCACATTATTTCAAGTGCAGTATTGCTAGTTCGTTTAAAAACCCAAAGCCAGCACGTATCTTTCCCAAATTTACACCAAGCATGCATAATAATAGAAAAAAGATAGCTGCAGCAACAAGTAAACATTTTATGAGATACCTGAAATATTGCAGAGTGCTCAGAATCAGCAGGAAGAATCTTCACTTTGTGTTTGTGTGCAAGGGGAAGTACGAAAGGACCACCTGCAATAAGCGTCTCTTTGTTTGCCAATGCTATGTCTTTACCAGCTTCGATTGCAGCAACTGTAGGCTAGCAAAACAATACAAAGTTACCAAGTCAGCTATATTCACTGAAAAAATTGCTCATTTATTTGGGTGCACCATACTGCACCCATTTACATAAAATTCAAATTAATATGGAAACAAAAAAATAATATTAAGATACTTGGCAATCTAAAAGTGTCACCATTTAGTGATGATGGTCCTCCACTTATCCTGATAGGCTGATACTGCACTATAATAAAAATGGAGGGCCATGGAACTTGATTCTCAGAAGAAACAAAATACGGCACTACGGCAGGCAAAAGGACAATGACATATATGCACTACCAATTGCTCTTTTGCATCGAATTAGAGATGCCAAAGATGCCTATCTATATCTGGAAATGAAGTAAAGATTCATCTTCATTCTATACATGATATTGTGGTAAAATTACCTATACTCCTTTTTAACACTTCTAACTGTATAAATATAGCAACGCAAAATAGTTAAAATGCTTAGATAATTTTTCTTACTATATATTTGCCACGATTCATGAAATGCAAGCACGTTCACAAGGAAAGATTTATGCAGCCAAATGACATCAGAATTCAGAGTGACAGCTTTCTGTTTTATTAAAAAAGCTTCATATAACCACAGCTTAGTGCAGATAAATTTATTGACCTAACAACAGGAAAATATTACATATAAGCGCATAAATATCATTTATACACATTAATTTCATAAATTGGTAAGAAGTATTATTGCAACATTAGATTCTTGGAACACCCGACATAAAGGAAAGGACAAAGAGCAATATGCTAAATATAAGGGGCATTACCTTCAGCCCTGCACACCCTACTATCCCTGTGACAACTGTAACTGCATCTGGGTGTCGAGCGACCTATTACCCAAAAGTTGAATATTTGAGAATTTTTCAGAGCAAACCTTTAGTTATTCACAGAAATAGGATCATAAGAAAAGCCTTACTTCTATGACACCTTGCTCCCCAGGAATAATTTCTGGCTTCTCTTCGCAATCAGCTAAGGCTTCTTTTAGTTCATCAACTAATGCTTCGTTTCTTACAGCAACCAACTTAGGTTTGAATGTTTTGACCTGTAGTAAATTACATCCAGAATGCTCAAATGAGTGCATAGTTTTTGTCTTACAAGCTTAATGATCAAATGAGTGCAAAATTATTTTTCAAGATTGAAAAAAGGACGCAAAGAAAAGAATCTACTCAAAACATCACTGTACCTGATCAGCTAGAAGCGTGACATTGGATCCAGCAGCAAGAGCAACAACTCTGAACTTATCAGGATTCTCAGCAACAATGTCCAATGTCTTTGCATTATGTAAAAGACAGAATATTAGTGCTGCAGAATATCAGTATCTCTAGTTTTATACCTATCATATGGTAAATGTAAGAGATGGCGATTAGCATCAAGCAGAATGTTATGAGCAACATGTTGATTAGACTTGAAACCTAAAGCCCACATGTAACAAGGATGAGAATATTATTAATATTATTACATCAAACTACTACGAATGACCTGCATGCAAAATATACCGATTCTACTGGTTCCAAACAGATGCATATGCACCAATTCGCTGAACTTTGATCTATAAACTACTAACATCATCTTCACAGCTAACAGAGCAATGTTATGGACTGACAATTTCATCCATGAGTCTTCGATTAAATCCGTTTACCTGTGTTCCTATGGAACCAGTTGATCCAACAATCGAGATAGGCTTTGGGCCATCCCATGACCTCCGGCCAGGCTCAGCAACAGCTCGCCCAGGCCATGCTGGTGGTGGAGCCTGTTGCATAGAACAGCTTGTCTTTCTCAGTGAGATAGCTCGTTTGCCCTTCCTTTGAAACGTAAAATCCACTACAATGAGACAGATCAAAGTAAGATTAGAAAACAACACTACTAACCACAATTTACACCAGAAATAAGTCTCTATCACTAAGAAAGACCATTGCAAACGTGCCTGACTGAAATATGGTGGTCCATAAAGTGGACGAATTTAAACCCTGAATTAATGACCTGATTTGACCAATTTTGCGAACATGTGAACTTCAATACCATGTGCACCGACCAGTAAACTTAACCGAACGTCACAAGATAACGGTGCTATCACCTCTGAATCATATCAAATCACCAGAAAGTGTAAACTGAATTGGAACCTATGGGGAATATATTCCAAGAACAGCATATATTCCAACGGCTGAAGTAGCAAACGGCAAGTTGAGGACCCGATGTTTGGGAATTTAATTCACCCAGGTCCAGGTGAGGGGATGACGAAAGAAGCGGTTCCAGACACACGTAAGAGAGCGATTCCAGACACAGAGAAAAGGGCGCATAACATTCTGGAAATCTCGGCCCTGTAACCCGCGTAGCAGAAAAATTCTCGGTTTTATCTCAGCAGAGGAAAGGAACTACAGTATTGACTTTTTCCTCCAGAGAACCAGAAAAAAATTCCGCCTTTTCGGATGTCAAAATCATAACAGTTACTAGAATCAGAGCTTGCAACTTTACAATGACCATACCCGTCCGAGGCTCGCAGCTCCCATGCACTCTACATGGAGACGGGGCCCGACCATACTAGTTCATGTTCCCTTCCTATAATGGTAGACGAGGCATAGCCGCCAAGTGCGAGGAACGACGAGCAACAGGACAGCACAAAGACCTCCCTGTCTTTGGTCTAAAAAAAACCCGGGAAATACCAGAGTAAATCGACGGGAATGGGGTCAAGAACAAGAAGCATCAGAGTGGCCAGAACACACGGGGCGGCAAAGTCATCAGGCCGGAAAAGCAAGAAGATAAGCTCGCGCGCCGCCGATCGGGGGAGGAAAAGGAGGCGCCGGAAAGAGGGAAAGATCCAACCTTTGTGCTGGACGAACGGTGAGCCCCTGCTGGAGTCGAGGAAGGAGGCGGCGCTGAGCTCCCCCCGGAACGACGCCGCCTTGAGTGCAGGTGCCGCCATCCCGGCTCGCTGGGGAGGCTGTGGTAATGGCCGCGGGGCGAGGAGGAAGAGGAGAGGGATGGCGGCCGTCGCTGAGGCCGAAGCGGAAGCGATGCTGCCGACGGAGCGAGATTGCGGCAGGCGAGTTATATAATCAGAGGATGTGTGGGCAAGTGCAGAGGAGATAAGAAGACGAGATGGGAATCTGAGAGCCCGATGGTCTATGGATGCCTCCACAACCGGCCGATGCCCGCCCGCCCCGCCTGCACGCTGCTCTCACCATGGGATTTTGTATTGCTCGCTAGTCGCCACACCAGTCAGAGAGTCACCACTCGTGGACTGACTGGGATAACTCGGCGGAGGGTGCCCCATCCGCGTCCGATCCCCGGCGCCAGCAGATCCGCACCGTCCGCGCTCCGCGAGTGCTCAAAAACAAAAAAACAAAAAACAAAATGGTGAAGCCAACATCTATATTTCTATGCTATATATATATATATATATATATATATATATATATATATATATATATATATATATATAATTATATTATCTTATATACGGTATGTACTCCTATATATCTCTAAAAACTGCTAGGTATGTGTAAACCATACTTGTTTATTGGTTTGAGTATGTTTATATACTCATTTTAAGATACTCATTATCTTTCTACGCTAAAAAAAAAATTTCAAAGGAATATATATTTTTTGATATATTACTAAAATCTTGCTTATCTTATATAAAATATGTATGACCATATACCCAATGTATGCATGCATACTTGACATATATAACACCTGGGTACTCTAGTATGACCATATACTTCGTATATATACACTTTGTTCGGTCATATACACCATAAATCTAGAGATATAGAGATAGGAGTACATACTCTTAAGAGTATATAAAACCTGTCCTATATATATATATATATATATATATATATATATATATATATATATATATATATATATATATATAGGGAAATTCCATTATACTCTTAAAAAAAAGTATGTACTCCCATCTCTAAAAAACCATAGTAGGTATGTGTCAATACTTGTTTATCGGTTTGAGTATGTTTATATACTCATTTCAAGATATACGCTAAAAAATTTCAAAGGAACATATATTTTTTGATATATTACTAAAATGCCACTATATATATAAAATATGTATGACCATATACCCAATGTATGCATGCATACTTGACATATATAACATCCTCGGTACTCTAGTATGACCATATACTTCGTGTATATATACTTTGTTCGGTCATATACACCCTAAATCTAGAGATATAGAGATAGGAGTACATACTCTTAAGAGTACAGAAAACCTGTCTATATCTATATTTATATCTATTATATATCTAATCGACTAGAATTCTATCTCATCATGCAACACGTCTACATCAGCAACCGACTAACACATAACGTATATATATATATTTATGCAGCTTGTCCACATAAGCAAGCCACATCATTCAATAACATACATTTTATTTGCTCACATCAGCATACCACAAACATCAACTGAAATTCGTTTGCGATTCCTGTGGTATATATCTTATAATTCTAAACCCCAATATGATTCTATCTTGATTTGCAATACATCCACATCAAAAGCCCACTGACATATGCAATTATGACACATACATACTCATGCAAGCTATCAGATGATGGTCACTAAATTTCAATTTTGACCATCAACATTGCACCAAAAGTAATTTTAAAAATGACATGGTTCCACTTGTGCTCGAAGATCTTTGCTTATGCAGGAAAATCTATATTGATAGATAAAAAACTAAGTACTAAAAGCAAGTGAGCACGGTAGGGCCACCATGGGCCACTTGGTGGGGTCGGCCCCGAATCCACCAAGCATCGCCCGATCTGGCCCCACCTTGTGCCACCTCACCAATCATGTCAAGCCAACAAAACACACTCTCAAGCTTTCTCCACCACCATTGATCTAAAGTCAGTGCAAGATCTAAGGCTTCAAATAGGAGATGTGTCGGTGCTCAAATGGATGTGGCATTTCATATGCAAGCTCTCAAGCACCCCCAAGGACTACGACACCAAGGGAGGCCCACTCCTTACTAGGGGGGCCGGCCGACCCACCACCCCAAGGTCGACGAGCTCGTCCTCGTCGTGTCACCCTTGAAGCGTGACACTGCGCCGTGTCCTGCTGCTATCGTCGCCATCAGCGTGCATGCTCCGACATCACCGCCCTCCCCAGCCTGATGTCCCCATGGGTTCTCAAAGGGTTGTCACTTCGATTTCGTGAGGCGGGCGCAGAGGAAGTTTAGCATTTTCCTAGAGAAATCAAGATGAAGAAGGTGAGGATCGAACCTAGGATCGCCCACATGGGCAATATAGCGTGGTGCCAGGGGGAGGAGCACTGAAGCCTAGAAATTGACTATACTCATTGGATCATGGTGAAGCCTGCAGGAAGACCTGTGAGCCATCAATTTTAATGGGGTTAGTTAAATGGGTGCACAAATTGAGGAGCATAAAGGGAAACCGATCTCTATAAGGAGACCTAGGTAGACATAGGAGTGTTTGCATTGTTGCTTTATAGTAGAGATTGAAGCGAGAGAAGAAAATATTTTTTATATAGGAAAACCATGTTTACAATGAGAAAGAAGATACAAAGGCACGTGATTGGTATATGCCATGAGAGAGAAGATAGATGATTGGATGAACATTATTAGTAGAAACTCTCAAACTACAGGATAGTTTCTATAGGTGGTGTTTATTAATCAAAGTATGAAAACTATCACAGAGTTCTAGATTCAGCAAGTATGGAAACTATCACAGAGTTCTAGGTTGAAACTGCCCATAGTACCAAATAACTGATATCCTTATGTGGAATGGTGCTTACTTAAATTTTAGTTGAACATGTTCTAACTAAAAAAGAGGTTCCTTAGATGTGTGTTCGCCAGACAGGCGTGGCTTGCGATGTTGCGGTCATTGCAGTTGGAGGCTCTTGTACCTGACAGTGATGAAGACATTGCGACCTGGTGGTTGCGTCAGCACCAGTGTGTTGACTCCACGTCTCGGCCGATGTTTGATTCTTTGCTGCTACTTCTCACTTGGACAATATGGAAGGAAAGGAATTGCAGAGTTTTCGGCAGGCGGACTATGGCTGGGTTTGCGCTATTGAATGTGATCGTTGCTTTATCGCCGTAAAATGTGTTTGCTGAGTAATAAGAACTAAATAAGGATCCACTAGTATAAGTTTTAGTCTGGGGAGTTGGTGGTGGTCACTCACTATCACTTCTCTTTGTATAAGGCTTAAAAACTCTTCTCCTCTTAATGAAATACGGGTACAATCCCGCTCGTGAAAAAAAGAAGATCAACTTTTCCAATTGGACATGATAAATTAAACAAAAGCAAACAGAGTTGTATAATATTTTATCTAAGTTAAAGTAGTTTCATTGATAACCACTAAAAAACAATTAAGTAACGATGTGATACAAAGGCAGACAACAAATATTCATCTTCATAATACATACACTTGTTCTGCATATCTTTAGAATAAAATCATCAGTAAAAGAGTGTTGCTTAAAAAATCAAGAAATCTATCTGTACTGTTCTTATTCCGTTGTAGCGCCTATGAAACAGGAGCCGCGACTCGGCACGTACAGTACCGACACCAGCGGGCGATAGAAATGGGGGCAGCACTAGACAAGGTTAAATAGGAATATTCATTGCACCCCTGAATTGATTTGATTTTGATCGCAGGCAGGCACTAGGCATGTGAAAAGCGTGGTCGGCCACAGGGCCGGAGGGGACGACCGGCTGCCTAACAAGTGGCTGATCCGGAGAGGATGCCATCTTCCTGCTGCCACGCACTAGTACTCTCTGCCGTCCCTCCATCTCCATACCTCCGTGTCCGTCGTCCGTGGACACGTGTATACAGTTAGTGCTCCTTGTTTGTTGTGATTAGAGTAGAGGATTAACTAACCTAGCTATATATATCTAGGGCATGTCGTGGATACGATTCACTGCGTGCGTGCAGTGGCTTAGCACGAACCGAAAGCATGGTGCCCTTTTTGACTCGCTTCAATGAGATGAGATTAAGATTTAGAGAGCACGAACCGATGGCACACGAAGGGAGAAGAAACGTGACGTGATGGAATTTATTTTCAATTCCACACTGATGGAATTTAAATTTCATATATGGTTTAAATTTCACATCAATCCATCTTAACACACATGGATTGCTAAATTTCACACGTATCAATACACTCCAACACATATGAATTAAGATTGTTCTGTCAATTGACTAATCAAAATACTATACTCATGTTGCAACAGCTTATGTTGTCGCGGTCACTTTGTGCTCTCCCTAGGTTTGAAACTGTATGTACCAAGCGTGTATAGGACTAGTAGTTTTTAACCAAACGTTGCTCGTTAGTTCATAGTTTTATGGTGCAAAATAGTTTTTTTTTTACTGAATGGTGCAAAATAGTTGTTATAAATATTCATGGTCAAAGGAGTACGTACTTATATAATTCTAGTTGTATATCAAGGTAGGTGAACTAAGAACAAGTATTATGATCGACTGCAAGCGGGCTGAATCCTAGCTGGCGGAGAGATTAAAGGAGAGAAAATGCGGAGCGGAAGTTTGGTGAAACGCCGGCTTGAAGTGAGTTGTATGCGGTCGCGTGTGTCCCTATTTGCTGCTCTCCTGCTACACTCGTTCTCCATTGGTTGCATGTGCTTCTGCATGCCGATGTCGCATTAAATGAAATGTCATGCTGGAGTTTATTTCGTCCACACCGAGATGTATCATTGTCCTTGCTCTAATAGAGTAGTACTTGATTAAAGTGTTATTGTAACGACATAAATGCAATAGTAGTAAAAAACAGGAAGAAGTATATTTCTTTTTACGAATTCGCTAACGACAAATTCAACGAAACACTCGTCCGTCCCAGCTGACACGTGAGCCAGTTTCGCACCCACGAGTTTGGACTGCGCGACTTTGCAGTCCTCTGATTTCCACGACATGTTGGACCATAGATTACATCGGTCCTAGTAGTAGAGAGTCAACAAAATTTCAGTTAGAACACTGAACACCCGAACCGATCGAGGACAAGTAAAACATGTGCAACAGGCCAACAGCATGTGGTTTGAAGTCTGGACATTTGCGGTTGACCAAGTGTGTGGCTGTTATCCCCACATTCCAACTAACACTATGCATGTACTTAACATGTATAATGAGATGCTTAGATCAGGAGGCGGCTAGCTGAAAGGTCAGGTTTTAGTTTTATTTCGACTATTATATGCACCATCCGAGTCCTTGTAAATAGGATAAGACCCTTAAGAGAACTCGTTCAATTCTCCCAGAACCGTCGGAAACGAGAACAAATCCCGCCGGACTAAACAGCCTAGAACGAAAACCGTCAACAAAGAATTGCCGTTTCCGCTAAGCTTAGCCTGGAATGGAATCCGGATCGTAATTTATTATGGTCGGATTTGCTTCCTTGTCTCTTCACATCTGGAACCAAACCACATAGATCTTCACTTGTTCCCTTATAGACCGGCTGGTCAAGCACTTTGGGTGGCACCCTTGCATCGTGGATTCATTCCCCATGAGGACGAATTGCAATGCCAAAGATTAAAAAACCTCGCCTGTTACGTGAAGCAGAGTCTTGTGACTCCGACACTGACTCACTCATACAGGGTTCGAGAGTTTTCTCAGACCAGGCAAGGAGTCCTCTGCCTTAATGCGAATGCTTGGGAGGCATTCTGAGTTTTTTTATATATACAACCATTGTGGCAGTATATTTATTGAAGAGAGAGGAAGAAAAATCAAGACTCCAAATCTTATCTAGCCCTCAAATCTATGATATCTTCGAGGTAATAAATAGTCTTAAACTCTATGGTAAAGTCTATATTGTGAGTGTCCTAAACAAACAAACAAAGCCTAATAAGTTTACATCAGGTCAGGGTGCTAACAAGGATGGTGAACCAATCAAAGCGCCAGAGTTTACATTAGAATCGTAATCGTATATCTTTAACTTTTACACTGATGATGCTTAATGATGTGACAATTCTCTCTTGTTAAAATATCTAAAACACCTTGCGTTGTCCGTGCCCATTCGGCGGCGAGAGAATTCTTGGGCAACGACTTTGGAAAATCCTTCCTTGGCCATCTGCCTGTCTCTCGGCTCGGCTGCTTGAGATCGAGATGGCTTCGGCGCCTTTCTTTGATCTACCAAAAGTCCAAAATCACATGGGTTGCCTATAAAAGAACACATGGAATGGAAGAGAGATGGCGGCATTCCGAGGCAGTCAGCGCCCAGCGGCGGTCCCGGCCCGGCCGCACCGAACTCCCTGTTGGGCGTTGGCCGCCATCCTCCTGGTGATCATGTGAGGATGTGATGTGACCGCCGCCGGGTCACCGCCGATTCGGTCCCGATCTCCTGCCACCACGTGTTATCTGTGACGAACTGACGACCCATATGGAAAACGAGACAGCGAAAGCTCTTGCTCTTCGCAGCTGCAGCTGGAACGTACTCAGCGGCCAACATTTTCTCCTTTTGTTTCCCTCTCTGTCGTGCAGGAGCTGAGGAGCAGGACTGTGTGAGTATGCGATCGCGGCTACGAAAAACAAAAAGGGACATGGCTTTCTTTCAAGGCGGACAGCATTTTCTGAGCTAGGGGGAAAATATTCTACAAAAAGAAAATCTGAGATTGCTGATTAGGGTGCTCACTGCTCAGCCCATGCTTGGCCCAAACTCTTGCGGCGGGCCGAAAGAAAAAAAAAAAGGAAATAACCTTCTTCGGCTTTTGATCAATCACCACTGCACTGATGCATCAGCATCACGCTAAGGTTGTCAGTATCATGATTTGTAATTTTGTATCCTAGTATCTTACGACACTACGATCCTAACAAGTCAAAGATACTGATCCTGCTTAGGCCCTGTATGGTTCGCTACCGAAGTCCAAAACTTATCACGCCAAATGTTAGTGACGCCATAGTTTTTTCGGACGAGATATTTGATGCTAAGAAGGTACAATGGCCACTGGGCCTTCATGATCATGAGCAATAAAACGCCAACTGCCCTTCTTCTTATTGGCAAGAAAAGCATCATGAATATTTATTTTGATTATCTTTGGCACCTGTGGAGACCCATCTGCTGACTGCTATTTTTCTAGTAACATTGCCTCAGTTACTCTGTGGTGGCGTTGCGTACATGCTAAAAGCACCTTATTTTTTGATAATATCTCCAGCCATGCAATGTCTCTTATATAAAACTTGGTCAGAATGTACTCCACGAGATGTAGCGGATGCTCCCCGACCCGTCCCTCCCTCCCGTTGGCGACGGCGGCGCCGTCCGCCCCCCACCTCCACGCCCCCTGCCAGAAGCCAGCCCACCCCTTCCAATCACGGATCCAAGCTCGCCTCCTCCTGATCTATCCGTCCATGGGGTTGTTGAGGGAGCTCCGGCGTTCCTCAGCGTGTCCGCCTCATCCGAGGTTGCCATCGGGACCTGCACGCCGGAGGCCAATCCGGCGCCGCCGGCCAGCGCCGCCCCCTCCCTGGGCATGGATGCGGCGCCCAAGTTGAAGCCAGCGCTGCCGTGGGTCGAGGCCGCCTCCTCCCCGTCGCGGGCATTGCTGCTGCCAGCGGAGGGCGCCCTGCCGTCGCCTCTGGACGCGGACGACGTGGACGCGCCTGCCTCGACGGGCTCCAGTGTTGCGGCCTCCTCCTCGCCGCCGCCGTCGCCGTCGGCCTCCTCCCCGTCACCGTCGTCGCCGTCGTTGGGCCTGTCCTCCAGCGCACCCCGGCTGCTGGGGCCCGACGGGGAGCCGAGGAAGCAGCAGCCGACGGCTGGTCCTCCCCTGCAGCCGGAGCCAGCAGTAGGGGACACGGGCCACGGGGAGGTGGGCGGCCGCGCCACCTCCACCTCCACCAGCCAGCCTCCTCCGGCCCCGACGCACCCCCCCGCGGCTGAGCTCCGGCCGATCTGTGCGGGGCCAGCAGCCACCACGGTGGCTCCCCCTGGGGTTGAGGCCCAGCCGCCGGTGGACGAGTTGGTCTTCGTCGAGGACGTCGACGAGGACAAGGACGAGGACGAGGACGACGGCGACGACGATGAGGACACGGTCCAGGAGGAGGGTGTCCTCGTCAACCCTTCCGCCCCCGCCCCGAGCCCGTCGTCCACCCTGTCTCCCCATGCCGCGCCGTTTCATCCTGGCGGTCGCTCGGCGGGGCGTTGCAAGTTCAGCCGCTGGGCGGATGACGACGACGACGGCGACTCGTCCTGCGAGGTGCAGCCCCCATCCTATCTGGATGCCGCCCGCCGGCCGGTGGTGGCAGCGCCCGTGGCTCCGCGTGGTGCTCCAACCGCGACGTCGGTCCACAGCGGCGCGGTTGGGGGGCGGCGTGAGCCTCAGCGAAGACGAAGGAAGCGCGGGCGGCCGCGTCCGCAGCTTGTGCGCGGCCTGCCCGTTCGGCCAGCGGAGGGTCGTGCCCCCCGTAGACGCCGCGGGGGCCGGGAAGGTGCGTCTACTCCGGAGATCGGCGAGCGTGAGCGCCCCCGCCGCTGCGGCTGGGCTCGCGTGAGCGTCTCCCCGTCCACCAGCGGTTGGGGTCTTCACGCCCGGGCCACCGCCCGGACGTCGGACGGGTGGCGCGTGTGCTCCTGGCCCCGCCCGTCATCGCAGCGCGCCGCGGCCACGGAGTCCCGCGGGGCGCGCCATGCGGCGACCGCGTGGGCACACCAGCCCACGGCAGTTCCCCGCGTACGCAGTTGGCCGCTGCTTCAAATGCCTCGCGACGGGACACCGCATCGCCACCTGCAACCTCCCATGGCGGTGCCTCCGTTGCTACGGCCTTGGCCACTTCGCGCGGGATTGCAAGAGGCCGTGGCGCGACAACGCCGCCAAGCACGTCGCTCGGCCAAGCACCGTGAGCGGCGGGCACGCTCCCACTGGGGCTGGCGGCTCGGCTGACACCGGCCACTCTCAACGTGGCCGTGGTCACCGCACGCGTCGGTGCCGACGCCGCAGGAGGAAGAAGAGGCAGGAGGCGGGCACCACCAAGCAAGTGACCGAGCCTCCAATCGAGGGCCCGGGCCTCGGGTCACCCTCTAGTGATCCGGTGGCCACCTGGATGGATGTTGCCTGGGCCACAATTCTTGAAGGCCCGCCGCCGCCGATGGACAGCATGCGACCGGAGCCGTCCGGAGGGCGGACCCCGGAGCCGGTGGTCGCCTCGACCCGGGGTGCCACTGCCGGGCGGAGACCCGGCCATGGAGGAGCCCGCCTCTACGCTCGAACGCCTAGCGCGCCCGCGCGGGGCACGCGGACAGACGGCGTGCGAGGGCTGAGCGCGGCTAAGCCGCTGCCGTCTCGGCCGCCGCAAAGCAACACACGGAGCGGACCTCCCACCGGACGTGGTTGAGGTCCCCACGACGGACGCAGCGGTGGCGAAGGAGATCGATGCGCCGGCGGTTGATGCCACAGAGGAGGACGGCCTGGGAGCAGAGGAAGCTGTTGGAGGCACGGAGACAGAGGACGACGGTGCTTGCGCCGCCTTCTGCAAGAAAATGTTCCTGGAAGGCCGGGAGCCGGCGCCTTCAAGACCGGCCTCTACTCCAAAAGAGCGAGGCCGAAAGCCGAGGACCCGAGAAGAGCTAGAAGGACACTAGTTCCCACCCGGTCCGCCTGCGTCTAGCCGCTTCGTCCTTCCTCCCACGCCCGGTGGCACGAGCGTGCCCGGGCCCGGCTTATGCGCGACATGGAGTTCATCGATGGCAAGTCATCGGCGACGGATGCGGCTGATCCACACGAGTACATTGACCGGCTATGGACGGGACCTTCCCGACAAAGCGATCAAGGCACTACGGACCGCGGCGAGGCTTGACGACATTGAGCTTTGCAAGGCGTTAGCCGCAATTGCGGCGGACTTAGGGCGCGACGTGGCGGAGGTGCCATGATAGTGCAGCTCATAGATGCACGTTGGTTGTTTTTAGAATGTGAGTAGTCAAATTTAGTTTTTTTTTCTACACCTAGTTTGACAGTCTGTCAAACCTAGGAGGTTGTTTTTGCGCTACTTGCGCATGTAATTCTCCTCCTTATTAATATAATCCGGACTTGATCCGTGATCTTTCAAAAAAAAAAACTTGGTCAGAATACACAGGTTACACACATGTGTAAAGTTGATTTATATATCTATATAATACAGCTGCAGTTCCGTACACGGGACCATATATCAGCAAACATATGCAAGAAGCATACGAAGCTATACACAAAGGTGCAAGAACCTCTCAAAGAATCGAAGGGTGTCCAAAAAGCATCACTCAAGCGGCTTCCTGCTGCTGCTCTTCACTCCCACCACTACTGCTGGCGTTAGCAGTCATGGTACCACCGTCACTCGGCAACTCCCCGCCAGGTTGTGGCAGAACCTCCTAAGTAATGTGGCCCACATGCACTAATCCTCGTCTTAACAGACCTCAGATTACTATGCATGTGTTCCACACGACTTATGAAGCCCTGTCGATGTCCTGAACGAACACCGATTGAACCACAATTACACTCATACCCGTGATCAACAATGGAGTAACTACAACATTACAACATTTGTTACAAAATAT
The DNA here is from genome assembly GCA_018135685.1 of Themeda triandra. Taxonomy (NCBI): domain Eukaryota; kingdom Viridiplantae; phylum Streptophyta; class Magnoliopsida; order Poales; family Poaceae; genus Themeda; species Themeda triandra. Next base: position 285,789 of record JAENPR010000469.1, on the reverse strand, counting down.
TTATCAGAGTGCGGAAGAATAATAACATTAATTTTTTTAAATAATGAAAAGGATAAAATTTTTCAAACTTAACTTTATATTGCGAAAGTAGAGTAGAGCTACAGAAGACAACTTAGGTAGGTGTAAGGTCGAGATGGCGGACTAGAGGGGGGTGAATAGTCCTTTTTAAAACTAATCGCTCCGGCTAACCGATATAAGTGCGGAATTAAATTTATCGGCCTAGCCAAGACTTCACCCCTCTATCTATGTCTCTAGATGCACCTTGTAAAGGATCCTAAACAAGAAGACAAGGTGCCAATCTAGCTAGTGCACACTAAACAAGTCTAGCTTGCAAGGTCACACAAACCTAAGCAACTAGTACTTTAGCAACCGGTGTGCACCTACACAATTCTAATGAGCAACAAGACAAAACCAACCTAAGCTCACTAGATGCTCAAGGACAAAGCTACACAAGCCAAACCCAAGAGCTCAAACTTACTTAACTACACAAGCTAAGCAAGGCAAAATACTCTACTTCTAGCTACACAAGCAAGAAGGTGATTAACAAGCTACTCAAGCTAACTAACCACAAGAGCAACTACACAAGCTATATAAGAATGTAAGGAAAGTAAATACAAAGCTTGTGAAAGAGATTGCAAACCACCGCGAAGTGTGGACACAAGATGACTCGGCGATTTTTCACCCGGGTTCACTTGGTTGCCCCCAAGCTACGTCTGTTGTGTCGACCAACACCTTCGGTGGTTCCTCCGGTCTTTTCACCTAGATGGTTCTCCGGTGTGACCCTCAAGTCACTTGCCCTCAAGGCACGCCCGCAAGGCACCGCAAGACACCACTCTCAAGTGAGCCCCCTCAAGGCACCGAGCAAACCCACACACGCAAGGGTGGTAACTCAATGACACGCGCAATCCAATAAGGCTACTCTTCGCGATCCCCCGCGAGGTGAGCACCCGAACCTCTCACAATCTCTTCTCCGAGCACCGTATCTCCACGCGTGCTACCACGGAGCCACTTGCCACCAAGCCGTCTAGGAGGTGACAATCCTCCAAGAGTAACAAGCTCTCCGGCTTGCAACACAACCACCTAGTGCCACAAATGCAATCTCACAAAGCACTCGCACTAGAATCGCTCTTCTCACACTATCGGATGGTCACTACCAAGCATATGTGAGTTAGAGGGCTTCAAGCACCACCACACAAGGCAACATAGCCGGGCGTGCTCGGCAACCGGCCACGTACGGCCAAACCACGTATAGCCCCAAGGGCTGAAACTAGCCGTTGCCACCTCGGGCAACCGAAACACGAGCCGGACGCGTCCGCCTCCACCGCCGGACGCTCCAAGCCGCGTCCGGCGCTCCTCATCCGCCACGTGTACCGACCGTTCGAAGTCGACCGTTGATCCCCAATGGCTACCTCATGATCTCGGAAACCCCTACGCCGGACGCGCTGGTGACCACCGCGGACGCGTCCGCCAAGCAGATCGACACCGACCGCCCGCGCGCACAGAGAACCGCCGAACGCTAAATAGTGACTCGCCCTAGTCCGCCGTCTGCGTCCGGCGAGCGTCTGGCGAACGTGCTCGCGCGGCACTCGGCACCAGAAGTTTCTGGTCCGAGTCCGGCGTGCGCCGGACGCGCCTCCTCGGCGTCCGGCACTCAGCAGCGCCCGAGCCAGCCGCCCACGCCAACCTTCCACGCGCCGGACGCGTCCGGCCCGCTGGCAGCGTCCGGCCGCGCATCCGGCGCTTGTAAATCCATGATTTGACTCCGTCGAAAACGCAATCTTCTCCACCATGCTATCCAACAAGTATACCAACTTGATCACCATGGACGGTATGTTTCCAACAACAATTTGCATTCGGCGCAATGGAAAATATGCCTCCAATTTTCCCGAAAGCGCCGAATCCCGCCGCAAGTTCGGCGGGAGGGAGAGGGACCCAAGCCCAACTCAACCCTACAAACCACAGCGCGAACAAACGCCACCTTTGTAAATGTGCCAACACCACCAAGTGTACAACTCCATATGCTTGTGTGTTAGCATTTTCACAATCATTTTCAAAGGATTTTCTCTTCATCTCACAACGCCACTCGATCCTAGCACGTCGCAATGTTAGATCGCTCAAGTGGCACTAGATGACCGATATGAAAACAAGATTACCCCTCTTGATAGTACGGCCATCTATCCTAAATCCGGTCAAGTACTTCTCTACTCAACCTTAGACCGGTGAAATGAAATGCCCTAGGTTATACCTTTGCCTTGCGCATTTCCATCTCCACCGTCTTCCTCCATTGTGCCAATGCAACAACATGCACCGACACGATCATCAAATGATATGATCCACTTCATATCATCATGTGACACTCTTGGTCCATCGATCTTGACCTCACTTGCTCTTCACCGTTGCGTCGGTCCATCGGCGCCAAGTCTTGCCCAAGCTTCACCATCGCATGGTCCTTCGCTTCGCAGCCTCAACTTGCCCTTCACACTTGCAACCGGTCCATCAAGCCAAGCCTCATCTTGATCTTCACCTCTTGGTCACATGACTCCATGTCATGTCTCATTTGCAATGAGCTCCTTTATCAACTCATGTGTTGAGCCTCACAACATCTCTAAGCCATCTCCACCATGGCATATGTTGCTCACACACATGTACCTGTGAACTAACTCCTGTGTATCTCAACCATCACACATGTTAGTCCACCTAAAGTTGTCACTCAATTATCAAAACCAAACAAGGGCCTTTCAGTAGGACACCTAAGTTGCGAGAGGCAACCAAATCATGTCGAGCCCAGCGACACAATCCTGGCTAGGAGCAACTGTCAGCACCTGCAACAGGGGTAGAACAAACCCTGAGTACATGAAGGTACTCCGCAAGACTTACCCGACTAAAAAGAAAAGACTCTCAAGGATATGCTGGCTTTTGAGTAGTTGAGCTAGAAAAGGGGAGTTTTGCAGAAAAGCATTACTATTCTTGAAATCCTACTTTCAATATTTTACAACAGATTATAAACAACCTACTAATTAAAGCTAGATTAGCACCTATTCTACTCTCTGTAATCAAATTAAACATCACACTTGATATTATCCTTCAGATGCTTCCTTCTGAAACCAGGAGTCCACCATGAACCAATTCTTTCATATTTCACTTGAGAACTACGATGCAGGTGCGAGGATCAAGTCTCCATAACCGAGGAGCACGACATTTCGAAACAATTTACTCAGCTGAGGATTCCTAAACACACGATATAAGGGGACTCTCGTCCACAATTATATCAATTCTTAGCTTCGGATGTCACAAAACTAGCCGCAGCTTCCACGCCACCCGAGAATACGGTCCCCCGAACCCGAGACCTTGTCCCCCGAGGGTATCCGCTACTCCCGCCATCTCACCACTCCCAGTGCGTGGGTTTGCCGTCCTAGTAATGAAATCTCCTAAGCAAGAACTTGCCCCGCAGGGTATGTGAGTAGTTGCAAAGTCTTGATCCAAGGGCCAACAACGAACGGTCCTTAACCGACACAGTCGGAAACACTACATCAAGACTCCATTCCCGATGCAAGTTACCCGACCGGTCTCAATTTCTTATCACCATATCCATATGCTCTCGTGACCCATCTTTAGGTCTAGAGAAACAAATATAAACTGGTAACTCATGATCAAAATTTATCAGCCTACAACTTCTACCGAAGTCTAAGCATGGCTAAGCATAAGGAATCGACCTACACATACTAGTGGGATAACATAATATAAAAGTAGATCAAGGTAGATATGCGGCAATGGTATCAACCAACTCCTATTAACTTAATGCACATTACACTAGACTTAAGGTGTAATAAAACATTTGCATAAATAGAAAAGGGTTGCATGCTCCGGGGCTTGCCTGTGTTGCAGTGAAGTTAGATTCCAAATGTCAGACCTGACATCAACACCGTGGATGTATGGCACCAACATTAAGAGAAATGACTTGTCGTCATTGGTGAATAATCTCCTCGAACACCGTTGTCGGATGATATCCCCCGAACTTCGCTCAACTCGAGCCATTTTACTCTCGAATATCTACACGTAGTTAATGATGCATACTTAGTATGATGAACTCATGGCATGATGCATTGCATTAAGACAAATCAGCAGATCAAGATAATTCATACAACTCTCTTTTACTCTTATCATAAGGCAATAAGATTACTCGCATGAAATAACGTTTTTAAGATAAAACATAAAATAAAGGACAAAATAAAAAGTTGTCAAAAATCATCCCAAAAATTAAACTTAAACTCCTCATGCCCTAAGAAGGTTACAAAATAATTTTCATGATTTTTGGAACAACAAATAAATAACCAAAAATCAAGAAAGACTCATTTTTCAATTAAAAGAGCTAATTTTAAAACATATAAAACATAACCAAAATAGGCATAAAATATTTTTCCTAGGTAGAGGACATCATAAAGAACACACACAAAAATTTTCAGAATTTTTGGAGCTACACATGAATTTCTATGATTTTTGGAAGAAAATAACATTTTCTGCATAAATAGAAAAGAAAAAGAATTTAGAAAAAGAAAAACGGTCACTGGACCGAATCTGGCCCGACTCGGCCCGACACTGTTGGGGTCCGGCCCAGCAAGGAGCAGGCCGGCCCATCTTGGCCCAACAGGCCAGACCGACGACGGCGATGGCCTCGCCGGCGATTCCTCGCCGGCGGCGAGGTTTCAGGCGGCGGTAAAGGCATCATCGTGACCTCCTTAACAGCGCGAATCGATTGAGGTAGAACATGAGGCGGCTAAGATAAGTCAACGAACTCACCGCCGGTCATGGCGGTCACGGCGGCGCTGCGCGCGACGCGCCGGCGGCGAGAGACCGGTAGGGCTCAAACGGAGGGCAAGGTTAGCACCAGGAGCTCACCGCGGTTCTTCTGAGCTAGAAGATGAGGCCAGAGACGGGGCGGAGCAGGGTTGACGGCGTGTGGGTCGAGCTCGGCGGCGCTGCGGCCGGAAATGGAGAAGAAGACGGCTGCTCGACGCTCTGAGCGAAATTGGGCGGCGCGAGCGGGTGCAAACGGTGCGCAAGGGCGAGGCGATGCAGTGTGCAAGAGCAAGCGGACGAAGATGGAGTGGTGGTGGCGAATTTCGACGGCGGGCGGCGGCGGTCGGAATTGGCGGAGGAGAAGAAAAAGACGATGTCGACGGCCGGCTTAGGCTTTTATAGGGCAATGGCGAGCTGGAGGAGTGGCCGGGGGCTTCGCGAAGGCATCCACGTGCTTGGCGTCGCGTCCCAGCGCTAGAAGGCGCGCGTTGGCCACGGCGGACGCCGGCATGGCCAACGGCGACGAGGAACAGGGGGAGAGAAGGGAGAAGGGGAGGCTGTCCCCCTTGGCCATTAAGGCGGCCTAGCGGCACCTGAGGATGGCCGACACGCGGCGATGAAGCTCCCCGTCGAGCGCAAGCTGGCAATCGGCGGCGACAGTCCGGCATGGGCGGCGAAGACACGGCGACGGTGGCGACAGTGTGAGGAAGAGGACGATGATGACGTCAGCAGGAGGGTGTTTTCGGAAATTTGCAAATTTCTCTAAAAATTTGAACTGAGCTCGAAAAATTCCAAAAATAACCCTTGCTAATTTTTCAAGATCTACAACTTTCTCAACTAGAAGAATTTCAAATTCCAAACAGAAATTTGAATTTGAAACCAAATTTGAAAAGGGGACAAAAACCCTAGACTAAAATATATGCAAAAACTTTTGATTTTTCTAAACAACTTGAAAATCTCCAAAACTATGGAATGTGCATCTTTTCAAACCACACATTTTCTCCAAAAAGTGTTTTCCCAAAATATGCATAGTTTTTTGAAATATGACCTAAAATTCAAAAGGGGGCAGTTGTCGGAAAACAGTCTTTTCAAATTCATTTGAAAATATTTTTGGAAACTTGAAAAACGTTGTTCACCAACATTGAAGCTCTCAACAAGACCCACAAACTTCCTTTTTGAACCAACCCCAAATTCTTTGTAGATTTTGAAATACGAAAAGAGGATAAATTAGGTTTTTCTGAAAACGGGGTTTTAAAAGGAATTTGAGCTCGATTTAAATTACTTGCAAAATCACATAACAAGGAACTTAAATAAACTCTAAGCATCATCATTTCATGCATAAGACAAAGCATCACATCAAAGACATTTTTAAAACATGAATGCATTTATGCCATGATGCTCGATGATTAGCCTCTAACAGAGCTCTTAAACAGGTTTTAGTTGTCATTAACATCCGGGATGTTACACAGGTGCTTCAGGGGCACTGTTCACATGCTCTGTTGTCGCCATGGCAGGCTCAGATGGTCTCGGAACATCGGTGCTCAGGCGCCCATCACCCGGCTGCTGCCTTGGAACCGACCTGGCCTGCCGGATGGCTGCCGCAGCCTCTGGCATGATGACGCCCGGTGGCTGCGGGGGAAACCAACGGCGCTGGAATTCTGCCGCAACCACCGCTGGATCATCCATGGCGTTGCCAGCATGGTGATTGGAAGAACCTCCTTGGTAGCTGCCCCGTGTGCCAATGCTCAATCGCTCGTTGCTTGTCTGTGGCTGGAATCCGTACCCACCGGGCCTCTGCACACGCTGCTGGAATCACAGAATGTCACATGGTTCAGTGTAACTTGCCACCAAATTAGTTTATTTATTCAACGCGGCTGTAGAGGCTACAAGCAAGCTATAGCTTATGGTAGACAAGGTGATATATGATACTCAACACAAATGTGATAATCAAAATTAACTACTATATAGCATGACCCACATGATTGCCTACCTCAGAGTAGGATCCTGAAAATGGTCCATAAGAAGGTTCAGCAGCTAATGGCATGAATGAGTTCCTCCCTGTTCAAGATAAACCATGACTCTGAGTGAAGTAACAACTGACCAACTTTGACAGGCAAGAACATTTGGTCGGGAGCTAAAAGAAATATCTTTGGCAGGATTGCAATGAGTTTGGTGGCTCAACACAGTCCCTTACCTTGGTCAAAACTATTGTTTGGTGGCGTTGCGTACATGCTAGTTTGCTACAAGTAGAAACAGTGAGAGATAAGCAAATAGTATAATTATAAGTAATGCCGGGAAGGATGGGAAACTGCAAATCATACCTGAAAAAGTCTCCCCTGATAGTCAATTGGCCCTGCATAGAGAAAAAAATGAATAATAGCAATGTGGTGAGAGCCGTGCTAATGCAAATAGTTGTTACTTGATAGCTCAATGCTAAACCTAGAGTTGTAAATATACTATATGTGATGGTTCAAAAGTACAAGAGGTTGAGATGAGAACAACCACTACATCAAAATTGGCAGCATAATTGTACCCTAAAGTTCTAATAATAAAAGGAAACTATCTCTGCAGTTCAGTATGATGCGTCAATTATTATGTTTGATGCTGACCATTCCATGGCGCAGGCTGAACATGTTCTTCCAATTGGTTGTGCCGTGAAAACTGATTCTCCCTGATATGATTTAAGGTCTCATTCAATGATTTAAACACATTTGCTTGTGACTCAAATGCTTCTGTTAACTTCAAAAGCACCTTCCTATCTGTACAAAGTAGAGTTAAATCATTAAGGTAACAAAATACAAAAAACAATGGCTACTGTTCTGTCAAATATGATAAATTATCAAAAACAAATTCTGAAACCTTCATCTTTTGAAGAAAGCACTTCTTGGTTTATTTTAGCAATATCAGAAAAGGCTGATGCAGAAACTTTTATGGCTTCCCTAATTTCTTCAGAAAGTTTGGAAGCAAGTTCATCCTTTGCATTTTCATCTCCTTCAGCAATGACTCTACAGGTCCAAGATTTCAGACTAGTGATGACCAATTTCTGAGAAAAAATAATCATGGAAATAAGTTCAGCATCTGACATAATTTTCAAAAAAAAAAGGATGCTTACAGAACCACCAGATGTACCTTTAGGGTTATGGCAGCACTAGCCCCTAAACCAAGAAAAAGACCTGCACCAAGGAGTGTGTTGACCCAGCTAAACTGCGCCTTTGAATGTGGGACAACAGGTCCAGCAGTGGCAGAAGCAGTAGCTGCTTGAGGTTGAACTTCTCTATAAGGCTGCAGCGCAACAGATTGATTGGGATTGTTTGCTGGAGGAATAAAAGAAAACAAGACAGTTACTAAGAAAATAGTACATCTTCAGTCTACGGTAAGATCTCAGCACAAACTTTGGAGTACTTTGTATGAACTATCATCAGCATCAACCACAACAACAACAACAAAGCCTTTTAGTTCCAACCCCCAAGAAAGTTGGGTAGGGTGGAGTTGAACCCAACATGGGCCACCCAAAAAAGGGGACAAGAAACAAAACAAAATATGCATAATCCATTACTAATAGTGATATTATCAGGGGATCTAAAGACTATTTGTGGTTCAGTCATGTGAATAGCTGATTTTTCCATTCGCTCCTATCCAAGGACAATTCCATCTTTGAAAAGGAAAAAAGAGAATCATAACTCAATCAACCTATAGATACATCAAGATACTACTATTTGAAATATGTCGGCTGTCCATTCGAGAAAGAAAAATAAGTGCTATACAAGACATAAGAGCAATTGCAACTGCTGAAATGAAAGAACAGTGTAAGTATTTCAACAAGCAGAAACAGATACTAGATACTAGAATTTTCACTAGTGTTATCCTGAGTCCTGACGAAGCTTACAAAACAGGAAGTAAATCTTCCTTGTTCATGTGATCTTTTTTTTTAACCAGGTCATTTTTTGTGTGTGTGTGTGTGTGTGTTTGGGGGGGGGGGGGGGGGGGGGGTAATCAAGCTTCTAGGATTTCTTATGATCTGGATCAGCTATTTTGCCATCAATTTAACAGAAACTATACTGGGGCTGGCCAAATCAGAAGATCTAAATACTAATAATAAAGAAATAAGATAACGATAATGTCTAAAAATGATATGGTATCACCATAAACCACACCATATCTAGAATGATAGTCTACCTTGTTGCGTACCAGCAGTTGCAGCATCAGTTCCATTTGGGTTAGGGTCCTATAAGGCATTAAGCTAGTTCAGAAACACTTTCAACTAAGGTAAACAGTAGGGGTAGCAGGAAAATAAAATCTTACAGGAACCCTACGAAAGGCCTCATCAATTTCTTCACTTGTAAGGCCTTTCTTTTCCAGGAAGGAACGCCTGTGAAATACTGGAGAACCCTTCACTCTCGGATGTGAAAGAAAGTTCACAGCATTCTGTATGTAATCCTCCCTCATCAGCTGTGGAGCTTGAATTGCAAGATTATTGAATGATTCATTCCCACCAGAACCGCCTGCGAGTCAGAAAATCAGAATGTTCCATTTTGTTTTGAGATCAGGGCAAGCATAAGCACAGTAAGTTGAAGCTGCTAATAAGAGAACAAGACTAACCCTCAAAACTGCCATTTTGTCCACAGCATTTCATTTGCAGAAAGCTGCTTACAAATGCCAAACATGAATTAAGTTTTGCCCCAACTACCGGTTAAATCTATTGAATTTTGTTTAGAACCAAGAAACACAATAGTTCAAGTTTGGTTTGACACCTTGCAATCTAATTTCCAGCCTTGTCAAGTGTCAATAACCTGCAGCCATTAGGCTGCATCCACAAAAGGGTGTGCCATGCATCAATCGCCTGGTGCAAGAAGCTAGAGCATCCATTTTGTAGCTTACTCTTGAAACTTATCAGCCAAATAAGCGGCATCAATCATTCATTAACCAAATACAGAGCCCGCATAACTAGCCAAGAACTCTCGCAGGACCAATCAGCACGAAGATACATCCCCGAATAGCTCAGAAATCCACTTCTCGGCACACCAATTCGACGAATTGGACAGAATCCCTAGTCTCCTACTCTGCAGCCGCAGGACCCCCATCAACGGCACAGGCACCAAACCCTCGCCGCCGCTAATACTCGACGAGGATCTCCTTAAAAGTGTTACCGATGAATTTAACCAGGGGTAAATCAACCCGGCACCAGAGTCACCATCCCCCACGCAAAGAAAGGCCACAGCTTGGCTCAAGAATCACACAGAGAAAAGAACTGAAGGTGTTTTAAACAACTGATGACGAGAAAGGGAAAGAGACTGACCCTGTGGCGCGGAGCTGGGAGACTGCTCCGCCATCGGAGAACCTCACAGGTCACAGCGCGGATTGACGAACAGGGGAACTCTCCAGTCTGGACCTGAGGGACACGGAATCGGACGACAATGACGCGCTAGAGTATGACCGTGCGTATGTCAAGTCAGTCTTGTACTCTTGTGATGTGTGTTCATCACATGTCTTTTACCGTCTGGGTTTCTTTCAGGAAAAAAAATCTCCTGGTGCCTAGTGCCTACTCCCTCCGTTTAAAATAAGGGTTTTTTGGATCTGTGCCATTGGAACTTTGTGACATTGGAGATCTGCCATTACAATTCACGTAATTGGAGATATGCCATTGCAATTGTGCTGATATCCGGTGGCAGCTATTTTGTACGTATGCCGCGAAGTTGGGCCCACTGTCAGGTATACGAACCCAAAGACACTTTGAGTATGGACATCGATGCCCCTCGGTTCGCAGTAGAAGGCGCCGCGGCTCCGTCCCTTCTTCGCGTCGCTCCGTCCCTTCTTCGTCTCCGTTCCTCATCCTCAAGAACCCTAGCCCGCCACCGCCGGCCGCCGGAGCATCCATCCCCGGCGAAGGCGACAACCGCCGCCCTTGGAGCCTCTACCCCGTGGCCCACTCGCCGAGCCCGCCTCCGTCTCCAAGGTCGGGTCGTGCTCCTCTTCGACGCGCCGCCCGCCCGTGGCCACCGCTGCCCGTGCGCCGCTGAGGTCCGTGCGCCGCTGAGCCATGGCCGCGAGGTGGACTGGAAGCCCCATGAAGGGTGGTTCCAGTGGGTCGAGCCCGACGGCTAATGGTAGATGGGAGTGTCCCTATTGCCTTGTCCCTCTGATCCGAATTCAAAGCCAGCAGAAGGCGACCAAGGGCCAGTGGTTCGTGAAGTGCCCGTACAACATCAAGGTGAGTTTCTCTGAAATTGTTGTCCTGGGTGTTTGTTCAAGCTTCTCTGACTGACGCCCTCGTCTTTGATTGCAGGGCGATGACACCACCTGCCCCTTCATCTGCTCTGAGTCTGAGTATCTGGAAGCGAAGGAATCCCGGTTGCTGCCATTGAAGCATACCAGTGAAGGATGTTGTGGCGGTTGCGCCCATTTGAAAGAAGAATTGAATTTGCTAAAGCACACAGTAGATAGTGTGCTTCTTGACCTTTCTAAGATGAAGCAACCTGTTGAGGTAATGCCTGCAGCAAGGACTGATGCAATGACTGAAGTTGAGAAGAAGAATGTGCAGATTGTGATCGATTCGTCTATTCTAGGACATGTGTTTGTAGCTTTTGTTTGTGTTTTTATTGGAGTCGCACTCTCTGCAATGTGGAAGTGAAATGCATGACCACCATATGTGTGTGTAGTTGTATGTGTACCCTTGTATGTTTCCAGAACTGGAATGCAATGAAAATGGATCAATGTATTGCACATTTGTGTTTCTAGAAAATTGGAATGAAATGGATCAATGTATTGCACATTTTTGTTTCCAGAAAAATGAAATGGATCAATTTGTTCCCAAGCTGAAATATGCAGCCATTTTAGGCCATCACAAAGATAAAAAAATATGACCAAATGTGCATCTTCATTGACACAAACAAGTTCTCAAACCACAGGTTCAAATGGCAAACACAAATTCTAAGGCCATTACAATACTGGTTCACACACAGTTACAATACCAGGTTCAAGTGCCATTACAATACTTCAAAAGCAACTAGTTCATAGACCCTAAGTAGAGATGCCTTCTTGCCTTGCATCCATCTCACCAAAATAACCTTACAGCCACCAAAAGCGACTAGCCTTCTTGCATTAAGCTCACTGTCCAGCAGTGAACATGTCCAGGAGGCTTCTAACTGCCACGGCTGGAGGAGCTGATGCATTTCTGAGTTCTCTCGTCTTCTTTGGTGACTTCTTCTTCTTCGCAGGCTTAGGCTTCTTCTTTTTTGCCTTCTTTACTTGAGATGGTCCAGCTCCTTGCTCCTCAGCCGTCCTCTTCCTGCAACACCAGTTCAAACAATGTTCAGTATATGTTTGGTTGCAAGTAAATTGAAACAAGTAAAATTCTCACCTCTTATTACTAGCACCAGGACCACCATCATGTCCCAGCTCAGGTTCCTTGCATGTTTTGGCAAAATGTCCAAAACCTCCACACCTGGAGCATCTAACTTTTTTTCTTTCCTGCATCTTTCTCCAGAAAACCTCTAATCCTCACCACTTTAGGCCTGCCTGGCCTTCTTCCCAGCAATGGTGGATACACCTTATACCCAACATCAACATGAGGCCACTGTGACTTGTCTGGTATAGGCTCTATTCTCATGTCATAAGCAGCTCTGAATTTTGCAACAGAGTAGTACTCATGCACATAGTCAGATATTTGGAGTCCTCTATTCGATAGAATCCATGCAAGTGCATGGTGGCATGGCTTACCAGTTACTTGCCACTTTCTGCATCCACAAGTGTGCTTTACAAGATCCACGGTGTGCCTTCTTGGATTATTATAAGCATCTAGTAATGTAACTTCTGCTATGCCATCATCACAGGGAACAATCTTGACAACTTTCAGATCCCTACTTAAGATATTTAGTTCCTGCATTACTCCTGGGATGATGCCATCCTCCCACTGCCTTGCTATTTTCTTCCTAATGTACCTCTTCTCCATTATGAGTTCCCTCAGCCTGTCAACCAACTCATGCAGGAGCAACCCCTTAAGATCCCTAATCTGTGCATTGAAACTCTCAGAAACATTGTTTGTAACATAGTCACACTTGCTAAGCTCTGAGAAGCCAGCCCTGTACCAAAGCCTTGGATGGTAATCATTAAGGTACTTAATTGCATCGGGAGCAATGTCATGTATTTTCTTCAGATGCCACTGCCACATCTCAACTGTAAGTCTTTGCAGCGGGATACAAATGTTCGGTGAACACATCACCCGTGTAGAATTTCATGAAGTTTTGGTACAAGTGCCTCATGCACTCCCCGTTCTCTCTCACCGTGGGAAGACCTCTCCTATAGCTTTTTCCGTGGCCTTTACATGCATCAGAACTTATTACCAAACCAGGAGGGTCTCCTACAGCTACGTGCGATTCTTTGCATGAACCACTTCCGCTTATCTTCGGTCTACGTGTCGAAATGCCATAAGCAATATGATACAACCAGTTGTGACCATCAACCCCAGAGCTGAAACCAACTGGCCAAGATATTTGCCATGCAAAGCTGAAGCATCTACTCCAATGAATGGTCGCACCCAGACTAAGAACCCATCAATGCATGGTTTCAAAGCAACAAACATCCTTTTAAATCTATTCGTTTTATCTACTTTCTCCAATTCTATTTCCACAATGCTGCCGGGAGAACTAATTATTATCTGTCTACCCCAATTGAATAACATTTGAAAACTCTCCTCATATGTGCCATGGACCTTCTTTAGAGCCTCTTGCATACCTGACCAAGCTTTGAAGTACTTCAACTTGATGCCAAAGTCGTCCCCGTGCGCTTCTCCCTAACCTCTTTTGGACGCTTATTTGGATCCTTCTTCACCAATCTTTTATCCTATCTCGCACACCAAATTTCCGAGTTGTCTGTCTTTCCTTCTACAAATTTTGTGGTTGCACACTTGTGCTCTTCCTCCAACACTTTTATCTGCACAACACAAAAAAAGAGAGTCAATTCACATCCCTCTTATATAATAGAACACATATAACACAAGTCACATATATTACCTGTACAGTCTTCTTATTAAAGATAGTGGAGGCATGTATGCGCCAAGGACAACCAGGATATGCACAATGAGCTCTAAACCTGTCCTTGTCATTTTCAGCCAAAGAAAGTCAAAACCAACTTTCACAAAGATGATGCCTAATTGCTTTCCGAAGGCAATGATATCGAAAACAATGCACCCTTCTCTATCTTTGGATTCTCGGGATCGTGAAGTACAATAACTTCAAGAGGGTCTCATCATCTATCTGTGCCTCATTTGCTTCGCCTCAACATGAAAAGGGTGATCATTAGCATCAACAGAAGGGTCAACAGCACCCGAGAATCATTAGCATCGTTGGTTGCCTGTGCTACGTTGGTTGGCTGAGCAATAGGATCTGGAATTTCTAGGTACATGCGCTCATCATTAAAACCAACATACTCTTCGGGGTTATCAAAGATATCGACACACCCTTTCAGGGCTCTACATTGTTAGTTGCATCAACACCGGGTTCTCCTTCACCTCTACTAAAATAGCTGCCTCTGAGTTACAGGAGCAGCACTACTTGGGTCATTTGGAACCACACACAAAGGCAGCAAGTCATCACTTTCAAGCATCAATAGAAAAAGACTTATCAAACTCCCCACTACAAGCTAAAATCCCATCTCTTCCTTGTACATTTCAAAGACATCAAGCATCTGGATTTCACTAACTAATCTGACATTCTCATGCATCCTTTTGTCAAAGAACCACACTTTGGGTAACTAGTTAGGGGGCACTTTCATTCATTTGCAATACTTGAAATCAATACTTCTAGAGTACATGACCCAAACTCCACATCACATTGAAACACATAGCCTTTCCTGTATGAATTCCTACTAGCCGCGTCTTTAAAAGCAAAACCTTCAACTTTAACATCTATTAAGAACCCATCCCTACCAACAGTGCCAAAAAAACCCAAATCGGAGTGTCAATCCATAGGAACCCTAGGAACAATCCACAAGCTAACACAGATCAAGGATGCGCAGACAATACCTGCTATCGTGGTCCTCCATCTCAGCCGCAGCACTAGGGCAGAGATGCTCCATCCAGTCCTTCACAGCCCCGCGCCGTCTTCACGGGTCCTTCATGGCGACCGGCGGGGGACGGGATGGAGGCACCGGTGGGGGGATGGAGGTGGCGGGCTAGGGACGAGAGCTCAGGCGACGGCGGGGGACGGGATGGAGGCACCGGTGGGGGATGGAGATGGCGGGCTAGGGTTCTGGAGATGGGGAACGGAGCTGGAGAAGATGAAGGAGAGAAGACCGAACCGGCCCGCGACGGCTTCTATGCGCTGGATGAAGGGCATCGATGTCCATACTCAAAGTGTGTATAGGTCCGTATACCTGACAGTGGGCCCAACTTCGTGGCATACGTACACAATGGCTGCCACCGGATATCAGCACAATTGTAATGGCATATCTCCAAATTACCTGAATTGTAATGGCAGATCTCCAATGTCGCAAAGTTCCAATGGCACAGATCCAAAAAACCCTTAAAATAATGAGCCATTCTAAAAATCTTAAAAGGCTAAGGGCCTGTTTGGAACATAGTATTTTTATAGGAATTTTGAAGGTTTGCATTCCTATAGGAAAAAAGCCTGTGAGAGCGTTTGGAACACAGGATTTGTAGTTTCCCTTCCAGAGGAACGGCAACAAGCTATGCATGTTTCACAGGAAAAAAAGAATCCAATCGAAACCAAGGGAAAGTTACTGGCTGGCTCATCACGGCTGCATGCGCGCTGTTCTGCCTTGGATAGAGTGAGCAGAGAATATAAGAACGCCCTGAGAGATAATGGTTGTAATTAATGAATAGAAAGCACAAATGCGCAGGTAAAGAATCGATGTACTTATGAATTAAATAATAATATATCAGACAATCTATGAGTCTTTAATAATCAATTTAACAGTCAGGGGCTCAGGGTGTTTTTTTCGGGTAACAAATGTCATCTTCTTTTTGACAGCTTTAAAAACCGGTTGTTCGAGTTAATAGTTAATTTGTCTTCAGTAAAATAAAAAGAGTCCTTGCATTAGTTCATTTTTTTTCCTATTCCTACATTATGATTTCCTGCGTTCCAAACAGCCTAAACTTTTCATTCCTGCGTTTTAAAATCCTGTAGTTTTTTTGCTTTTCAACATACCCTATTCCTGTGTTTTTTCCTATTCCCTGCGTTTTGGATTCCTTCGTTCCAAACAGGCCCTAAATATTTTAATTTTTGATTAAATTTATAGGATAAAATAATAGCATATATAGCATCAATTAAATATTATTAGATTCTTCTTTACTTATATTTTTATTTTACATCTATTCAATGTCACAAATTATTATAGTTTTCTCTATAATTTTGGTCAAACTTTAAAAAAATACTCTCTAAAATTTTTAGAATAACTTACAATTTGGAACAGAGGAAGTACTAAGGAGTACTTTCCATGAATTTTCTTTCTGTTTTCAGAAAATAAAATAACATCGGGCAGAAAGTTTGTTGCCTCTTGGTGTTGCCCATTTTCATCATCATGTTTCAGTTGGCAACTAACATGGGTATGTTGACTGATGAGCAAGAAAGAGGCAGAACAAGTGTTTTGGTTACATATCGTATCACTAATTCCACCCTCTCCACAATTTATAGGCCAGCAATGCTTGACGAAAGGGTTGTATAAAATGCTTGAATATGTCTACATACAATACTGCATACATCAATGCCTACAAATTATCTACTACCAACTATCATTCTTTTAACTAATGTAATAGCTACAAGTAGTAGCAGTCATTTAAGAGCATCCTAATCTAGTAGTAGCTATTATTCATGTAACATCGTATGAGTTGCTATTATTTGTGTAACATCTATATGATTAGCTATTTTTATGTACCTTCTCCTAAATTAAGTTGCCATTATTAGTTTTCTCATACAAATGCTCTTAGTCATTTTTAGTTTATTTTCTCTGTCATTTAAGAGCATCCTAATCTAGAAGTTGCTATTATTTATATACCTTCATTAGGTTGCTATTATTAGCTTTCTCATAGGAATACTCCTAGTCATTGTTAGTCTATTTTCTCAGATCACACGGCTGAAAACTTCCACGGAGAGAAACCCACCATTCCTCTCAACCACGGTAACAAATCTCTTATTTTAACTTCTTTTTTTTTTTTTTTGATCGGTCAACGGGGGGGAGAGAATCCCCACCTGATTTTCATTGATCAATTGGCTCATGAAGCCTGATAGTACAAACACAAGTTTTACAGGGTTTTTAGGCATAGCATTGCGCACACATCGCGCTGCCTGATGAAACTGAAAAACCAACAACAACAACACATGAAAAGACTCAAGGGTAAGCCTAAACACAAGCGGAAGACGCCAACCGAAACGTCGACTTGCGCACCCCGCCAAGCAGCATACTCGCCGGTATCACCGTGACCATTGTGTCCTCCACCATTCCTATAGTGACATCCTCCAGCACATCCGGGGCCACACAAATGACCCGGCATTTGATATTCTGACACCATGGCGACGGACACGACACGCAAGCCCCGCATTACCGGACACGGCGACCTCCCAAGGAAATGATGGTGACATCCTCCGGCACATCCGGGATCCACGTACCGCCATCCAACAGGGGAACGGCGGCAGCGGTGGAACACCACCCGGCATTTGATTTTCTGACACCATCAAGGAGAGCGCCGACGAAGCAGAGGCGCCAGAGGAGGGCACTCGCTGGACGCTCGACCACGACCGACAGTCAGGCTAGCCTCACCCAGGAGGGATCAACAACAACAACAACAAAGGGGAGAGGAAAAACAGAGGGAGACATAAGGCCGCGGCAGGATCGAGCTGGAAACCACCCTCCACAATGGCGCCCTCAGGAGGGTTACGACGTCGATAACGCCGCCGCCATCGGCTCCAGATAACTGGAGCTGGGTTTTCACCCGGAGGGAGAGGGACAGACTATGGACATAGGGTAGGGGACTACAACATCGACGCCTCCAAGGAGGTAAACGGCGCCAAAGGCGTCGCCGTCGATCGCACCGACAAGGCAGTGCTTGGCTTTCGCCTAGTCCCCCGGTCCCGTGGCCAATAGCTCATCGACTCCGAGACCAGGAGCGAGCCCCGAGCACCACGACACGCTGACACACAGCCCCGCCGCCGGCAAGCCCGCGGATTTTAACTTCTTTGATTTTTAGAATACTCGCACTACCTTGCCAAACTCTTCTGCCTTTTGGAGGGGACTTTTGTGGTTGAGCCAAAGGCGCACATTACATTTCCTGATTTGCCTCTTGATATATACAAACTGTTTTTTTTTTCAGTTCAAGTTTTCCGCTTCAGAAACAAACACCAATCGATTCATACTTTACTGCCTGCCCACGCATTTGCAATGGGTATGATAACAGCTGAAATGAAGAAGCACAAACACAATGTAAGGAAGAGCTAAATTATATTACATTTACTGAGGCTCTTTCATGTTTTCCATCACCAAAAGCAAATGGCATCCATAGATAATAACCGGAAGCTGCCTGCCTGCCTGCCTGTCATCTCTACATTACTCAAGGCATCAATGACGGAAATAATTTACCAACAAGGAGAAAAAGGAGAGCAGAAACTAACTCATAGCATGCTAATGCCGCATAATAGAGGGCCGGCGCGCGCATATAGAAAACAAATAAAGTCAAAAGGGGGTGCATATTGTACATGGCATCGATGGACAAAGGAATATCCCGGCCTCATACTTTCAGAGATGCAGACCTTCGCATGGAGCGAGGGAAGCACCGGAGAAGGCTCTGATGATGATGGTGGTGGTGGTGGTGGCTGTGGTGCGGAGGTGGTATATATGACAAGAAGAATGACGGATCCTCATCGTGGGCTTCTTTGTAGCTCTCAAGGATCGCCACGATGTCATCAAACTGAGGTCTTTTATCAGGGTTGGTCGCCCAGCACTGCATGATCAGGTGACTTATTGCCACAGGGCAAGAAGCAGGCAGTGGCGGCCTTGCATTCTGCACAAGGTTTACCAGTTATCAGAAGAGAGGCTGATAGATGAATCTCAACGTTATACAAAAGATCTTTCATGTGCATATGTGAACACTTGGAGATAAACATCGCGGTGGGGTATCAAGAACCATACCTTAAGGGCAACAGCGACAGCAGCCTGCTCTGGAGTCATGTCGCTGAATGGAACCAAAGCGGTCAAAATCTCCCACATGACGACTCCAAAGCTGTACACATCCACTTTCCTAGTATGATGTTTCTCTTTGATCATTTCTGGAGCCATCCACCTGTAGGTTCCTGTAAACCCCTTGCCGCTTCCACACTGTGATTCCAAGCATGAAATCCCGAAGTCTGCCACTTTAACTGACATATCTTCTCCCAGAAGTATGTTCTCTGATTTCAGGTCTCTATGAAGTATACCCTGGGAGTGTAGATAGCTCATTCCCCGAGCGATATCTAAAGCTAGTTTCAGCACTAGTTCGAGGGGAACTGAATGAGGTTCCTGCTGATGTAGATATTTCCTAAGTGAGCCCCCAGCCATGAACTCGGTGATGATGCAGAATACCGGTGGTTTCTTGCATGCTGCAACAAACTGCAAAATTCAAGATATTAAGTGGTATTCCATATCGAGTAGAGTTTAACAAAATGAGCTCACATGATTGACTAGCTGAAGAATCAATACAATACAATATAAAACAGTTGATGTTTAAGTTATCATATGCAGGCCCGTCACTTGAGTTAATATAAGCAAATGTATTTTCATGATATGTTCACTGAGAAGAAAGTTCTAGCAGAGATTTGCCAGACATTGGGGAAAAAATGGAATTGCAACTTGCATAAATATCATTCGAATTCCGAAGCTTACTCAGTTATGTTGGTTCCATAAAGTAACCTTTTTCCATGTGACTTCTAGGTGTCAAGTGAAAAAGGCAGGCACTTTGTAAAGCAAAAAGTCAGATTGATGTTTACTTGTACATGAACTATCCTTCTCTGTGTCAATTCTCCGTTATTGCTAGCAAGATGTGTTTTTTTCTTACAAGAGCAACCAACTAAGCTTGGATGTTAATGTTATCCATGGTCCTTGGTTTGCCTCCTATTTCATGAAGACAACATCATTTTCATAACTTGCCAGCCAAGCATCTAATACCATCATCCTATGGGGCGCGGTGCAGTAGATAGCATGATAGATCAAGCAAGGATAGCAATCTCAGTATAATCATTGGCCCAGGATCTCTTCACCCAGCATCTTCACAATGAAGCCAATACACATCCTTCCAGCAAAAAGGTACCTTAGACAGTGATTGTACTAATCAAATTGATCTAAATAATTACTTCTTTTTTTGTAGCACTAGTGTATAAAAATATTCAGTTACTCCAGCATCAACGCTATTGCATAGAGATAAATCCCTCTCACCAGCTAAATCAACGTTTTCCATCAAATAACTTCTATAATTGAAGCAGCGCTTACAGAGATTTTGATGTAGTTAACTATTCACATATACTGATGCAAGATTCCACTAAATAGTAGGACAGATAGTGCGACTAGAAAAACATTCAGAAACCAATTGACATCATTTTACAAAAGTACAAAGTGCTATTACCACTTAACCACACTACTTATGGATAGAAAGGGGTTGGTTACAAAAGATGAAAAAGGGCATAGTCAAGAAGATTTGTCTTTTTCCTGAACAATTCTACGGTCAAATTTTATATATACTTGTCAACAATTTCACTATCCCAAATATCGATTTCATATTCACACAGTCCATAGAAAAAGTTGCCTCCCTGTTTCTGTTTGTCAGGTTACGGTGTAGGTAAGCACAAATGGCCTCACGCCACAGCTATCTTATCTTCACCCCTGTCCCTCCAATCCAAGCAAAGCATAAAGGTTTTCACTTTAATGTGAAGATCAGTTAGCCTAACAACTCTACAGCCTACTGCACGGATAGAAAGGACCAACAATGACGTGGGACAGGCAATTTCAACTGAAAAACGTGTTCAAACAAATAAAAATTCAGCACTTCAGAGCATAGAGAGATCAAACCAAGAACCCAACAAGTATCTTGCAAACACACATGCGCCGAACTTTTCCTCCTTTTTTTTTTCCGTTTGATCAATTCAGTTTCTAAGTAAAAGATTTTTAATAAACAGAGAGTACCATGCAGTGGTTAGGAGGCAGATCCTCCACCGACAACTCAAGAAATGAACACCAGGGAAAGGGATTCAGTGCAGACATAAGTTTATTTAGGCTGGACTGCACGAAATGCACAAGCAATTGTTCCATGCCTTGGGTTAAGAGTTGCCACAAGATTCCCACTTATCCGAGGACAGAGTTCATTACACTGGTGATGGCGCAGGCAACAAATACCGGGTGATATGACCCAGAACCAGAAATACTAAGATGGTCATCTCAACTAAGTCCATGTCAAGAATAATTGCGCGGTAAAGTAAAATATATTTTTTAAAAAAATAGAAAATATATGAACCCAAGGCCAAGAAACAAAGAAATGAGTTTATTCATACCGAGATGATGTTTGGATGGTGGAGGCGAAGGAGGAGCGCGACCTCGGAGGCGAACTGGCGCTCCAGCTCGGCGGCGAGCGCGGCGTCCTCCTCGGGCTGACTGACCATCTTGATGGCCACCTCGCGTCCGGCGTACCTGCCGGAGTAGACGCGGCTGTGGCGGCCCGACGCGAACTTGCCCCGGATCTCCAGCTTGGACAGGTCGGCGCTCCACAGCTCCTCGCCGCCGCCCCGGATCCTGGCGCCCGGCGGCGCCACGAGGTACTTGGACCACGACACCGCCTTCTTGTAATCGCCCAGCGACAGCCGCCGCTCCAGCCGCTTCCCCGGCCCGCCACCATTGCCGCCGCCGCCGCCCTGCTTGAAGCACTGCAGGCTCTTCATGTGCGCCCAAGATCGCAGCTTTCTTGGGCGAAGAGTTCGGATGGATGGATCTTTGGTCGAAGCAATGCGATTGCGAACGAACCGAAGCGTCCGTGCGGACTTTATGGCACACTCTCTCTCCGGTATCGTGAAAGCCTCGTAATGAAGTCCGAACTTTATGGCAGCGCCGGAAGACGCGGATTTGGGCTGGGAAAAAGGACTGGATTTCTGGTAGAGCAGGGATGTTGTTGGATTGATGTGCGGTGCCTGCCTACATTTCTCTCACTGGCTGGAGGTGTACTTGCTCAGAGCGACATGAGATGGAGAGATTCAATTCCGAAAGAAGATTACGCATGGGGCTGGAATTGGAGGAAGAGGAAGATGCAAAGCGGATCGTTGCGGTCGGGAAGGATGGCTTGCTTCGAGTTTGTTTTCGGGTGGAGAGAGATAGAGAGAGAGTAACATGCGCTGCAATTCAGGGAGTTTTGTTGAGAGAGAGAGAGAGAGAGAGCGTTAGAGAGAGAAGATGGTGGAAGAGAGAGACAGTGACCTTCAGCCGAGGCTGAAATTGCCGTACTGCCACTACCGGATTCCTGGCTGGAGGCTGCAATTGCGAGAAGCGGGAGTGGGGAGCCAAGGATGATTATCCTGTTACGGTTTCTACTTGGGGTAGCAAAAACGAGATGAAGTACACATTTCCGTACGGACACATGCACAGGGCGAAACAGGCATACAGTAGGATATCTGATCGAAGAGAGATTAGGTAGAGGTCTATTTGCTTTACAGTATATACAGCTCCCTACTTGATCTCTTTGAATGAAAGACATGAATTTTACGGAACCGTATAGTAGGATTTTCTTTTTACAACAATCAACTTAATAAAAAAAATCTAGTATTCCAAACAGAAATGTATGGATTTAATTTGATGCATCTGGAGTCCATCCTTACAAAGTCCAAGAAAAATTTTCTGTAAATTATAATACTACATACGTTGTAGACTGAGTTTGGGAATAGTAGACATTAGTTGCAGCTTCAAATGAAGATAACGATCAGCATCTATTTCCTTTACCTGGTACACTCTTCCTTCGAAGTTGTCCCTCGGCAAAAGGAAAAATGCGCCACCAATAAACAAATCTTCCCACATCGTTCAAATCACGGTCATCAAGCACCAAGGCAACATGGTAGGGCCGCCCAAAAATGGCTCTTTTATTCTTTAATTAAACTACATAGTGTAATGATGGCTGCATTTGTGTTGTCCTAAGAGCATCTTTTTTTTTTACAAGGAAACTCGATATATTAATTAACAGCAAGAAGCTGTTAGAACCATTACAGAGTTAATGGTTACATTTTGGAGAGCCACAAGTAATGGGCACTCATGATTATGAGCCTCATAGGTACAAGCACCTTCAAAAGTATAAAATTCAGAACCTATGGCTGTAAGGGCTTGTCGAGCAAGAGAATCAGCCATCTGATTTTGATCCCTTTTAATCCTCCGGATTTGTGTTGTAGTACCATTCACCTTGGAGGAGATGATCTGTGTGAGAGGCTTGATTCGCCAATCCGGTGGATGAGTAAGATCAGAACTGTTAATGAATTGGACCAGTTGTTTGTTATCCGATAACATGGTCACTTGATGCATCTGCAAAGCTGAGACCACCTCGGCGGCAAGAGCCAGAGCAGCTGCCTCTGCCATGATGACTGAGGAGGAACTCTTCATGGCCGCCTTGATGAATATACTGTGAGGGGGTTGTACCTGAGTATCAACAATGAAAATACCGATCCCTGCATCTCTAGGGACAACAGTAGATCGGTCTGGTTGGGTAGACGCATCAGTGTAACAGCGTGGACCTTGGAGTGAAGTTGGGAAAGCCACCAGCAATGGATCCGTCAAGCTTGTGGACGTGTCCTCTTCCTGTGGTGCTAAATTGGTAAGTCCTGCATGAGAAAAGTTCATACCTTGATTGGCCATCGTGCTCTGGAGGCTTAGGTTGGCCATCGAGTGGACTGGCAAGCTGCTGGTTGCAGCAGGAAGCTGGAACCGAACAGGGGCAGGAAGGAGGGGAATTTGAAGCTGCTCATATTGGACCTGAGGGAAGTCAGGCTGCTGCTGCTGGTTGCCTGAGGTGTTGATGCGTATTCCTTGTTGGACGGGCCCTGCATTAGAAGAGAACATACCTTGGTTGGCTGTGGAGATGGTCAGCAAGTCAGGTTGGGGTTGGAGCAGCTGATCAGGTTGAGCCTGAGATTGTTGGGCAGCTTCAGGTGGATGTATGCCATGAGCACAGGTTGGAGATGGCCGAGCTGTGACCTGTTCACTTAGAGAGGACAGGTGAGTGTGCATATGAGCGTTAGCCGCCTGATGAATCTGAACCGCTGTCCAAGTTTTCCTTTGAAACCTATTATCATTCCGGGCTTTCCAAATATACCAAAGGATAAATAAAGTTCTGCAGAGAATAGCATCAGTAGGGTTTGATGTGATTAGCATGGGGAAAGTCGTTTGAACACCATCTTGTTCAACAGGTAGATTATTAGTTTGTAAAGGTGGAGTGGCTGTGGACCAGACTTGAGTGGGAAGATCACAAGTAAAAAACAAGTGCTAGTCATTTTCAATAGAACCACAATAATGACAGTGTTGATCAATATGAATAGAGTATCTACCTGCTCTATCACCAGTTGCTATAGCACGTCTAATAATTCTCCAGGCAAAAGTTTTAAGAATTGGAGGGATGGTTTTACTGTGCCATACCTTTTGTAGTATGTTGTCAGCGTCATTGGTGATGCTTCGGGATCGTTGGTTGGGCAACCGGTGTACGTGCATATCAGTCAAATATTTGTACACCGATTTGGTTGTGCATTTGCCATTTGTAGCCGGAGTCCACATCAAGAGATCCTCTTGGTCAGAGTTGACCACAGGAGTTGCTTCGATGCATTGGATAGCCTGGTCCGAGAAAGTGTTGGCAAGGAACTGATGATCCCAATTATGAGTTCCTTGGACCCAAAGATCAGAGATTTTGGCAGGAAGTGGAGTGGTGACCATAGGCGATAGAAGATGGTCATAGATCTGATTCCACACCGGTGTCCAAGGAGAGGACCAAATTGAAGAGTTGCCACCATGAATTTGATAAGTGCAATTGGTGAGAAGATGGTTCCTGACCTGCATCATAGAGGACCAAAAGATAGATCTAGGGCCTTTGGTATTAGCTGTCCAAAAAGTCCCATTAGGATAGTATTTGGCTTTTAAAATAGCAGAGAGGAAGGGATTATGGTTATTAGCAACCTTCCAGGCAGAATGGATAACTAAGCTTTTATTAACTGTTTCCATGTCCCTAATACCCAAACCACCTTGCTCTTTGGGCTTACAAATGTCCTCCCAAGAGTGATAAGCAATAGGGCTAGTATTCTGTTCTTCCTGCACACACCTGTCCACCAAAATCTTTTAATAATAGTGTTAATTTTTTCAATGAAAGTTTTAGAGAAGAGAACAGTGGACATGTAATAGATGGGAATAGAAGATAACACTGATTTGATATATTGGAGACGACCTGCATGATTGAGTTTGTTAGCCTTGAGGGTACCAAACTTAGCAAAAAATTTGTTGTAGATAAAAGCATAGGCTCTATTTTTATCTCTGTGACTGAAAATCATGGGATGGCCAAGATGCATAGTATTTGGTTGTAAGTCAGGAACTGGAAATATACCTTTAATATGATGCCTGAGTTGGTGAGAAACATGCTTGCTGAAATAGATGGAAGATTTTTGAAGATTAGGACACTGGCCTGATCTTGTGCAGAAATCATAGAGAATGGTTTTCATTTGGAGAGCCTCTTCCATCGATGCTTTGCCACAAAGGATAAGGTCGTCTGCAAAAAGAAGAGAATGTATGGGTGGGCAGCCTTGCCCCAAGCTTACACCAGTGAGATTATTATTCTGTAGAGCCTCCTGCAATCTGATAGATAGTTCGTTAATGGCTATAACAAAAAGGTAGGGGGAGAGGGGGCATCCTTGACGAAGACCTCTCTGAGAGTTGAAGTGACCGGAGGGTTCATCGTTAATTAAAATAGAGAAAGTAGGGGAATAAATGCAGGCATGAATTAAAGAAATGAAATTATCTCTAAGACCCAAGCGTCGAAGGGCAGCCACAATAAAGTTCCACTCCAACCTGTCAAAAGCTTTGGCTAAATCAATCTTAAGGAGGAAAGCGCTGTGAGGCCAGCTTTTCAGGTTAAAAGAGTGGATGATCTCCTGCGTGACAATAACATTAGAAGAAATATGTCTATGAGCAATGAAAGCAGACTGGGTTTGGCTAACATAATTAGGGAGGTGATTCTTGAGCCTATTAGCCAGAGATTTGGAGACAATTTTATAAACCACATTGCAAAGACTTATGGGCCTATAGTCTTGAGGAACAGTCGGGTTATTTTTTTAGGGATAAGGCTAATAAAAGTTTGATTGATCTCAGTAGGCATGTGACAATGAGTATAGAAATCATTTACCAATCTGGATATATCCTCATTGACCCAACTCCAAGCTGATTTATAAAAGGCTGCATTGAGGCCGTCAGGACCTGGAGCTGCGTTGCTTCTCATATCCTTAATAATCTCATGTATTTCTTCTATGTTTGGAGTGGAGTAAGTGTACCTAAAAATGTCTGACTGGTCCACCGATTGTTGGTCCACCAATTGTTGGTCCTGTGCGGCCTGCTGTTCCTGCATGGTTAGATCACGAGGGTGTTGGAGGCCAACCTGGTGCCTTTGCCGATCAATATCAGTAGGAGGAGACTGCAGGCTGTTCTGAAGATGGTGATCACTGTTGTCAGTGGAGAAGATACTAGTGAAATAATGAACAAGAGTATCAGCTAGCTGCTCAGGAGTGGTGGAATGGGAGCCATCAGGATTGAGGAGGTGGGAAATTTTGTTTTTAATGTTCCTCTTCACGATGGCTTTGTGGAAATAGGCAGTGTTCCTGTCTCCAGAAATCGCCCATTTCTTTTTAGCTCTCTGGATGTGGTAAGTTTCTTCTTTGGATAGCAACTCTTGGTGCTTGTGATGTAGCTGCTGCTGGAGGTTGTGGTTCTGTTGGGATGGGTGGAGGCTTTGCTGAGTGTGGATCTGGTTTTCAATTTGAGCAAGGAGGTCATTATTCTTAGGTTTCTTCTTGCGCCATTTCCTTAGGTCCGCAGCCAGGTACTTGGTTTTTTGAGAGAAATCACGCGCAGCAGATCGATTCCAGCTTTGCTTGGCAACCTCATTATATTCTTGTTCCATCAACCACCAATTCTCAAAACGAAATGGTTTGTTAGCACGAGGGCGATTAGATTTCAAAACCGCAAGAATTGGAGCATGATCACTATACATCATAGGAAGGTGGTAAATAGTTGTTGTCGGGTACTCCATACACCACTCTGCATTTCCTAAACATCGATCAAGTCTTTCATAAGTCGGAACAGAAGAAAAACGCTTATTAGTCCAAGTGTAGGCAGGGCCACTATATCCAAGACCGATAAAACCACAATTTTTAACATAAGCACAGAATTCATTGATACGGTTAACATCAGCACAAGTAGGACCTAACTTCTCATTAACATTCATAAGCTCATTAAGGTCACCCATACAGAACATAGGAAGATTATGATTCAAGACAACAAAGTTCAACACTTGGTCCCAAATAACAGAAGTATCACGGTGGTGGTGGTCACCATAGATACAAACTAACCCGTACTGCTTCATGCTAGTTTTATTAATACACATAGCAAAGATGTAATGATGACTATGATCGACAATAGTAACATCTACATCATCAGACCACAGCAGCCAGAGGCCACCTGATTGGCCTTGAGATGGGACAACAAAAGCGCCTTTTAGATTGAAATGATTTTTAATGGAAACTTTAGTAATAGAGGAATTGCATGTTTCTGAAATGAAGCATACCTGCGCTTTAGTCGAGGCTAGTAGGCGGGACAGGTGAGCCATTGTGGAACTGCGGAGGCTACTACCTGCGCCCCGGCAATTCCAGGCAAGATGCGTCATGAGTCCGGATACAACCAAGTTGGAGTTGGGGTTGTCACCTGCCCTGCCATAGCGATGCGTCTGGGGAACTGAGTGGATTGGCTGAGGGAGTGTTGCCGGCGCGTCGGTGGCGGCATCAGGACCATGGGCGCCTAGATCTGGGAGGACGCTTGATGCAGCCACTTGCACGGTTCCTGGAGTTGTCGGTGGTGGTACGTGCCCCGGATCAGGCGGCGCGGTAGGGGGAGGTGGATCAGGGGGGGGGAGGCTCCATGGCCGTGAGGACCGGAGCATTGAGGTCGTCGTCGCTGTTCATAGTTGGGAGCGGCAGAAGGAATCGAAGAACAGGGTCAAAAAAGGTGGAAGGGGGAGGCGAATCCAATTGATAGAGCATGGTGGATGGAGAGATGATTCACAGGTCAGGCAACAGGATCGACGAGATGCTACTGGTGATTGGTTCGTGGCAGTGGGAGGCGGTGGTGCTGTGAAGGGCCGCCGCAAAAACTTGAGCACGCAGCCGGACGGGATTCCCAGATTGAATCGGCGAGCATAGCCAAAACCGGGAGGATCGGGATCAGCAGCGCAAGCCGGTTACAGATCGGTGGAGAAGAAGCGGATTAACACGAGGATTGAGCAGGGGGCTGGAGAAATTTGGGGTAGAAAGATAGGTTACGGCATATCGCCCAGTACTACTCAGAGCATTCTACCATCCTAAGAGCATCTTTGAGACTCTTTCTAGAGCTCACTAAGATATTACTCCTAAGGAGTATTTTGGAAAGTCGTATGTATAAAAATCGCTTTCTATATCTTTTCACTCTCCAACAATTTTTATATATTTGGGATAGTTATTCTAATTTTCTATATTCAATAACTAACTAGAGATTTTTCATCATAATGTCTATTCCTAACCATTATGAAGGATATAGAGAGTCTATTCAAGTTGCTCCAATATCCAAATCAAATTACCTATTATTGTTTCTAAAGATTAGTGTTACTTAGTTAGAAATAGCTTCCAACTTGATACCCTAGTAGTTTATAGAATAAAAAAAATATTTGGTCTCATTGTCTAGTGGCTATCATGAAAGAGCCATCTTATACGTTTGTGCGTTCTCCAATCCTTTTCTGCCTCGCTGTAAAAGTGGGAGCAACGCAAGAACACAGTTTGGAACTTGGAGAAATGTAGAACTAACAAAATTTTCCTATCTTTCCAATATATTTAGTGGCATTCGATTAAAAATAGGCACCAACTCGAGACCCTAGTAGGTCTCATCGTTCAGTGGCTATTGTGAAAGAGCCATCCCGTCCGTTTGTGTTCTCCGATCCTTTTCTGCCTCGTTCTGAAAGTGAGAGGAACGCAAGAAGACAGTTTGGAACTTGGAAAAAATGTAGAACAAATAAAATGTTCCTATCTTTCCAACATATTAGTGGCATTCAATTAAAAATAGGTACCAACTCGAGACCCTAGTAGGTCTCATCGTCCAGTGGCTATTGTGAAAGAGCCATCCCGTCCGTTTGTGTTCTCCGATCCTTTTCTGCCTCGTTCTGAAAGTGAGAGGAACGCAAGAAGACAGTTTGGAACTTGGAAAAAATGTAGAACAAATAAAATGTTCCTATCTTTCCAACATATTAGTGGCATTCAATTAAAAATAGGTACCAACTCGAGACCCTAGTAGGTCTCATCGTCCAGTGGCTATTGTGAAAGAGCCATCCCGTCCGTTTGTGTTCTCCGATCCTTTTCTGCCTCGTTCTGAAAGTGAGAGCAACGCAAGAAGACAATTTGGAACTTGGAAGAAACGTAGAACCATCATCCAGTCATTTGAACAATACATTACTGCATATGCTATTGTAACTACTCCCTCTTTCTCTTTTAACTGTAGCTATAAAAATCATGTTGGTTAAACTTTCGTGACTAAATTTGTAGAAAGTATAGCAACGTTCGTTACAAATCTAGACTATGTTTGGAGTTCCTCTTTTGCTTGATATGGCATGCATATCCAATACCACCTTCTGTAGTTCTGTTCCAAATTATAGGTTATAGATACAGATCTTTTCTTATAAATCTAGATATATAATATGTCTAAATACATACACTACCGGAAACTCGAAATTCCCTGATGGTGTCGAATTACCTTAACGGTTATTGTAGAAAGCGTCAGGGTAAATAGAATTACCTTGATGGTTTTTGGAAAACACACAGGGAAATTAAATTACCGTCAAGGTAAATGAATTATCTTGATGGTTTAAAAAAACACACTGGAAAATTAAATAACCGTCAGGAAAATGTGTAATTAACTTGTGAGTGCACATAACAATCAGGGAAATTGCCTAAACCGTCAGGGTAAATAGAATTACCTTAACGGTGTTGTATTTTTTTTTTTTTTGACGGTTATGAAATAAACCGTCAGGGTAATTACATGAATACCTTAGTATAGTTTTAGACAAAATTAGTCAAAAGAGTCACTAAATTAAATAGCTTGCTCCTAAAACCAAGTGCCACAATGTTGGTAGTTATTTTGTGCTGTTGTGTTATTTTGATTACAATTTATTCACTTCATAGAGCTTGTTTGGATCACAATACGTTTATTACACGGAAGCGATCGATTCAGAATTATGGCCGCCGGCCGGCCGGTAGTGTGGAACTGAAGAAGTGGCCGGTGTGCAGGATGGAATGGAATCAAAATCAAAATCTAGGTTAGTTGGACCGTACCACAAATGTGACTCCTGATAGACCCCGCCCGTCCCCAACTGAACTCATCATCAAGTGCTGCCTGCCCACAGTTGATTACTCACTGCTCCACCGGTCGCATGCAATGCATGATTGTTCCCAACAGCTGAAACGGATGCATGTGCCCTGCATGCAAAAGGTTGGGTACGATCTGATGGATCAAGAATATACTATAGCTTTATATTATCATCATCTGTTATGAATATGATGTGAGCCTGTACGTGAGGTGGCCCGCTGATTACATGTCCGGTCCGGAGACACTCGATCAATCATGCTGGTGGGGTGGCCTGTGGCCAGGCCAGCTGAGCTAGCTGAGTGGGCGATCGAGCGAGAGGCAAAGGGACAGGGACGTGTGGTGCAGTACGTGCCGTGCGTTGCGTACACGAGCTCGCAGGGCCCGGCCGGCACATGACGGTGGTGGTCCTCCTCTGTTTTTGTCCCTGTCGGGGGGAGGACGTCCGTAATTCCGTAGCATACGGTCATACGGATGGAACGGAACCACCCGCCCCTTTCCTTCCGTGTGACGCGCCCGGGGTCGGTCGGTCGATTCATTTATCATTCGAACCCACATTATTCACCGGTTTCGGTAATGCATAGCACAGCGCGCTTAATTTGTTTTTCACTTCAATCCTCGTCGCACCCATATTTTTTTACTGATGCGTGATTTCACCAAATACGTACGTACATGTCGCACCGTACCTGACGATGTACGCAGGAATATTATTTAATTAATTAATTAATTAATTTTGTCTAGATCCTGGAGACGAACGGTCGTTATCTCGCCCCTCGATGCGCACGTCCCATCCTGCCCTGTCATCCACCATGTGCCGCTCTCTTCAAACTTCCAACCAATCACATGCATGCAAGATGTGTCACATAATGTAATCCCCTTCTCCCTAATATAAAACTATATCTGTCTTTAAAACCTTTTCCTGTAAACGAAAATTATATTTGCTTAACACATCAGAATTAAGTATACCATCACTACTTAGTGATTGAAGGTTTTTCTCTACACATTAGTCCTCACAAGCTCGCAACAAAATAGTTTCGAGTATTGTTTGTAGATTTGTTGTCAGAGAAAAACATTATACCATGACTAATAACTTCAAACGAACATGTATATTATAGATTCCCACACCACAAAGACTACACATAGATGAATATATATATTCTTTCGAGCGTGCGTGCTAACCCATCTATGTAGTGATTTCTGGAGAGAAATAAATGATGGGTTTTCGGTCCATAGGCTAAAAAAAGTCTCGATTACAAATTGTAGTAGGCAAGATTAAATTTTGGATGACAAAAGCTGGATTCATGAAGTAATAAGAAATATAGACGAACAAAAGAAGCTAAGGTTTCAACTAAACTATCTCACATACACATCGAGGCGCAATGTAGATAGAAAGAGGCATGAATATAAAGAAAAAAGTATATATCGCAAGTCGGATGAAAAAAAGTTATAAAGACATAATGCATCTATATATGAAAAAGATAGAAAAAAAAACAATTCTAGTTACCAATTCTAGTCACATAATTTTATCTCATATATGCTTAAAACCTTAACTGCCAATCTATGTAGGAACAAGAGTTAGTCCCAGTCTCAACATGATGATAACAAATACGCCTATAGCTTAGGACACCCAATATGCAAATTGAAACCGTAAGAGCTGAAATATCTCCAAATGGTGAATGTACAGTGTAGAGAGGCTTGTTCCACTAGTAGAAAAGCCTACACAAAGAAGAGAAGACATAATACATGTTGAATCCTAGCATGCGCACGACCGGTGGCGCGACATATGGTTTTGGTTGTCTAACCATATGACAGAGTAGTCCAATGCCTTTCAACGGCCCCTTTGTTTATTTTTAAATATAAAACAATACATGGTCCATCGTCCATATCCTTTTATTGTATACTCCTCCGATCAGATATCTAGGTCTAGATTTTTTTTAATATAAGTCGTGATGTTTTTACCGTTGATTTGACCACGACAATATACATGAGAAAGCTCATTAAGGTCGATACCACAAGGCGATTGATGTCAATTGGTTTATTATGAAATACACTTCTATAACATGTAACTCTTTTTTATTTAAGGTAGCTTGGTTTCATAGATATTTATAGTAAAAAAAGTGACACATATTGGAGACACCGTCGATATCCTAGTAGAGGTAGACTTGTATGTTTGTGGCTCGTGTAGTAGTTGTATAACATTTCGGGTTAAATTTGTTTTGCATGATGTCACAAGCACTCTTTGTTTTTTTAATGGATTTTAACAAGTTAGTTAAATTGGTCACCCTTGTCACCTTTGATGCCCAAGAAATAGTTAAACTGGTCACCCTTGTCACCTTTGATGCCCAAGAAATAGTTAAACTGGTCACCCTTGTCACCTTTGATGCCCAAGAATTAGTTAAACTGGTCACCCTTGTCACCATTGATGCCCAAGAATTAGTTAAATTGGTCACCCTTGTCACCTTTGATGCCCAAGAAATAGTTAAATTGGTCACCTTCACCTTTTCTTGTACGTACGAGTGTGCGTTACACGTCCACTGTACTGCATATATGGAATGTATAAATACTAGGGAAATATGGTCTATGGACGCCAATGTTGTCTGAGGTATATATGAGTGTGACACGTGGCTCCCACTCGCGGCCGATGCATCCGCGCTGATGCCAGTTGCCAGCATCATCACCAACGTATAGGGCTCGCGCGGTCGTATAGACTTGAGCCACGTGGAAAGCTAAGGTCCTACTATATATGAGAAAGAGAAACGACCCATGGATGCTGAGTCGAGTCGGTGGTAGTGTGAACGAACGAGCATGTGACCACTGGAGTGCGCGTGGGCTTTCTCTGCTTTGTGCTGTGCCCGCTTCTTTCCAGGAACAAAAAGTGCAGTACAAAACTACAAATCATCGATCGGTGACATGAGGGCCATGGTGTGGTATCGCTTTCCGATGCACTGGAAGAAAAAAAAGGGTACCTGGAAAGTGCAGGCAAAGGCCGCGCCGCGGCCCGATCGTCGATCTTTCATGAAGTCATCAATCATCGTCGGCACTACTGCTACTAGTCCAGGTTAATTAAAACTCGCGACGCGTAGATATAATGATGACACGTACGTGCTGCGGTCGAGCTGACGGTGCTGGGATATGAGATGGGCCGTGAAAGCTTAGCTAGCTGTAGAGAGAGCCCGCGGTCACGGGAAGACTGCCGCCGGCCGGCGGCGCTACTTTGCACGGACCGGAGGGAGGGAGGGCGACGGAATGGATGGATATTGGATGGGCGCTAGCTGCTGCTTGCTCAAACACGTGATGAGCTACGTATAGTACCGGAGTTCGAGAGAAGCTTCGGAATATCCGGGCGCACCGCAAAAAAGCGCGCTAGTAGTCACGTCCGTCTAATCTCTATATACGATTTCTGCACCAAAAGCGGGCTAACGGATCGGTCCACGTCGCCCGTTAGCCCGCTGGCCGTTCGATCTGGTGAACCAGCAATGCTGACCATACGATCAGCGCATTCACAGGTCCTCCTACCCGTTAAGCCACAATCGGGCCATCACGAAGGCTCACGAACCCACTGGACTCGCTCGGTCTCTTCGGCCCCTCCGGACTGCTTCCCTGCTCATGTGCCAACCCGGCCATCCAGGCACGGACGGAGGACCCAGCTGGCCTTGCGACCCCGGCGCGGCCGGCGGTGCGAGCTTGGCGGCTCTGGACACCCCGGAGCGGGCGGCGGGCGCAGGCAACGCGGCGGCGGCCACCCGGCACGGGCGTTGGGCTCCAGCGCTGTAGCCCTGGCAGTCTTCCTCCCAATCCGGTACGCCGCGGGTGCTCCTGTGAAACTCCGGCGGGCACACCCGCAGTCGCCCGGCGACCTTGTGGCTGGAACGTCATCATATACGGTGGCCCTTCTCTTCGCGCGCCGCCCCGTCGACTCCACCTGCTCCAGCTGTCGGTACACGAGCAGATCCTCCGCGGATCCGACGAGCAGTGCCGGCAACCGGCATGGGACGAATGTGCGGCATGCCCGTGGGCACCTGAGTGTGCACGAGTTCTCTCCATGATCAACTCACGAAGGCTAGCATGTTCTAGCAACGACCATATTCCCTCTGCATCCAGGATCTTTTGCCCCGCTGTTCCTCTGTTTGCCCGTGTCTGCATTCGCACATTCCTCGGCTCAGAGTTCCAGGACGGAGCATACTCCGTATGATGGAGGGAGGCTACCACCGGCAAAAGCGTGATTCTCAGTCCGTGCGTTCTGCAGTGTACTTCGAGGGAGAGACACGTGGAGATGCCTTCCATTGCTCCTTTGCAGGACCTCACAATCCTCAAAAACTTTCAGTTGATGAGATTCAGAATGTTCCACCCTGGCGACAATGAGCTTTGAAAGTCCAATTCTTTACAATGGTAAAGAGCTTCTGATAGCAGATCACATGGTCCGTATGTGCAAATACTATCTTCAGGTTTATAATAGTAAATAATAGTTCAGTTTATGAATCAATTGTTTGGGTCTAATGACTTCTTTATGTCAATAACACTGGATATCTCATATCTCCAAAAACAGTAAAAACTCAGCAACACTGTATGTTTAACAGCCTTTCAGTATAATAGATTTGTTTCGATCATAAAGAATCACAATGTTTTTACATTTAATCTTTAGGCTCTTGGAATTAGAGAATGATTCGGCCATTTAGGAAACAGGGCTCAACCTTCCAAAAGAATTTTCTATTTAAGATTCAGATTCCTATATCCCTGTTGATTTACCACTAACATCCCCTTTGATTTATTAACTCTATGTAATTTTGAATTAACACTATTATCAACTTTAGATATAATTACAGGTTCATTATCTATTAAATGGCCACAAGTACTAGACAAATACATTGTCGTTTTCATGTGTGGATAACCAAAGAGAAGAACTGAAGATACTTATTGAGTAACTTAAAACAAGATATAAAGTTCAAGCATCCCTGTGGGATAACCTTTCTTTTCAAAATGAAAGTTACATAATTTTTGTCTAGAAAATCTAATTCCAAATTAACCCCCAAACATTCAGCACATATCAGTGTAACTTAGTGTGGGCTGGAATACCCCAATTTTATCATCAAAATATGCTCGCCTAAAAACATACCAAAAGAGCATACTCTGAAGTATCTATTCTGAACTTGAAGCACTTCGATCTCTTGCAATTTTATCAAGTATTATGCAAATCAAGTTGTTTAGATCTCCAAATTGTTCTTTATAATAATATTTCAATTGTCTTTTCCTGCGAGTCCTTTATAAAAATTTGGTGAGTTATAGGTACTGGCAATTCTCACATTAGACTTCTCAGTTCTGGCCAATAAAGTGTATGGTTAGTTCAGATACCTTCAGAGTATACATTATAAGAGCTGAAGACTTCGTAGCTTACCAAATTGAACTAAAAGGTTCAGGATTAATTCTAAACTGACTATCTCTTATGTATGTTTCTGTGTGTCAAAGATTAATTCCATCACTGGAGCAAGTTAATTCTAGAACCAGTATTCATTTGTTCTTGATGCTTGAATATGACTCAAATCACGGCACATAAGATTTTTTTATAGATATATATTTTCCAGTGTAGTTTATATTGATTAACGATGATCTATATTCAGATTGCTGTGGAAGAAAACCTTGAATATTATGACGACAGGAGCTTGCAGCTGGCAATGGATTGTGGAGCTACCGAGGCCACATCTATTTATTTTGCAGGAAAACAATAAGTATCTAGCGCTCAGTTGTAGAACTCCAGAGTAGGCTGCTGAGCATTTTAGAATTGCCATTTTTCTAGAGCCTGAGTGCAGGGGTAGTATCTCATTCTTCGTGCAACAATTAGGGATTGCGCTGTAGAACTCACAGATAGGCGTTAGGCTGCAAGCCTGCAACATAGTGTCAGTTTTAGTCACCATCATCGATGTGAATGAAGTAATATTCTGGTTATCCTAATTTTGTGTTTATTGTGCTTATGGACAGTGGCAAGAGAATGTTAGAAACTTGAGCTTTGCACTATGTACATTGATGAATGATGATCAATCAGTAATCCAGAGGAGTAATCATCATATCATATTGATTGTGAATTATTTGTTTTCCTATCAGCTGTTTATTTTATAGAGTTCATAAACTTGCAATATATTGAAGCACAAGTAAAGCATATATGTCGATCCCACAAATTTTTCGTCATGCAAATTTTAAGGTTTCATTATAACATGATACTAATTTTTCACTATGCAATTTTTAAGGTTTCATGCTACCATGATTTGATATGATTTTCCTTAATTCAACGGAGCAGATGACAGACACTTCGCAGTACCTCAGACATTGATATAACATGTATTTGAGAAGAAAATTACGGACTATACATGGTTTTAAAAAAGGCCCTCACAGTGTGTCGAGAAGAGAAGAAGGGGGATGCGCATAGCAAGCAAAATTGCGCCCGAATTCGATTGCCACCACGAAGGCTCAAACCATCTCAGATGTAGTGCAAGATGAACATGATTTTCAAAAATAAAAAACTCAAATAAATACTTATCATTATACCCTATACCCCATACATAAGTCCTAAACAGGACACACCTACTATGTTGCAAGCACAATGGACACAAGCGGCAACGCCGCGAGCATTTCTGGTTTACACGCAAGTTGTTTGTTAGGCAACAGATCGATCAAATGGAACGCGCGAGCCAGGCAGCGGCAGCCACGTATGTATTACAAGAGAAGCTAATAATTAAGCTAAGAGAGAGGCTCACGGACGACGGCCGGAACGACCCGCTCGCTACCTACAGTACGTACTACTGTACGTTCCGGGAAACTACAGCGCGCAGACCCAGCCAGCGGGCTCTATCTACTTTTCTTTATTTTTCTTTTTTTTCTATTGATGAAAAAGGGAAGTTAGCTAGTCTTGATTAACAACAGGGCCGGGTACTCCGTACTTAGGCAGCCGACAACGATGATCGAGATGCTGATGGCTGCCTGCTGCCACCCGGTTTCTCGCAGGGCTACCTGTTTTTGTTCTAACGACCGACCGACCTACTATTGTACAGTATATAGAGACAAATAAACCACGTAGTACACTTGCACGGGCACGGGACTACCGTCGCGATCGACGCACACGGATAACTTGTTGCCAGCGCCTACAACGGCCAAGTACAAGTACTACAATTAATTTGCTACTATATCTGTCGTCGAGCATGCATGCATGCATGTGAGCCTCGCCTCTTCTGCAACACAGTAGTAACTTTTAAAAAAAAAAACTAACACCAGTGACTTTATTACTCCTGCCTACAGCTCGTTACCTGCTGAATGCCATGTTGTTTGAAGCACACAGTTTACTGACAGCGGAATAATATACCTGCTGTGTATCATCATTATCACCACAAAAATCTAAATCGTCGTCTCCTGCAAAGCCTTACTTTTTTTTTTAACATCAAAGCCTTCCTTATTGCCATCCAACTGTGTCGTAATCAAGCCGCCTCATATAATCAGATTACTGCACTGCGGCACCTGAGGCAACTCCAACAGGATGCATGCAGGGTTTCGTGCTCTCGGGATCTCATCTCAATCAATAAATGATCTAATTTTGGCATTCATCTGTGTCGTGTGGCCGGCCGGCCACTGGAGACAAGTACAGTACGGCTCTAGGTTGGCCGATCTGGATATTATAAACATATATATCTGATGATGGTGGTGGCCAATTCATCCGATCCATTGGTTCAGATTCAGCATTCAGGTGGCGCATGCGTAGCGGGGAGACATGCAAAGATGGGGGGAGGTGGGAACGCTGGCCTGGTGGCACACTGGCAGACGACACTCACGACACCACCCCCTTGTGGCATGTCGGGATGGACAAGAGGACAGCTTATCCACCTTTACAATGTTCTAGTATCTGGAGATCTCATGAGTTAATTAAAGTAGAGTTAATGACCAAATCAATCAAAAGTAGTAGTGCTATCATGGTAGGCCAGGGCATCAGACAGGTTGGTGAACGACAACACGCTCAAGCTAGCTGCCGTCCTGCTATTCTATGGTCTATTCACTACTACAGCAAGGGACTGTAGGGGCGGCTACTGTAGCACTGTAGGGGCGGTTACTGTAGCCGCCCCTACGCCCCCGATCTTACAGTCACCCACCGTGTAGGCGGTTAACACCATCGCCGCTTACGGTGGGTTCATAAGGGCGGAACACCAACACCGCCCCTTACATGAACTCCATCGTAAGGGCGGCGGCTCAATCTGAGCCGCCCTTACAGTGAATTTTAGGGGAAAAAAATAAAAATTACAATAATCAAATAGATCAGCCAGCACTATATATGCTTTTGAATGCTCTATTTGATTATTGTAATTTATATGCTACTGGAAGAAGAGTATGCACGACACTTTATAAATTGTTACAAGGTACTGAGTGAATCTGTAGTCTAAACAGTATCGATGATACAAATAAGAAAAAATCAAGAAACTATACAACCATGTTTACGAAATGGAGATTTGCATCGATAAGTCAGCTCCACACAATAGTAGTAGTACTGTCATGTTCACATAATAGAGT
The DNA here is from genome assembly GCA_018135685.1 of Themeda triandra. NCBI lineage: Eukaryota > Viridiplantae > Streptophyta > Magnoliopsida > Poales > Poaceae > Themeda > Themeda triandra. The sequence goes on along the minus strand of JAENPR010000469.1, from coordinate 246,822 downwards.
ATCTGCATAATAAAAGTTCCAGAATATTAAGCAGCAATTACTAAGATGCAAATCTCCACACAATAGTATCATGTCACCACATTCTTGCCAGACTTACAAATTGTATTACTAGGTAACAGAATTCCAAATCACAAACCTTTTGCCAACGTTCAATATTGTTCAACATACTCTTGCTTTTATCTCAGTTTTTTTAACAACACCGCAAGCACATGAAACCGAGAAAAGGATGAGCTTCTCTAAAGACACTAGTGTTTATCTGATAGCATCACGAAGGAATGCATGGTAGACCTTGGGACTATGCTAGTAACTCCATAATAGTTCCAAAGGGAACAATAATAAAGAGCAATATGAAACTATACACTTCCTTGTATAGTTCCTCTAAAAACAATGATAGAAATATAATCAAGTTACAAATTGAAACTTTTAGCTTATAGTGAGAATAAGAATGACCTAGTTTCACAAATATATCTTGGCAAAAAGAGCTATACATGAGCACAAATTTTTTACAGCATGCAATAGTTCTCGAAGTATTTACAAGAAGTACCTAATGTAATCTACAATAATAGATAACCATAGTATCTGCAAGTAACAATGTTCTCACCTAGTAGTGCTCAAAGCATATACACTACAATAATCGCATAGTCCAAAGTAGTGATCAAAGCATATCTATAATAAACAAGGTGAACCTGGAACAGACTTACCAAGGTGTCTTGCTTGGGGAGCCTGGAATAGAGACTTACCAATCTTGATCTCTCCTAGACAAATAATGAGGAAGACGTTAAAATTAACTGGAAGTAACAAAGCATGACAAAGTCGACAAAAGATGGCCCAATTAAATGGTGTGCCGGGGTTTTTCACAACTTATTTTCCACCTCAAAATGGAGCTGTATATTCAATTGACAACTTGATTATGGTTTTTTCAGTTTATCTGAATCAGCATGTTAACAATCTGTTTATATTAGCTGTATATTCAGTTTGTCTGAATCAGCATGTTAACAAGCTGTATAATCAGCATGTTAACCACATAAATCAGCAAATGAATCTACTGCGTGCTTGTTTGTTGATCTATCCTGGCCAGACATAATCGACAAACAACAAAATACTAAGTACTAGCCAGTAGTACAGTTCGAAAGAACATGTAAAGCACCGAAGGTCACCATGACCATGAGCACAGCACGCAGATTTAAAATTTCATAAGACATGAACAGGAGCAATCGAACATGACATTTTATCCATACAGTATTCTTGTATTAGCTAGTGACCCTCATCCCCCATCAACGTATCGCTCATCCCCCATCAATGTATCGAGACTGATTCCACCGATGAAAATAGGCGAGAAAACGCATCACCTTGCGGACGATATGCCCATTGACGTGCCCCCGATCCGTGGCCTCCAGAACATTTTGAGCTCGCGCACGCGTTGGCGTCCAGATCCAGTCCACATCTTGGCGCCCCTGCGGGTGAGAAGGGCGAACTTGTCAGCCCGATGATTCCTTGGAGCAGACAGCGAGGCAGAAGGCGAGCGCCAGGCCGGCCAGCAGCTCGCGGTGGGAACGCGCGCGGGCAGGGGACTCACCGGATCCGGGGAAGATGCGCCGGTGTATGTGTGTGAAAGTCCCTAGTTTGGTTTTGGCTAATTGATGAAACCTAGGACTAACCTTGTTTATCTAAGTGGTTGATTTAGAGAAAGGTTGTCCACACGATGAGCATATTGAATATGAAGCATGACACGTGTCATGTGATCAAAGATGAAGATCAAGACGATGCTTGGCTCCATGGACCGGTGTTGAAGGTGAAGGGCTAGTCGAGGCTTCGGAGTGAAGGACCATGCGATGGTGAAGCTCGGGCAAGACTAGGCGCCGATGGACCGATGCACGGTGAAGGGCAAGTGAAGTCGGGATCGATGGATCGAGACGGTCACATGATGGTGTGAAGCGTTCATATCATTTGGAGGAACAAAATGGGCTCAAGGCAAAGGTATAACCGATAGGGCCATTTTGTTTTGCACTCAAGACACCATAGAGGGTGTGAGTGGTTTAGGTTCGATAGCCGCACTATTAAGAGGGGAAGTCTTATCGGCTATTCGACGCATGGGTGCCACTAGGTGAATTCATGAAGTGCATTGCATGTAGGACCTAGTGAGCTAACCTAACCTTTGGGAAATGTTTGAGAAAAGCTAACACACAAGCACATGGAGATGTACACTTGGTGGTGTTGGCACATTTACAAAGGTGGCGTTTGGGCGCGCTGTGGTTTGCAGGGTAGAGATGGGTTTGGGTCCCTCTCTTCCTCCCGCCGAGCCTGTGAGGCGGGATTCGGCGCTTTCGAGAAAAATGGATGCATATTTTCTATTGCGCCGGATGCAAAATTTGGTTGAAATCTTGCTATCTCTGTTGATCAAGTTGGAGTACTTGTTGGATAGCATGTCTGAAAACTTGGTTCGACGTCACGGCGAAAGCGGCATCTGCGGGAGAGGCGCCGGACGCGCCTTGGGCAGGTGCCGGACGCATCCGACGCATTGTGGCCCGGCATGTGCCGATGGGCGACATGGTCGGAGCGACGGACTCGCGCGGCGGACGCGCGGCGGACGCGGCTAATCACCGTGGCCGAGTCCGGCGAGTGCCGAGCCTCGGCATGACGCCGGCGGGCGGGCGAAAGGCGGCGGACGCGCAGTGTCGCGTCCGCGCGCGCCGGACGCCGAACGAAAGTTCCGGGCGCGCTCGGAACCGGGCGCGAGCGCCGGACGCTGCGATGGAGCGCGCCGGACGCCCAATGCCGACGCACACGTGGCGGGACGAGATTGAACGCGGAGCCAACGGCGACTTGGCTCGCGCGAGGAAGAAGCCGGGCGCGCGTCCGGCGGTTTCTGGGAGACGCGTCCGGCGCGTCTTTGCTCGGCCTCCCGAGGGTAACGGTCACATTTGTTTGAGGGGTTATAAATAGAAGGTGGCCGGCCCTTGGGGAGGTCTCTTGGCCATTTCTCATCCCTTGTGCATTCTTTGAGCTAAGAGACTCTCTCCCACTCTTCTCCCTTGCTTGATTGTTCATCCTAAGAGAGATTGAGTGAATCACCTAGTGCATTGCATTGCTTGAGGGCATCTAGTGGCACTTGTGGGTGGTTTAGCCGGTGGATTTCTTGTTACTCTTGGAGAGTACCGCTCCTAGCCGGCTTGGAGATTGTTGGAGGCGTTGGCAAGAGAAGGTGATTGTTCTTGGCCATCTCCGGTTGATTGTGAGAGGTTTGAGCTCACCTCGTGGGGATCACGAAGAGCATCCTAGTGGATTGCGCGTGTCGTTGAGTACCTCGCTTGAGAGTGGTGTCTTGCGGTGCCTTGCGGGGCGAGCCTTGAGGGGCTAGTGACTTGAGGGTCACACCGAGGAACCATCTAGGTGTTGGTCGACACAACGGGTGACGTAGCTTGGCGGTGCCCAAGTGAACATCCGGGGATAAATCATTGTGTTCATCTTGTCTCCCGGTGATTGGTCATCATCCTTTGTGTGTTGACGATTGTGATTGATTGTTCATCTTATTGGTGATTGGCAACCTCGACTCTACGTTGGTATAACACGCTCCTACCCTCTCTTGTATTACTTTGATTACATTCTTGCAAAGTAGAATTGCTTGCGTGGTCGGTCGGGAACCACATCTTGTGTAGACTAAATCCCGTGGGTAGAATTGCTTGTGTGGTCGGTCGGGAACCACTTCTTGTGTAGACTAAATCCCGTGGGTAGAACTCTTGATCACTAGTGGTAGCTTTTGTGTGTACTAGTGATCACCTACTAGAATTGCTTGGATAGGAGGCTTGCAACATCTAGTAGGCTAAGCATAACTTGCTTTCCGCCGTTTGTGTATCTAACGAAGTTTGCTTAGTGAGTTTGTAGAAATTTTTATAAGCTATTCACCCCCCCCCCTCTAGCCATCTAGGACCTTACAGTGTGGATGATTGGATCCTGCGGTGTCCTCCACCGGATCTTGTGTCCTCGCTGCTCCGCGAGATCGAGGGGTAGGGCGCGACGGCCACCACGATCCAGCGCCCGCCCGAACGACGCGAACGGGGTCCCCGCCGCGATGGCCGGTGGCGGGACCTTGGCCCAGCGACGTCCGGGTAGGGAGTTTGGAGGGCGCGCCGGAGCCCGAGCGGGAGGAGCTGGCCGAGGGAGCAACCCGGCGGCGTCCCGCGGCGCCGCGCCGCGCAGCCAAAGACGGCGGCCGCGGAGGCCACCGCGAAGAGGAGGAGCAGGAGCTTGGAGGAGTGCTCGGACGCCCAGGAGGAGAAGTCGAGGTTCTTGGCGAAGGGACGCGGGTGCCGCCGGTCCGCCCCCGGCGCGCCGCGCGGGGACGAGGACGGCTTCTGGTTCGCGGCGCCGGCGGCGGCCGCGTGCGGGGACACGCGGTCCTGGACGAGCATCTCGCAGAGCGGAGCGGAGCGGAGCGGAGCGGAGCGGATCTGGGGGGGCGTGCGCGGTGTGGTGTGTTGGCTGGGGATTTCGGAGGGCGCGGCTGCTCCCACGACCATAGATCGAGGTGGGCGCAGAGGAGAGGTGGATGAGCACGGGCAGGGAGAGGGCACGAGCGCGGGCGCAGAGGAGGGGGCGACGACCTCGACATCGCGGTCGTGGTTGCACGAGAGGAGGGAGCGGCGGGCGACGGGGAAGAAAAGAAAGCGGCGGACGAGGGTTAGGGTTTGGGATCTGTTTTATACTTGCTTGGCATATGGACAGCCGTTCGATCAAAATCAATGGCCATAAATTCATGGGCCGGGTACCTTAATGGGCTGATTTCAGGATTTAGGCCTACTAATATATATTATTTTCTAATTCCAAATGAGAATTTTAAATTTAGTTTGTGCTAATTTTATGGTTTCAAATGCAAAAATTATAAATAAAAAAATTGTAGAACTCATCAAAATTATAAATAAAAAATTGTATTTTCGGGTCATTCAAAAGTTTTTCATTTGAGGTCATTCGGGGCCTCGTTTGACCTAGGTTGACCAAGTCAAACCTCTCGTTTTTTCGGAAAATACACGTTGACCGGACTCTAGATGGCCTCAGATGAAAAAGTGATGAACAGCAAGTTTGATCCACTCATCAAGATACATATTTTCTCCAATGGTCACCTTTTCATCTGGGATTGTTCGGACCACTCAAACTTTGAAACTTCAGTTTTTCGCGGCTAGACACGGGTTTTCGACCCCCTAGATGGGCCCACCTCGAAAAGTCATCAACATCAAGTTTGATCCACTCGTCAAGAAGAACAATTCATACAAAGGTCATTTTTGCATTCGACGAAGCGTTGCGAAAATGTAGTTCTAAATCCACTCGTCCCGCATGAAGTTTCATTAAGTCTCGTGTGAGATTCAAGAATTTCGACTAGAGTTTACCAACACTTCCTCAAATGCAAAAATGTTCTATCTATAAAATATGTATCTTGATGAGATAAAACTATCTTGTATTCAAAAGTTTTTCATTTGAGGTCATTTGGTACCTCGTTTGACTAAGGTTGACCATGTCTCGTCTTGGATTTTCAAACCGTGTGACAAGAGTTTACTTAAACTTTTCCAAATGTAAAAGTGTTCTATATATGAAATGAGTATCTTGATGAGATGTAACTATTTTGTATTCAAAAGTTTTTCATTTGAGGTCATTCGATCCTCGTTTGACCTAGGTTGACCAAGTCAAACCTCTGTTTTTTCGGAAAATACACGTTGATCGGACCCTAGATGGCCTCGATGCAAAAGTGATGAACAGCAAGTTTGATCCACTCATCAAGATACATATTTTCTCCAATGGTCACCTTTTCATCTGGGATTGTTTGGACAACTCAAACTTTAAAACTTCAGTTTTTCGCGGCTAGACGCGGTTTTCGACCCCCTAGACGGGCCCACCTCGAAAAGTCATGAACATCAAGTTTGATTCACTCATCAAGACGAACAATTCATACAAAGGTCATTTTTGCATTCAACGAAGTGTTGCGAAAGTGTAGTTCTAAATCCACTCGTCCCGCATGAAGTTTCATTAAGTCTCGTGTGAGATTCAAAAATTTGTGACTAGAGTTTACCAACACTTCCTCAAATGCAAAAATGTTCTATCTATGAAATATGTATTTTGATGAGATAAAACTATCTTGTATTCAAAAGTTTTTCATTTGAGGTCATTTGGTACCTCGTTTGACTAGAGTTGACCATGTCTCGCCTTAGATTTTCAAACCCCGTGAGAAGAGTTTACTAAAACTTTTCCAAATGCAAAAGCGTTCTATGTATGAAATATGTATTTTGATGAGATAAAACTATCTTGTATTCAAAAGTTTTTCATTTGAGGTCATTTGGTACCTCGTTTGACTAGGGTTGACCATGTCTCGCCTTGGATTTTCAAATCCCGTGAGAAGAGTTTACTAAAATTTTTCCAAATGTAAAAGTGTTCTATGTATGAAACATGTATCTTGATGAGACAAAAGTATCTTGTATTCAAAAGTTTTTCATTTGTGGTCATTTGATACCTCGTTTGACTAGAGTTGACCATGTCTCGCCTTGGATTTTCAAACCCGTGAGAAGAGTTTACTAAACTTTTTCCAAATGCAAAAGTGTTCTATGTATGAAATATGTATCTTGATGAGACAAAACTATCTTGTATTCAAAAGTTTTTCATTTGAGGTCATTTGGTACCTCGTTTGACTAGGGTTGACCAAGTCTCGCCTTGGATTTTCAAACCCTGTGAGAAGAGTTTACTAAAACTTTTCCAAATGCAAAAGTGTTCTATGTATGAAATATGTATCTTGATGAGATAAAACTATCTTGTATTCAAAAGTTTTTCATTTGAGGTCATTCAGTGCCTCTTTTTAACTAATTTTGTGAAAAACCACCGTAGGGGCGGTTGGATCACCACCGCCCTACAAAGGCTTTTATGTAGTAAGGGCGGTGGATCACCACCGCCCCTACAACGATTAGCGAGGGGCGGGCAGTGATCTGCCACCCCACCTACAAAAGATCAGAAAAGGCACGCATCACAAGTCACCCTACTACAAATGGGCAAGCGCTCCCTTTGTAAGTTTTTCACGTAGTGATTCTTCGCATATCATACTGTTGAGTGAATGAATATACAGGAGTACTATTTAAGCACACAGACACACGGTGCAATGACATGTGTAGCACAGCCTCTACGCCGGCTCGCCACTTCGCCAGCTCCCTCGATCCAGCTAGCGGCAGGCAGTGGCAAGCCGGCAACGGGGCACTCGGTTTCGTTTTGGCTCTGATCGATGCAGCGCGATCAGGACGTACAGGAAGGACACGACACGACAAACAAAAAAGAAGAGTGGGAGCAGGCTTGATGATCACGGGCTAGCTTTGCAGGGCAGGGCTTAGCTTATAGGGCCGTTAATAATCGATGCAGCTCACGACGCCTGCTCTCGGTCTGCCCGGCGCTGCAGCTAGCATGCACGTTCCGTGTCGCTTTCGTGGCCGGACCCTGTGCCGCGTGTCGTCCGTCCCAGTGTCCAGCCATCCTTTTTTTTTATGGACAGTGTCCAGCCATCCTAGTCGTAGGTGCTCATGCCATTTTTTCTTCTTTTTTTATCATTTATCATTTTTTATTATACTGGTTTTTGTTCTCTAGAGGATGTGTGCACTTACTTTTCGTTTGGTTTTTCTTCAGAGGATTCCTTTACCACACACACTTGCCGATGGCTTGCGGAAATCTTCCTCTTCGACCTGGGCTTCGACCACCCCTCCGCGCTCCATGTCTTGGGCTGATTTTTGGCCCACGACGCTAAGTAAACGTTCTGGAGCGATACGACCAGCGAGCACGGCCCATTCCTGGCATCCACTTGGAGCGTGGCCCAGATCAGAGCAGAAAGCCACGGCCAGCAAGATTCTGTTCGAGATTGCGCCTCCATGTACGTATGTTCCTTTCTTTTCTTTTCCTTTCGTTTTGTACTCCGAGGTGCGTTTTAATTTTTTCCATGCCAAGGTGTGCATGACTTTTTTTTTCTGTCTTTTTTGTTCTTCTATCTTTTCCTGCTCTTTTATTTCCTTTTTATTCTTTGCCTTTTAATTTTCTTTTTTCTATTTTTTCCTTTCCTTCTAGTTTTTAAATTTTTTAATATACTTAATTAGTTGACTATAATTAATTATTTTTCTTGGGCATGTTTATTTTTTGTTTTTCTATAATTACTTTAGTATTTTAACTTTCTACTTTTTCTATTTCTAACATTTGAGATATGTGTAATATTTATGTATATATAATATTTTATGTTATATTTTGGGATATTTATGTAAGTATAGATGTGATGTTCTATAGTACATTTTAGGATGTTTATGTAGTGTATATGTGATGTTCTATGATATATTTTGTGATGTTTATACAATATATATGAGATGTTCAATGCTATATTTTATGATGTCCACATAATATACATATGATGTTCTATGATATATTTTATGATGTCCACATAGTACATATGTGATGTTCAATGCTACATTTTATGATGTTCACATAGTATACATGTGATGTTTTATGGTATATTTTGTAATGTTTATATTATGTGGACGTGTATGTAAGATACACTGATGAGAGTATCATATTCTTTGCGAAGAGAGTATAATATTCTTAACCAACAGGTCTGCATGTGTGAACTTTAATCTCTTAAACATACTATTTTTGTTTGGCTATAATTAATTACACCACTAATTTTGTTTCTTTATTGTGTTTTTTACTTTTTATATTTTATGGTATATGTGATGTTTATGTAGTATAGATGTGATGTTCTATATTGTATTCTCTAATGTTCGTGTAGTATAGATGTGATGTTCTATGTTGTATTCTCTGATGTTCATGTAGTGTAAATGTGATGCTCTACAATGTATCCATGATATCCATATTATACATACATATTTTTTTCCTAAATATACTTAAGTGGGATCTATGATGTATTTAGCTATTTGTACATAGTACATTTTCATTCTATGGTTTGTTTTATTTTTATATTTATTTACTTATGTTTGTTTTGTATTATACTCTTTTTATATTTTTATTATGTATTATTTATTTTTTCTATATTTTATGAAATGTTAAATGATAATATTTGGTCTGAAAAATTATTCTTGCAAGAGGGGGCTACGTTTTCTTTGACTTATTATATGGTCGCATAAGTTTGTTAATTAAAATAAAGTTCCGTAGCCTAAACAAATTGCTTACGCTGTGCAGTGGAATATAAAGTCTTGTCGTGTGTTCCACTATCCTTGCACACACACTATTTTTAACTTTGACTATTCCTATTTTCTAATAATATTGCTGTGGAGCACAGGGAGCGAGAACTGGAGAAATGGCCTGGCCGGCCGCGCACAGGGAGCACGTATAGGAACAGCGCGGGAGAAGTGCCTGGCCGGCCCAGCGGAGCGCACGGGAGAAGTGGTATGGCCGGCCCAGCGGAGCGTACGAGGAGAAGCAGAGCGGGCCGTTTGGGCCAAAAATTATTACGGAAGGGTGGCTGCGGATGACCTGGTCGAAAGGATGCTGCTGTTCGACCAGGTCAATCACTAGCACGCCCCGATGTCTTGCGCGGATGGTGGATGCTCTCAAAGTAGCCCAATACAAATCATTGGGCCTCTAGCGGCCCATTAATCTTCTGATGTTAGAGTTACCGCGGAGCCCTGCGCCGATTCGGCCTGCTGCGGCGCGAGGACTGAACAGTGAACAGATGAACAGATGATACACTATTTTTTCCATATTTCGTCTAGGAGTCATACATAAAGATTTAACTTCATTTCTTCAACTTGTTCTCCTCTTTTAAGTTTATACCTTTTGTGCTAACTTCATCGATGTTCCCCCACTAAATAAAAAGCATGTTCGGGTAGGCATGTTACGCTGTGAGCAGGTGACCTGCCATATCTGAGTCCATTTCTTCAATCATTCATTTGCATTGTCAACGGCTCTTTTAGACATGCCGCATATATACTCCCTCCGTCCGTGATTAAATCAACTTCTAGGAGATGTATGACAAACTAATGCTATCAATGGCCCCTTTTATAGAGCCCGAGGAGATCTTTGCAATGGGACATAAATAAACCTCCTAACTTGAATGGCTCTCCAGTTGAGTTATATTAAAAGAGTTCTTTTACAATGATTGGAATTGCCTCCACAAAATACTAATTATGTTTATAAAGGGTAATTTAGTCTTTGCATACACTGAATCTAACCCCCACCGTTCCCTAAAAAAAAAGTCTAACCCCCACCGTGTCTTCTCCAGTCCGGCCCCCAATCCCCATCCCGAGAACGCTCGGATCCTCGGCCACATCGCAATCCCGCCGCCGCCGCCCTCCACCGCCGTCGTCGTCGATCTCGTCCTCGCCAATCCCGCCGCCGCCGCCGCCGCCCTGTACCTGCTCCTCGCCATAGCAGCCGCCGCCGCTGCCCCTCGCACGCCCTGCGCCGCCGCCGGTCCTCTTGGGGGCATCGCCTGTTCACTGTACCAAGATACTGAAAATGCTGTGCTGTCTTCATTTCAGGACACTGTCGAGGAGAGGATGCAACAGGTCCAAATGCGCAAGCAGAGGATGGTTTCAGGGGCGCTCACTGACGAGGAAATTCGTGGCGCTCGCATCGAGCATCTCAAGATGTTGTTCAAGTGATTATTGCCATGAACTCCCAATGTGTATAACTGACGTTATGTCCTGGATATTTTGGTAGTTTCAAGTATGTGTTGAGGGCATGCTTGGTAGGAGTATCTAGGTTCAGATCATTGTAGATGGGGATGGAGTGGGTGGAACCTTGGCCCATCCGGTTTTGTGTATGCCCCATGCTAGTATGTATATCATGTAGTTTCTTATGGCGTTGAATCACCCAATGAAATCCTTAGTCTACTATTGCTGGTCCTTGTGGCATGTGCTCGCTGATTTTGGATTAGCTTCAGACCTTCAGTGTGATGAAGCACTAATCTTCCAATGCTGAGAATTATTCATTTTATATTCTGTACGCCATCAGCACGTGAATCAGCGCACGGACCACTTCCAGACAGATTAAGCGTCAGCTGATCGCCACATTTCTTTCTTGTGTCAGCATTTTTTTAGAGCCTCTAATGCCTGATTTTTGGATCCGGATTTTGAGAACTGTTGTCCTGTTGAAGTTGCTCTTTGTGTTCATTTTCTTGTCTCGATCTCCTTCCAGGTAGACTGACAACATTCATAAACACAAAATATCTTTTTTCCCTCACGGTCAGAAAGGATTTTTTAGGGGTTTTGCCTCGCGGTCAGGTTTTTAAACCATAAAAAAATGTCTTTTAAGCCTATAATAAAAAAATCTGAGAAAATATAATGATAGATTGGGACACGCTAATCCTAAATATATTATTTCGAGCTACTGCACTGCTTCCACTGTCTTGACATGTTGATTTCTTTGTCTTCACCTTTGCCTAAGGACGTGTTCGTATGATAGTCCCAAGTATTTGCTTTAGTGTCTTTTGTAGAAGTTTCCACGTTAATTTTTCTTAGGGACGAAGCAATTTTTCATATGCTGGTGTAAAGATTTATTGCTTTAATTGAATCATAATCCCTAATTATAGTACTTAAAATATAATTTTTGCATTTATAAAGTTACCGTTTTACTCTTGATTAAAAAAAGTAAACTACAAAAACGCAATTACCCCTCCTATATTTGGAATTGCCTCCCACTCGGTTTTCGGAGCGATGGGAGAGGCAATTTAAGACCTATGGCCCACCCGTCATAAAAAAAGCACGTCCAATCGCCTCCCATTGCCTCTTCCTCATTGCCTCCCATCGCCTTCAGCCTTGCTTGCCGTTGGATCGATCGTTGTGAGCCGTCAAAATTCCCCACAATCATTGTAAAAAATCTCATATTAAAATGAAGTTAGAAAAAAGACTCAAAAAATGGGAATGCCCAAAGAAACAGAGAAAAAGAAGAAAAAACGCAAAAGAAAGAAGGAGATGTGCCAAGACGCTAGTGGGGATTGTAACTTAAATTTCTCGACACATCAGAAATTAATTGGAGCAGCTTTGCATGCCATGCCATGCCACGGCCATGGCTTTCATTTTCATCGACATGGAATATGTACGGCGCCTCTCGTTGCGATGATGAGATGAAAAAAGAAACATCTATGCTACCTTCACCTGCTTTTGTGAATCTATTCTGCACGGCACCATCGAGCAAAGCGGCAAAGCAGCGAGAGAGCATCGCCGATCAGCTGAATCTATTCAGCTCGCACGCACGCGGCCGCTACCCACGAACACAGATGCAGCAACCAGCAAAGATAAATGCCGTGTTCCCATCCCCATTCATGCATGCCAGGACGGGCAGGAGCGCGGTATGTTCATAGCATATCCCCACGCGGATCGATCGGCACCAAAAGATCCAGCCAATCATTTCTCTTGCTCCCAGCGGCATCTTTTGCCTTTGCATTTCTTGCTTTTGTTCTTGTTCAGGCCAAAAAGATTTTATTTCTGATGGGAATCGCATCTGAATCTGCCGAATCTGCACCCGATCGGTCCCTGCTTTCTCCAAGACCACCTTTTTTGACCGGGGAATCTCTCTTTTTCTGCCTAAAGCCACCCACACACCCATCTTTGCTGTGCTCCCTTCATCCTCAGTCTCATGTCTCAGCTCAGCCCACAGGCTGCAGGCTGGGACAATCCATCTGCCTTGTGCTTGTGCATCCACCTGCGGGACAGTCCAGCACTCCAGCTGCTGTGCTCAACACTTCTACTGATAATATTAGCAATTTTGCAGTTCTATTTCCAGTGCCACTGCATGTTCAATTTTGCAGCCTGAAATTTAAGATCAGAACAGAAAGATGTGGTCATGTGGATGAAATATAGATGAATAGCAATAGCTTGGTAACTGTCTATAAATGATGCCCTGCATCAACAAGGCTACTATGGATGAACTAAGCCTGCGAACCTATGCATGGAATGGAACCCTACAAGGCATCATTCATCTTTGCAAGTAGGTGAGGCATCATCCAGGCAGGCAAGCTTTGTAGAAAGCAGATATGATAAAAGAACGGTAGCGATGTCTGATAACTCACAAAATGCTGTTCTAGCTTTCTTCACGACAGTTCAGTTCAGAATAAGAGACAGAGAAAAAAAAAGTAGTTACACTAGGCAACAGACAAACAAATGTACACTATGTACACTTTCTAGTGAACGAATTGGATGTATTAGTGCAACGATGCTATTGGAGAAGATTATAAGACATATATGAAAAACACTCATGTTTTTATAGTATTCCATTGAGGCAGAACATGGTGGCAAATGAAGATCTTGTATTGCATAGAAGCCGGCAAAACTATCAACATTTGACAACTAGATGGGCAAAACATCACAATATTTTTGCTTCAGCGCTCTGGAGCGAAAATCAATGGATTTGTGCTTGGAGAACTATTAGACCAAATTATCTGCAAGGTGTAAACATCGTAGCCTGAAGTACAGTGCCAGGAGTCAGGAAGTCGGAACACAGCCATCCTAATTAGGCATCAGAGCAGGCTAGCAGTGATTTCTAGTCTTCTACTAATACAACAATCTAGGAAATAAGTTATACTACTAGTCAACGAAAACCAATGTACAACATACATGGCTACTAGTAGTTTGCTAACACATGGCAAATTCTTCGGTGAGAGTTTATACCGACGGCCGGTGCCGATGTTCTGTATCTCATCATGAAGATAAAAGTGTGATGTTCATAGGACATATTAGCATTGTGCCAGGCTGCCAGCATCAGAACAATGTCTGTATCAGTGGCTGTCGCTCGCGATGATCGAACATGACCCCAACGGTATTTGCGGCCATCCGGCCAAGAAAGAGGAAGGTGACAGTGGCTGAGGCGCTGCCACAGCATGCTTGGGCGGATCACATCGTCGGGGCGGCTACGGTGCAGTTGCTAGTTGAGGTGGCCAATTTGTTTGACTTGCTGCAGCACGTTCAGCTCACGGACGTGCCGGACACCTTCTCGTGGTCGCTTACCCCGGACAGAAACTACTCTTCGGCCTCAGCTTATGGCGCCATGTTCTTAGGCGCTTCGATCCCGTATGGCGCCAAGCAGATTTGGAAGACCGCGGCCCCGCCCAGGGTTCGCTTCTTCTTCTGGCTGGTGTTGCATGGGCGTTGTTGGACGGCGGAACGGCGGTTTCGCCACGGGTTGCAGGATTCTGACTCTTGCATTTTCTGCGATCAAGAGGCGGAAACCATGGATCACATTCTTGTGGGGTGTGTGTTCAACAGAGAAGTTTGGTTCCACTGCTCGACCTGGGCCTCGGCACGTGGTTTCACCTTCGCTCCTGAGGGCGAGGCCATTCCTTGGTGGCTGGACGCCCGGCGTCAGCTGCCTCGTGAGCTTCGGGGAGGTTTCAACGCCCTCTTTTTCCTGGTTGGGTGGAGGTTATGGAAGGAAAGGAACAGGAGAACGTTCGATGGAGTGCAGACCGAAGCGCGGCGGCTTGCGAGGGAGATCAAGGACGAGGCAGAGCTGTGGTGCGCGGCAGGAAACAGGAAGCTTGGCTCGCTGCTGTACGGCTAGCTGATGCCCCCTAGTAGCCAATTGTTTTCCAATGTAGTCCTTTGTGTTAGAGTGGAGGGGTGAGGTTTGCCTTGGTAATCTTGGTTACTGTGGTTTCTTGTAACAGTGGGTGGACTCTTATCTTCTTAATGAAATACACTCCCAGGGATGGGACGTGGTTGCAAAAAAAAAAGAGTGAGTGTTATTACAGTGACAGCACAATGGCGACAGAGGATCCAGTTCCATCCGGCCTAGTATAAATAGGCACCCGTGTGCAGGCACTTGTTGACAGATCAGATCGGTCGACCAACCGAGCAGTTCAGTGAACCGTAGATCGACGAGACCGAGCAGTTCAGTGAACCGTAGATCGACGAGACGATGGATAGCTCAGATGCTCATGGGTGAGTTGCTGCTGCTCTTTGAGTCTTGAGGTCGCAACTCGGAAAACTGGAACACTGGATTTTGTGAAACATTTCTATCACAAAAATATAAGTCCATCTGTGTTTTCGAAGTCAATTTTTGGTTTCACTACCAGTGTCTATAATTTTATACATAGGCTGACAACATAAAATTGGTATTACTAGAACCATTGTGGACATTATCTTTTTAGAAGGATCAAGAGGGTTTAAGGACCCTACTGGAAATGTATTAATAGAGAAGAGCTATCTTAAATCCAATCCGCCTTGTATCTCCATATTCTTTTTTTTTTTTTTTGAGGAAAACTGTATCTCCATATTCTCCTAGTGTGTCCGAATGGTCAGGCATTTCTTTTTAAGTTAGAACAAAATCTAAATGAACTAATATTATGATCAGCACTTTGAACTCATGCTGAGAGTCTTGTTTAAAAAGAAAATTAAAAATATGCTGATGCAAGCAACAACTAAGCAAACACGAAAAGTCCATCGAGAAGTAATGCATTCCTGTGGTTTGTTTTTGCCAGGCGTCACAAGTGCGCGGCGTGCTTCCGGCAGTTCAACAGGATGGAGCACCTGGTGGATCACATGCGGACGGCGCGGCACTCGGCGCACGAGCCCCGCTGCGACATCTGCGGCAAGCACTGCCGCTCCTTCGAGGCGCTCAGGGACCACCTCGGCGTCGGCGGCTCCACGCTGCCCAAGGCCGCCACCTGCGCCGACGCCTTCGCCGCGCGCGGCTGCGACATCTGCGTCCGCGTCCTCGCCAGCCCCGCCGCGCTCAGAGCCCACCGCGCGGCGTGCCGGCTCTTGCGCACCCCACCACCGGCGACGATGACGTCGAGGGCGCAGCCGCAGCCGCAAGGAGTAGGAGGCGCGCTCGCGCTGGGCTGCAAGATGGTCGGCGCCGGGAGCGACGGGTCCCTGGACGTCTGTGCGCGTGTGTGCGTCATCGACGAGCACGAGAACATCCTGTTCGAGGCCTTCGTGAAGCCGCTCCTCCCGGTGACGCACTACCGGTATGAGACGACGGGGATCCGGCCGGAACACCTCCGCGACGGCTTGAGCGTGACGGTGAAGAACGCGCAGCGACGGGTGGAGGAGCTGCTGCTCAACGGCGAGCAGCCGTGGAAGGTGCGCACGAGCCGGGGCAGGGCGAGGCTGCTGGTCGGCCACGGCCTGGAGCACGACCTCGACGCGCTGGGCATGGACTACCCGGCCTACCTCAAGCGCGACACGGCCACGTACCCGCCGCTGATGAAGACGAGCAAGCTCAGCAACTCGCTCAGGTTCCTCACGCTCAGGTACCTCGGCTACGAGATCCAGACGGGCCACCAGCACCCCTACGAGGACTGCGTCGCCGCCATGCGCCTCTACCACAGGATGCGCGGGCAGCAGCATCCCCGGGGCGGCGGTGGCGACGCCAACACGCCCGCGGCGACCGCGGACCAGGCGTTCCCGGCGTGGAGGCAGCGGGAGCTGGAGCGCATGACGCCTGAGGAACTCCTCCGGCTCTCCACGCCGGACTACCGCTGCTGGTGCCTCGATGCGTAGCGCAGCTGGCCGGCAAGACTTGGACATCGCCCCCGATCGAGCGCATCGTGATCGCGTTCGCGTCCCATGACCATGACGTGGTCGTGCGTGTATAGGATTCTGCAGTCTGCACGTATCTTACCTATAGCTAGCTATTCCAAAAGTACAATCCACCCACATGATTGAGGGAGAGAGAGTGAGGGACATAAAATGGACCTGTGGATCGGTTCGATATAAACGCGTGTAGAGAGTATATAAATGATACTACGCCATACTTGTATCTAGGAGTGTCAGTTAAAGTTAGTAACAACATGAGATAGCAGCTAGTTCATACATATCATGTCATGCCACTTCTTTATATGAATCTCACATGTAAATATTTTTTTATTCTATATCTTCTTTCTTCTCTCTTGTTTCTTATGAGCAAACCGACAACCTACCTTGTTTTCTGATCGAGATAGATGTCTGTTTAATTTTTGAGTGAGATAGAAGTTAAGATAAAAGATAGTCTCTTATCTTTTCTATCTTCTCTCTCCTACATAAGAAAAGAGCTAGTTGTATCGTTGGGGATGCCCTTAGAAGAGCTTCTTATCAAGTTTGATCGCATATCATTATTGGAGCAGTTCTGCTAATTCTTACTCTTTCGGTCCATTTTTATCTATTGTCCTCACTTTGTAATCTAACCAGGACCTTAATGGAGGAATACTCCTTTGTTCTCAAATAAGAAAGCATCTTGTGGAAATCTTGGAACCCTTTCATGTGGGCTCAGTTGGATTTTAATTACTAGAGTGATTTCTACACAAGAGTGCTTATCACAATATCTCATTTCTTGATCACCACCTTTTTCAAGTTCTTAGTCTCCTAAAAAAAGTAGGTTTCTTTGTTCATAATCTCCAATCTTATTCCTGTGAATAATATTCTTCCACCTTTGGGAAGATGGTGGACCTAAATGGGTTCGCGACACAATTTTCTGCATGAAGAAGTGTGATGGAAGAAAGCGGATTTAAATCCAATTGCATCTAAGGCTTCTTATGCTGAGGTTGTTAGGAATCCGCCTCTAACTTGTGTCAATTGTGTGCCAATTGGTAAGCATCAGTCTCATCCTTATAGGACTTCAATCTTTGATCATTAGTCTTTCCAAGAGTATTCCTTTTTGATCGATTCACAAAGCCAATGAATTTTGTTATGCCCATCTCATTTTCATGATTCGTCAAGCTTCTTCAATCATGTTCTACAAGGTTCTTCTTCTTAACACAGAAATGTTATGTTTTTAAATTCGAATCTCGTTGTGAGTTGTATGTCTCGTGGATCCTCTTAAGAGATTGGACGAGGGTCTTAGGCTCATTGAGGATTGCTTCTATTGGAGGTGCGCAAGCACACACGGTGGATGTAGCCTCGAAGCCCTTTGTCCGAACTGTTGGAGTCGTGAAGAGGTTAATCTTCTATCGAAGTACATTAAATTGAGAGGGTATTTAGGGTATGGGTATTCATCACCTACCACTACAAGCACATCTAGGACTTGTGATTACCTTCAGAAGAATCCTTAAAGATATAGGCATCCACGCAAATCTAGAACTTAGGCTCAAATGAACAGGTTGTAACCTAACTAGCAAAATTCGTAATCTAAACAAGGTGTTAATGGATGAATATTCCTTTATTCTCAAGAAAGAAAGGATCTCCTAGAAACCTCTGAATCCTTTTACGTGGGCTCAACTGGATTTTAATTACTAGAGTGATTTTGACACAAAAATGCTTATCACAAATTCACAATATTCTATAGGACCTTAGGGGCTGTTTGGTTGTCTTCCCAACCCAACCTGGCTCGCACCAGCCTGGCCTGGCTTGCTTTGCCCAGGCTCAGTGCATGCAAGGGTGGGTGTTTGGTTGCCCAGCTCCTAGCAGCCAGGCCAACACGAGATGTTGTTTGGTTGACATGCATGCATCGAGAACCAGAATTTGTGGATGCAGGCATGGTGTTTGGTTGCCAGCATGCAATATGGTGGTGTCACCACATCTTTTGTGTGGTATGCTTACCACTAGCCATGCCCAATGTTTTACACAAGTTTGATACAAGAATTCAGTGAAGCCGAACTTAATTACATGAACTGGGATATTAAATAAGCTATTAGCACAACAACTACTACACTTAAGACAACAGTAACTAAAACTGGACACAAATGAAGGTCATTCGCTTCAACTTGTTCAATGATAGGTGCATGAAGTGGTTGTAGCAGAGGAGGATTTTCACCTTCCAACTCCTGAGGATTGGCAGCTTCTCCAGGACCATAGAAAGCTAGCATGGCTTCACCTTCTGTTTGGTACTTCTTGTAGCAATTTCCAGAATATCCATCAACTTGAGCATGTGCAAGAGCCCAACTAGAGTAAACACCAGGGACCCTCCCACAGAAAACAACATACCAAGCCATCCCTACAGAAAAATGGTCATAGGCAATGGGCATGTGCTCAGATTTAATAAAAATTCATCACATGCAATGGGCATGTGCTCAGATTAGGCATTAAACAAATGAATCATCACAGGCATATGGGCAAGTGCTCAGATGTAAGGCAATAAGCAAATGAAACATCATAGCCAACAAAGGCAATAGTTCTGAATGAAATAAGAGGCACATCCAGCATCCACTAAGAAGAACTTGCCTAAAACAAATATTGATTTCAATTAGTTTCATCATGTTGACCTTAGAGGAACAACCTATGTTAATATATTTTTTTAGTTACCTGGTGGAACCCTTAACCCATCAGATCTTTGCAAGGCATCAGCTAGAATAGTGGCATCATGTGCTGACCCCTCCCACCCAGCCAGGACATACACAAACTTCAGGTCAAAGCTAACTGCAGCCTATACATTCTGTGTGGGGGCATTCTTTCTACCTCTAAATGCAGCTTGCATCTTGAATGGAACTTTAGCAAAAACATGAGTCCCATCAATGGCCCCAATACAGTCCTACATGGAATCCACATTGAACAAGTAAACTCACCAAGACCTAATGCAACAATAGCCTAATCACAAAATGACAGTCTAGTTACCTTCCAATAAGGATACCACCTATGGCAGCTGCTAATCTTTATTGGAGTCTCATTGCTTGGTGGCCTAATCATCTCATTCCTAAGCTCTCCAATAGCAAACAAGACATCCTTGAAATGGCGGTGCACAGTCTCTATAGACCTTCTCCAATTGTTGTGCACAACTCTAAATCGTTGGTTATGACCAACAATGTGGAGAAACATGGCTACTTGCTCTTTAACACAAGAGTTGATATTGTCTGCAAGCAGATTCCTACCCCTAAGCAAGTTGCACAAACTAAAAAAGGGCTTCTTCTCATTCTAAGCATGTTGACACACTCCATGTCATTATAGTTGTATATCATGTTTAGGTTCCTTTGCCGTTCCTGATCCCTAATGAACATTGGGCCATAACTGATCTGAGGCCTCTGAGACTGAAGCAGCCTAAGTCTAGCACACAGCAGAGCATACATGGCAGTGATAAGAGCACCAGCACGAGCAATGAGAATTGCTCTCTTTTGTTCCATGTCCATCTAGAAAATAAATGGATTTCAATGTAAATTAACCATCATCACAGACTACGGGCAACAACTCAGAAATATGAAGCATCATCATCACTGATTATGGGCAATAGCTCAGATAATTAAAATGCATCATCACAGATTATGGGCAACAGCTCAGGAAATTAACAAGCATCATCACAGACTTGGCCAAATAGCTCAGCATAATTAACAAGCATCATCACAAGAAATCATCATTGGCCACAAAAAAAGGACCTTTGCAAATGAAACAAAGCCCAGCACTACTACCTTGACATTCATGGGTCAGATTAGAAGTGGTAGGCTCAGTTTCATTTCCAAAGGTCAACTAGTTTTGGGTATAGCCTCAGATAAAGAATCTCAGCCACATCAAGTGTAGCATCATACATAAATAACCAACAATAGCACAGCCAAAGGTAAGCTAGTGTTTCGTATGGCTTGTGCAACAGTGGATAAAGATGGGGGAAAAGCTTACCTCAGGCAAGAACAGTCAGATCCACGGCAGCTGCAACGAATCAAGAGATGGGGGAGGCATTAGAACAACATGAATCGAAGAACAAGTGGCCGGAAAAGACGAAGAAGAGAGGTGGTGCTCACCGGCGGCGCAGACTGGGAGTGACAGGAAGAAAAGAGAAGGAGGCGGCGGGAGTGAGGATATATAGGCAGAGAATGGCGGGAAAGAGGGAGGTAACCCTAGGAGCTTCGCGCCATCTCCGCGGGAACGGATTCGGCGGGCGCGCGCGCTCGCGGGAGCACGAGATGAGCCAGGCTGAGGAGGAACGGCCGAATCACTCGTTCTTTCTGAGCCAGGCCGAGGGGGCGCTTTTACACGCGCGGAGCCAGGCCGGGGGGGCGCCCAGGCAACCAAACACCGGGTCGCTGCATCCTAGGATGCAAGTATCCCGGATACAGGCAACCAAACAGCCCCTTATATACCGAGAGAAAAGACAAAGATTCAAAGATCAATCTACTGATCAAATGTGCGGAAACGGACCTGAGACTACCCGCAGCGCTGTACGCTACCGTTTACTGGACCAGCATATACCGGAAAAAACTCCCGCAGCGGGGTACTGGGTCGCTTACGGTAAAGCTCCGGATGGAGCCCGGTCCGGTGTCTGCCCAGTACGTACGGCGTCCTCCGGTATGCACCAGCTACGGGCCCGCGCTCGTCCCACCGGCCTCGCTCGCGCCAGGAGAGAGAAAAGGGAAGGAGAGAGAGGAGGTCCAGCCGGTGGAGCTCCATGGCCGAGGGAGAGTCGCGTACGGCGGCAGGGGAGCAGAGGAGCTCGACGCCCAGAGGAGATGCAGGGAGCTCGCCTGGAGGAGATGCATCAAGCCGGCCGGGCGCTACCCACCGTGCGTCGCACCTCCGCCCCGCCGGAGGAGATCCAGGGCCGCGGGCAGGAGGACACGACCACCTCTGCCGCGCGAGCCCCCCGCCGGACGCCAGCCTCCTTCAACCGCGCGCTCGCCGCCTGCCCCTCGCGAGCAGGAGGACGCGGCCACCTCCGCCGCAAGAGGCCCCCGCCGGACGCGGACGCGGCCACCTCCGCCCGTGCGCTCGCTGGCACCGCCGCACGAGCCGCCGGCCGCACGTGCGCCCGCACCTTGCCGCACGCGCGCCGCTGCTCTGCTCTGCTCTGCTCACCGGCCGTGGATGCGGGAGGTCGGAGGAGAGCGAGGTCGCCGGTGCGCCGCCGGAGGAGGGGGGGCGAGGCTGCCCGCGCGGCTCCGGAGGAGAGCTCGAGGCCGGCGAAGAAGAAACGGTGGGGAGGAATAGATCGAGGAGAGAGATTGGTGGGGAGGAAAAGACAGAGGAGAGAGAAAAGGGAGTATGACATGTGGGTCCCACTGAAGTAGTTGATATAGAGGATGACATATAGAGAATGCATGGGTGCGGGAGAAAATACTGTAAAGCTGAGAATCTTAATGACTAGGACAGAATATTCTTTTTAGGGGAAGAATTTAGAGTACCACGAGTGCGGGTAGTCTGAGGCACGGAGGGCAACACCGTCAATTCCTAATCCTACCCACCGCTGTCTGGCCGAGTCCCCGAGACACCCGGAAACGTCAGAGGAACGCCTCGCCGACGTCACCGTCCTTCTACAGTTCCACTGCGGCCGCAGCCCGCGCCACTCTCCTCCAAGCACCGCCGTCCGTACCACTTCTCCGGCGGCCGCAGCCTACGCAATGCCGCAGCCGCACCACCACCACGCAAATCCGTCGCATCCTCCTGCGGCGCGCAAGCTCCTCTCCTGGCGCCGCGTAGTCGCCGCCTGCGCCGCTGTCGCGGCGCTCGCGCTCCTCCTGGCCGCCGCCCCGGCCACGGAGGACCCCAGCCGCTGGCGCTCCTATCTCGTGGGGTCCCTCCCTGGGAGGACCCGCAAGGAGACGGTGGCGGCCGCGGCCGTGGCCGGAAGCCTCGCGGGCCCCATTGTCTCCACGTTGTCGCCAGCCGAAGCGCCGCTTCCTTCCTTGGGCGAGGTGGGTGGCTGGGTACTGATTTCCATTTACCTTGGTGCATTTTTTTTATAAGGAGGTACAGAAAGAAAAATATCAACCTTTTAATAGCGAAATAGTGTTTGTTTACAGTGGAAATTTGGTTGAATTGGGGAAATCTGAACTACCTGTGAGGAATTTTGACTGCAAAAAGACAACTATTTGATGGAAACTTTTTAAGTCTTGAGTACAGTTAGGTGTGAACCCTGATACAATCGCAGTAAAATGTTCAAGATAATTTTTAGAAATTCAGACTAATCTTGATTTAGTAACAATTTATAAAACGTCTGTTATTTATTCTCAATGTAAATCAGGGGAATGAGATACGTTTCAATCGAGTACTTAAAACGAACTGATTGTTTTACAGATTAATTTGTCAGCTAGGACTGCTCCAGCAGCAGCCCCCTCTATGTTCTTGGTTCCTTCATCTTCACCTGCAGAGAATTTCGATGATGGTTCTATGGAGGAACCCGAACATCCTGAGATAAAGGTATGGATCACTATAAAAGTTGATATATCACTGCATGGGTTTCCTTTTGCATGTCATGTTATGTTTCAGCTTAATGCAATTAGGAAACCATGTTTTCTCAATTGCTTCTAATCAGAGGTTTCTGACACCTCAGAGAAATCCACCAACGGAATCTGCTCCTTTTCTCAAAAAAGAGGTACATATCTAACTAATCATGGGTGCAGTTTTCCTGTAGCAAGTAGCAACTTGCATATTATTTTTCTTAACCTCCTTACCTGTGAAGCCTATTTCTAGTGGTTTGCCTTCAATGAGCTCTGATGTCAATGGAAGACATGTCGTGGATAGCAATTCAGTTCTGCCTCTAACGCCAAAGGTTGATGCTTTACCTCTTTTATTAGGATATGATCCAATTCTTAGTATCAGTAGTCAAAATTGTAAGAGTACTTTTCTTACCTTGACAATCTAGCAGGCGCCTCTTTGGTCAACAGCAGCTGATGAGGAGCTTATATATGCAAAGAAAGAGATCACTAATGCACCACTGACCTCAGATGACCCTGATCTGTATGCACCCCTGTTTCGGAATGTATCCATCTTTAAAAGGTAAGGGACTGGCTAGGTTTTATATTGTCTCTCTTGTGATTGGTATTTCTTTTCTAAGAATCAAATACTCAATCATGTGATTATCCTAACATTAAAAAAACAGAACTAATTTGTAATTTGCTCGACACCATGATCACTTATTGGAGTAATTTCTATTTACTTATGCCTTTTGTGATGTACAATCCTGCCAACCAACTGTGCATCAGAAGTTCCTAATAAAAGAAAGCTGTAATGATAACTTATAAGTTCCTAATATGACACATTGTGTTTTCTAACTTATCACACTACCATTTGTGTGTTGGACTGCAATGTGCATTGCCTTTTTCATTTCAGTAGTGTTTATTAAATGTGTTCAACTCATGCTTCCAGGAGTTATGAACTGATGGAGAGACTTCTTAAGGTTTTCATATATCATGATGGAGCAAAACCTATTTTTCATTCCCCAGAGTTGAAAGGTATCTATTCGTCTGAGGGGTGGTTTATGAGATTGATGGAGACAAACCAGAATTTTGTTGTGAGAGATCCAAACAGAGCCCATTTATTCTATCTCCCATATAGCTCTCGTCAACTGGAGCATAACCTTTATGTGCCTGGCTCAAATACAATTGAGCCACTGTCTATCTTCGTTAAAAATTACATTGACCTAATCTCGGCCAAGTACCCATATTGGAATAGGACAAAAGGAGCTGATCATTTCTTTGTTGCTTGCCATGACTGGGTATGTTTTCTCCACTGCATATTTTTCTTGCTTAAGTGACCATCGTGTAAACTATGGATTTTAATCAATACCTTTTTTACTGGTATTTTGATCAAAATTTTTTAGAAAACGTTTGATCATCTATCGAGAAAAAACACAGATTTAATTTGAAAATTTAATTTATGTACCTGACATTGTATCTTCTTTCAGGGGCCTTACACAACCAAATTGCACGATGAATTGCGGAAGAACACTATTAAAGCTCTCTGCAATGCAGATCTCTCTGAAGGAATTTTTATCCGTGGAAAAGATGTTTCCCTTCCAGAAACATTTCTTAGATCACCAAGAAGACCTCTAAGAGACATTGGGGGAAGACCAGCAGCACAGAGAACTATCCTGGCCTTCTTTGCAGGGCAGATGCACGGTCGAGTTCGACCTGTACTTCTCAAGTATTGGGGAGACAAGGATGCTGATATGAGAATTTATAGTAGGCTGCCACACCGAGTCACTAGGAAGAGAAATTATGTTCAGCATATGAAGTCAAGCAAGTACTGTCTCTGTCCCATGGGGTATGAGGTAAACAGTCCGAGAATAGTTGAGGCAATATATTATGAGTGTGTCCCAGTAATAATTGCGGATAATTTTGTTCTCCCATTTGATGCTGCACTCAACTGGAGTGCATTCTCTGTTGTCGTACCAGAAAGTGATGTACCTAAGCTGAAGGAGATCTTGTTGGCAATACCTGAGAGTCAATACATAACCCTGCAGTCAAATGTGAAAAGGGTGCAGAAGCATTTTCTGTGGCATCAAAATCCTGTCAAGTATGACATTTTCCACATGATACTACACTCAGTTTGGTTTAGCAGGGTAAATCAGATTCCTTAGAGCAGAACCTGTGGCCACATCCCGAATTACAGGAGTGTTGTTCGCTGACCCATTTTTGGTGTGCTTTGTCTGAAGGAAGCTGCTCATGTAGTGGGATTTGGATTGAAGTCTGGTCGACGCAGCTATTCCTTGCTCAAAGTTCTGACTGGAGATATTGATCTGACATGAGAACTGACAGTCTGTGCATAAAATACAGTTTATATAGGAGCAGGCTTAGAATTTGGGCGAGTTCTCATTACTGGTAACTTACCTCATGGATAGTTTGTTGAAGTGTTGTGACGATGTTCCTTTCTGTAAGATTGTAATTTTCGTTACTCTTTTTTGGCTTGGGCACGGGAAAAGATCTGGAAACATTGTAACTGGCCAAAAACATAAAAGCAAAAGCTTGGTCTTGTCACTTGCTCTGATTCACGGGAAAACTGGTGCTTTATTTATCATATCCCATTCTTCCGTGATCTTTGTGTCCGATCGGTTCATGGGTTCACGCTCTGCTGCAAATTGTTTGTAAGCGTCTCGTGTTTGTTGTTCCCACTTGGTTGTTTGTTCTCACTATCTAACTCAGAACCTCTCTCCCGTTGCTTGCTCCTACTATACCACCAGGGAACGTTCAAGTCAAATGTTGTCCATGGATATCATGGGAAAAATGAAAGAGGACCAATTGGTTGTCAAATTAAACTGATTCCTGTGAAATTCATGCACGACTCCTACAAAATGTATGCGTTCCAAGCATAGGATATCACAATGTGAAAAGTTGAGGCCCTCTTTGACAAGGCTTAAGCCGTCTTCCACTTCACCATTGTGCACGTGTTGTAGTAAGAGTTGGTGTAGCCCTCCAAACCTATCTTCACTAGCTTCTCCACTTTGCTAGTGTATTTTGTGAGGAGAGAGAGATTAAACTTAACTATAGTACCTTCAAAGAAGAAGCTAAATCCTATAGCGTTTTTTTTTTAAAAAAAAATGAAGCTAAAGCCTAAAGCCAAGGGGACCGTGCTTAAAAGGGCCCGATTATGGATCG
Source organism: Themeda triandra (assembly GCA_018135685.1). Classification (NCBI taxonomy): domain Eukaryota; kingdom Viridiplantae; phylum Streptophyta; class Magnoliopsida; order Poales; family Poaceae; genus Themeda; species Themeda triandra. Next base: position 220,655 of record JAENPR010000469.1, on the reverse strand, counting down.
GGAGAGGGGCCCGTCGGGGTCATTTCCATGGGCCGGATCGAAGATTACAATGGGCCGACCCCCAACCCCCGCACTGTCCCCATTTTCCAGCCGGAGCCGGGCAAGGAAAGGCAAGGGCAACCGACGAACCGGTCGTCTCCTCCTCCTTTGCTTGCTCTCGTCGTCAATTCCCGAACCAGGAACCACGCCCAGCCTCTCCGGCAAACCCTGACCCCGGCGGCCCCAATCCTCCGAATCACCTCCAAATCCCCCAAATTCGACCGCGAATTCGGCATGCGCGACTACGGGAACCCATCGCCCTGAGCCCGCCGGCGATGATCGCGTCGCAGCCGCTCCGGGCGCGGCCCCTCGCCGCCGTCTCCCTGGTGCTGTTCCTCCTCCTCCTCTACAGCCGCTCCGACGGGGGCTCGCGGCTCCCGGGCTCCGGATCGCACCCGGCGCGCCGCAGGTTCCTCTCCGGCGCCGACCCTGGTGCCGGCCCCGCCGCGAACCCTTCGGGGGCGGCCACGCTGAGCGGCGAGCAGCCGGAGGACCCGTCCGTGGCGTGCGCGGGCGTGGCGCGGCACGAGGGGTTCGCGACGCCGTGCGAGTTCCTCCGTGCCCACCCGCAGTGCAGCTCGGGCGGGTTCGTCGACTACCTGGCCCTCTTCTACTGCCGGTGCGCGAGGTTCCGGGCGCTGGGGTACGCGGTGCTCGGGGTGTGCCTGGCCGCGCTCTTCTACATGCTGGGCAACACGGCCGCCGACTACTTCTGCTGCAGCCTGGAGAAGATGTCGGCGCTGCTGCGGCTCCCGCCCACCGTGGCCGGCGTCACGCTGCTCCCCTTCGGGAACGGCGCGCCCGACGTGTTCGCCAGCATCGCCGCGTTCGTGGGGAGCGGGGCTGGTGATGTGGGGCTGAACAGCGTGCTGGGCGGAGCTGTGTTCGTCACCTGCGTTGTGGTTGGGGCGGTGTCGCTGTGCGTCGCGGAGAAGAATGTGCAGATTGATAGGAGGTGCTTTGTGAGGGATGTTGGCTTCTTTCTGGTGACTCTGCTCGCGTTGTCTGCTGTGCTGATCGTTGGGAAGGTGACTGTTTGGGGAGCTATGATGTTTGTGTCGATTTATGCGGTCTATGCGTTTGTTGTGGCTGCAAATGAGGTGTTGAGGAAACATGCCAGGAGGCTCAAGTTTGATGTGGTCACACCGTTGCTGCCTGTGAGGGCGAGTATATTTGAACAAGGGGCAGAGGAGTATGAGTCAGTGTACAGTTCACTTCTTGAGGAGGATACAGATGGTGAGGTGGCCCAAATGAATCCATCCTTGCCGCAGTGGATGTGGGCTTCTCATGTGGCCATCTACTCAAATCAGGGAAATAGAGTCGGTTCGCCTGATAGGCCATTGTGGGGTTGGAGTGAGGATGAAGTGGATAACTCCACGTTCAGTATTTCCAAGCTGTTTTCGTTTATGGAGCTTCCCTTGACGATACCAAGAAGGTTGACGATTCCCATAGTGGAGGAAGACCGCTGGTCGAAAGAATATGCTGTTGCAAGTGCTTGCTTGGCGCCTGTTCTTTTGGCATTTTTATGGAGCAGTCAGGATACAGTATCAACAAAGGTTAGCATAGCAGCATATGTTATGGCTGTCATTTTGGGAATCACACTTGCTTCCCTGGCTTTCCTGTACACCAGTAATGAGCGTCCTCCACGGAGATTTTTGTTCCCGTGGGTTTTTGGAGGCTTTGTGATGAGCATCATCTGGTTCTACATCATTGCTAATGAACTGGTTGCACTTTTGGTTGCTTTGGGTGTGATACTGGGAATTAATCCTTCAATACTTGGGCTAACAGTGTTAGCATGGGGGAATTCGATGGGTGACTTGATGTCAAATGTCGCTTTAGCGATGAATGGAGGCGACGGCGTGCAGATTGCCATGTCTGGATGTTATGCAGGACCTATGTTTAATACACTTGCTGGTTTGGGTATATCGATGCTGCTTGGAGCTTGGTCAACGGCACCCAATTCGTATGTTCTTCCGCAAGATTACTCTCTTATTTACACAATGAGCTTTCTTGTTGCTGGATTGATTTGGGCTCTTGTTATGCTGCCGAGAGGTGACATGCGGCCTAACAAGATACTTGGAGTTGGCCTCATTGCTCTTTACTCAATTTTTCTTTTTGTTAGGGTAAGCAATGCTATAGGCATATTGCCACTGCCTGGCTTGAGTTAGATAATTACTTGCCTGTAAAGCGGGGATTGACATGAAAGTACTTGCTCATGGCTGCCATTTTGTATAAATGAAATTAAGATATACAGTGTTGTTCTATTATGTACTTCTGTTCTTGTATGTCAAGTTGTGTACACATTTTTGGGTTCAATATTTTCGGGAGAAAACGCACTTGCAATTGCGGTATTTATTTGTATGTATAAATTTATCGTCTTTCACAGTAATAATGTTAACACCTTGAACTTCCTGTTACATAATTCCATTGCACACGTTAAATCTCCTTCCATCCTGTAGAGTTTCCACTTTTCAAAGTCCATAAGGTTAATGCGATCTATGCCCGCAAGTTTTTTGTATCCCATGTTGCTCTGACTTTTAGTTTTCTACTATTTGAAACAAGTGATATTTTTTCCTCTTGAGATGAGATTTGGTCAACCAATCAAAATGCCATTTAGAATTCAAAGAAGAGTCTTTGCCTCTTTGGTAGACCCATATCGGCAATGGCCCGTGGCCGGGCACCGTTGGAGATGTGCAACCACTGTGCCATATTGGCCATGTCTGGCTCCCACCCTGGGTGGTGTGAAAACCAGAAGGTACCAAATCAGATCGGATGCTGAGTGTGAGCAGTAGCACTTGGCGGATCTGGTTGCCCTCCACGCACAGCCTTGGGTGCACGCCATGGCACCCCTCCAGGCAGAGTCCATGAACATTGAACAAGCTGTACTCCTTGATGGTTTTCGTTTCCTCCCACCTTATCAAGCTCGAGCGTGGGCACCTTGACACCTACCCTGGCAAGCTTGTATTGCTGATAATTCTGGGAGGCCATGGATTGCTATGGCAGTTTCTTGGCAATGGCCGTGTTGGATGGAAGGCCAGGAAACACAAGGGTGGCACTTGGATGTTATGTGGATTTGGGAAAATGGTATAGGAAGAGGTGAGTAGGTATATAAGACCATTCCTTTGTTTGGTATGAGATGATCAGATGGGTTTGGATAGAAAATGAGTACCGAATGACCATAATACCCCTTACAGAAGTAGAGAGCCAATCAAAGTAACACAACTGAGGGAAAACCAGAAAAAAATTGTAATTTATATGTTTTATTACTCATAATATCCCACCTATCACCCTGGGTTCCAAATTCTGGGGGAAAAACACTTGGGAAATGCTATTTTCTAAATGTGTGGCTGTTAATGGCTTAACGCCCTTGGCCAGTTCGGGCACCGCTGGCTGGTGGCGGTGGTAGACGTCAGTGGTGGCAGGTTGCTGGGGAATAAGATGAAGATATGATGACCAGAAAAGGAAACCTGATGGCGGGGTTTTTTGTCGGGAAGCCAGAAGTTGAGTGCGAAAGTGCAACTTGATCCACGCTTAAAATCAAGTAGCGTCCAAAAGTAATTCTATTGTTTGTTGATGCCTCGGTCTCAATACATCGAGTTGCAAAACTTGGACTGGAAATCTGGAATTACTATTTTCAGGTTCTTGCAATTGATTGTTGATGGAGCTGGTGGACTGAGGTCTGACATTTTGAGGGGGTATTTGGTTCTAATAACAGCTCCTTATATAACAAAAAAAAAAAAAAAAATCTTCTGTTCAACGCAATTTCTTGATTTAACTCTAGTCTTTTCATCTGTATTTTACTTACCGCTTCTTTTGCTGGAGCATGGACTTTGTCTTATAGATTTCTCTGAGCAAACAATTTCCCTCATCAGCCTTGGTGATTTTTTCCGTCAGTACTCATGCTATGTTCATCATAATCTATGCATGTTCATGCTATTTCAGGTTAGCAAATGAATCGAGATATGTAATGATACGTCCTATCAGCTCTTGTAATTCATTGCTCTCGTAAGTGCAGTTAATATTTTTACTAGTCTGAATTCTCTTGGGCAGGTGGTTGGCAGACAAATGGCAGTGATCCTTACAGTCAGTCATGGATTGCTTAGGATCAGGGTCTTTAAATGTGAGTTTTTAGCATGATGTTGCTTGCAGACTAGCACAGTGCCATTTCTTAGTCCCTCCTAGTATATTCTCATTTGTTTGATGCTGTAGCATATTGCCGAACTTGGAGAATAACTTGTTTACATTAGTTGAGCTGAGTCCCCAGATGTAACCTTCACTCAACCTAGCTAGTTTGTGATGAGAATTCAGTTGATAACCATCATAAATCAATTTTTGAGGCAGCGTCATGGCCAAAACAACCTTAGCGGTGGAAGACAAATACATCACAACCTTTTTTATATGAAGTTTGGGTGACTCTTAAGTTCCTAGACTGAGAATTCATGCATTTGAAATTTTCCAACTATTTAGGTGGCATGGCTGTCACATGATTATTCTTGTTGTGCAGCAATCTTTCAGCAAACCGGTTTGGTCCAGTTTGATAATGCCTAATCATGGAATTGATTTTACCTTGGAATATGTATTATCTGGAATGATTAGATGTCTTTCTTTCTTTGCATATGCAGAAACCTTGACCATAACCAAAGGATGTATTTTCTGACCTTTATAGTTTGACAGAACTGTAAGTATTCTGTGTCATTGTCAGATGGATCATTTTCCTTTGCAGGGGTCAGGGATATCTCCTTTGATTCACTTACTGGTAATCTACCACAAAGTTCCATTGGATTGTCAAGCCTGAATTTTTTTATGAGAGGATGTGTTGTTATATTTACTTTCATCTTGTAGACATTTTTTTGTTTCCCTTCTGATATATATTTGCAGAACAATCAGTTATTGGTTATATCAATGTCCTAGCTAATCTCCTCCTTAATTGTGTGCAATTCAATGGTGTTTTATTTGCATAATATTCACTTGAGAAATGCTTTCAAAGCTTTAGATTATTATGGGAACATCATTGTGTGCAATGTTGCAGACATGAAATGTTTCATGAGACCACCAAAATAGACATAGAGCCTTTGGCTTTACCTGCTGCAATTGGTCTGAAACCAACCCCGAAGATAAATGTGAGAAATCATTTACAGGGAATAGTTCAATGACGGAAAGGCTACATATCCTCGCTATTCCTATGTATTTCTAAAGTTACATGAAAAAAGTTCCGCTTATGTCTGTATGGTCTTTTGAAGCTGGGGATGATATCTTCAAGCCACCACTGGGTGATTTACATATCCGCAATAACCCTTATGTCACTTCGTGTATATATTTATGACATTACTGACAATTATAAGGCACTTTATTTACTGACAATACTTTGATACCATTCCAATCTTCTGATGACTTCGCGGAAATGATGTTGATTATTTCAAAACTGTGCCATCCAGATTTGAATGAGCTTGCGGGCAATTGCATGGAACATGGACTTCACTTGCTTGTGTATGATTTCCACAGGGATGTAGTGCTTCATGATCTCCTCAGCATTTCAGGAGTACAGCATGCCACTTAATTTGAAGTTGTGAACTCTCGTTTCAAGATTCCACTCGGCTTGATCTACCTGTGCAGTGGGGTAAGTGGCAATTAACGATATTTTTTTGTTAATTTAGATCGCATGAATTATAATACTAAATCTACATGTTTAACATTTTTCAGATAATTAAATAAGAGATATCCCAGCAGAGACCTTTTGTTTCATATTAGCAGCTACCTTTGTGAAATACATTCTCCATCCCTCATCATCCAAAAGAATTTCAAGTCATCAAACATTTTGCTGGACTCAGAATTCAGTCCACACCTTTTCAATTGCTGGACTTGCAAGCTTTATTGCTGATGCGAAATCCAGGTGATGACCATGCTAAACTGTTGAGAGAAAAGCAGAAGCGCTCCCTTGACGACTCGGTTTTTACAAGTAGAAAATTTCAGTATTAATAAACATCCTAAAAGCTCACAGTATGTCGTGAGCCCAATGAGAGGAGGCTACAGGTTACCTTTTCTGAATAAATATTACAATGTGGCCATCCTATCACCCTCTAATATGATCTACTTTTGCTCATCCCCGTGCTCCTATGCAATGTCCAGCTCATGCAGATGCAGGTGGTTTAGTCAAACTTTCCCTGCGTCCTGGAACTGGTTCCCTTCGGTCAAGAGCTCAGAAACCGCTTGATATATATGTAAATTACAATGGGTGTACTTGCCAATGTTTCCTACGTGTGTTTCACTGTCACAGTGTCATCATTCTTTTGCACCGCATTGTGCATGCCCGAGATGCACATACGACTGTTTTCAGGGCAACACGATTTTCTGTCGATTTTACATGCGGCTGAACAGCACAGGCATCAGGCATGGCATGCAGATGCAGGTAATCGTCAATCACTGCAAGCATACCAACCTAGAAATTATAAATCGGAATGATCCAACTGTGATATATGTTTGCTCCAGGCTAAAAGATGAAATGATCGGTTGTCATTTTCATCTTATTACCACGTTGCTTCCCGGCTATTTTTCTGTGTCTAATTGGTGGAAGTTGTGAAATGTATCGTGTGTGATGACGGAATAACGATTACATGACCTTGAGTAACATTGGATCTAACCACTATGGGATATAAACTAGAGTTCTGCCAATAGGATATAAACTAGAGTTGAAAGGTACGTACTGAATTTGGTAGTCTGGCTACTTTTAATTAAAACAAAAGAAGTAGAAAGACTTTTATCTATTCTAAATTCGGTTCATTTTGAGTGCGACAAGCACAACGACAAGATGGCATCCCCATTCGTATTATGTTTGGTACGGTACTCGTATAAATAGTTTTCTTTCTTGAACCAAGGTAAACTCCGTTTCCATCAGACATAAGGGAAAAGAATATCTTTATGGTCAGAATTATATACCGATAAAATAGATCTTATGCATACACGACGCAACAATCCGTTGTAGTCTAGCTGGTTAGGATACTCGGCTCTCACCCGAGAGACCCGGGTTCGAGTCCCGGCAACGGAATTGTTTTATGCGAACTGTTTTGTCTTTTTTTTTTTCTTTTTGGAGAAATTGTCTTCTTGGCATCTAGAGCCTCCGAGGTGACGACGAGTCAATATCAAAACCTGCGGAAAGGATAGCAGCAAAGTACCTCGATGTTTTCACTTTTCTTTCTTCACTGACTTTCCAACAAATCAATATCAAAATCTAAAGGATAGCAGTAAAGTATCTCGACCATATTACAAGAGTGGAAAACGTCGTCATGAATCATGAGACTTTATTTGCCTGGTTTTATTGTTATATATCAGTAACATCACGATACACCAGAACGGTTTTGTTTATTTTGGTTTCCATCCTAGCTTACTGTAATCAACAATTAAGGGGGAAAAACTCACAAAACTGTCATGCTCATACCCAATACAGCTATAACTGCGTCATTAGGGAGCATACCATGCTATAACATATTAAGGCCCATCCGTCAATTTAGACCAGCAACGAGGTCAGCTTTCCCTCACACTCTTAGAGTTAAGCAGCTCAGCTCCTGCCGAGTAGTGGTTGAGAAAAGATTGAAACTTTGGCAGGCATCTCAGGAAGCCCAGAGGACCATGGAAAAAAGGCCCGCAGACCTGTTCGATCACTTCGGACTGGGGCTTGCCTCTGTGTTCATGCAATCTACATGTGAGGAATCTGCTCCCTTTTGGAGTCTCATCACTCGGGAAGGTTAAGCCGATCGAAGAGAACCAGAAAACTCTGCTCAGGCACGCTGTACAGGAAACCAAGCTCTGCGCCTCCAAGGTGCGGGATTGTACTCTACAAAATAAAATATGCATTCGCGTTAAGAACAATCTTGCAACTAGACCAGATCCAATGATGGACACAACTGAAACTGCAAGTTGCATATAAGCCGTTCAAAATCTACTGGCAGGATCTACTTCCTCCATTCTAAACTGTATGTTGTTTTGATTTTTTAGTGATAATGGCTAGCTTTTGTTACGCACCAAAATATGTGCTAGATACATAGACTGATTATGTATCTAAAAAACCAAAAGGCTTAGAATTAGGAATGAAGGGAGTAGTTGACACTGCTTTTACTATGTAAACATTTCATGCATTCTTCGAATTTGCACAACAATACCAGAAAAAAATATGCGGTGTACCAGCATCACATCTTTTAGAGCAATGGGAGGCACTAATTGCTAGCTTAAGAAACAATGGGGAAACATGGAGTCATTTGTTCCATAAAACTTTGCTATATGACCTATAAATGAGCTACTCCTTTCCAAACTACTGCCACTTCTCTTATGAATTGTACTCAATATTCTCCATTCTCCAATGATATACAAAATTGCTCAGTCCAGAGCCCACACTTTCATAATGGCAAATCTCCAAGTTTCTTCCTTTTGTCAAGACAGTTCATAATATTCTTCAGTTAATTCAGTATTCTAAAGCATGTCTCCTGGTGGCATAATTGGTGTTCTAAAAGTTTGTATCCGATTCCCTACTCTACAAGTTCCCAAAAACCAACCCAAGTAATCTCACTGCAGACCAAACTGTAAGTTATGGCCTGCCAGATTGTACATTATGCCTGTATGTACTACTTAGTTATCAGTTTCAGGAATGTTGACTACAGATGAAAAGAACCACTATAGGTATTTCAATTTACCTTGCCATTGAGCACCAACAGCTCGCCATCCACCCATCGAGGATTTTTGAATCCAGGCTGAGCTATTCTACCCTGACCTTTATAACTGGCAATCTGGGGGAAAACAGTATAATTAGAATGAAAAAAAACTGCATGCGACTTTCACTTCTCAAAATATAACAAACTAACGTCCGAGCATCTTTCAAACAATCAGATTTGCAGAGAGAAATTACCACACCGAATTCCTCTGGATACGCGCCCCGATTCTCAAGTCGCTTGCCCTTTCCAATCTTTGCACGGAATGTTATCTGTGACAATATATGATCAGTAGAATATCATGGGAGCCTGATTGCCATCATTTTTTAGAAAATTGAAGCTGCAAACCTGGCCAGCAGGGACACTCAGATCACCAGTCAACTTTACTGCTTCGACGTACTCGAAAAACTCAACGTCATCAGTACTATTCCAGTGGCCGAACTTCCGACGGAGCTGCACAATTTCTGGACCATATGGACTAAATGCTCCCACATAGAGACCTACATTACCCAGCAATCCAACTGTTAGATTATACAAGATGTTAGAATTACTGTTCTGCCATTCATGGTAACCCTAGAGGGGTATATAGTAGCATACATGGGCCTCATGGGCTTTGCCTCATGGGCCTATACTCCAACACTCCCCCGCAGTCTGAACTACCGGCGCAGCGGAGTTTCAAGACTGGACATCTAAAAGAAAGAGCACACACACACATGCCCCCCACAGCCACAACTAGCCACTGGTGATGTTGAGGCTGGAACGGAAGTCGGTGAAGGTCGACGACGGGAGGCCCTTGGTGAAGATGTCGGCGAACTGGGAGGTGGTCGGTACATGGAGGACCCGCACCTCGCCGATGGCCACCCGATCACGGACGAAGTGAAGGTCAATCTCCACATGCTTCGTGCGCTGGTGCTGGACGGGGTTGGTGGAGAGGTAGACCGCGCCGACGTTGTCGCGAGAGACGAGCGTGGCCCGGCGAAGGGGCTATGGAGCTCGGCCGGGGAGCCGCCGGAGCCGGGAAGCCTCGGCCACACCATTGGCGACGGCGCGGTACTCGGCCTCGCCGTCGGAGCGGGGAGGCCACTGCGGGCGCTTGGAGGACCAGGACACCAGTTGCCTCCGAGGAAGACGGCATAGCCGAGGGTGGACCGTCGAGTGTCTGGACAGCCGGCCCTGTCGGCGTCAGTGTAGACAACCAGCTCTGTAGAGGAGGACCGTCGGTGCATGAGCAGGCCATGATCAGCAGTGCCTCGGAGGTACCTGAGGAGACGCTTGAGAGCAGTGAGATGAGGCTCCCGAGGATCATGCATATGAAGGCACACCTGCTGAACTGCATATGTGATGTCGGGCCGAGTGAAGGTGAGGTGCGAAGAGCACCGGAAGACCGGTATGCCGTAGGATCGATCACACGGGGCCCTCGCCTCGACGGCTTGCTCTGAGTGTCAACTGGAGTGGCGCATGGGTTGCAATCTGTCATCCCAGCCCGCTCAAGTATGTCCAGAGTATACTGGCGCTGGTGAAGAAGAAGCCCAGCTGGATGAGGCTCAGCAGTGACCCCAAGAAAGTGGTGAAGAAATCCCAGATCCTTCATCGCAAACTCCTGCTGAAGAGAGGTGATGATCCGGCGAAGAAGTGACTCACTGGAGGCTGTAAGGACAATGTCATCCACATAGAGCAGCAGATACGCAGTCTCGGTCCCATGGTGATAGATGTACGGGACGTGTCCGACTGGCCGCCACAAAACCCGTGGTCGGGAGGAAGGCAAGAAACCCGTGGTTCCATGCACGGAGAGCCTCGCTTGAGGCCATATAGAGACTTGTTGAGCCGGCAAACCATCTCTCGAGCCGGAGGAGTCCACAAACCCCGGGGCCGATCGCAGATATCTTGTCTCATTGAGAAGGCCATGCGAAAGGCATTCTTCACATCCAAACGGTGTACCGGCCAAGAGCGGGTGAGAGCCGGTGAGAGCACGGTGCGGACGAGCGTGCTTCACCACCGGACCGAAGGTCTCATCATAGTCAACCCCGGGCGAGCGAGTGAAGCCCCGAGTACCCACCGAGCCTTGTACCGCTCAAGTGTACCATCGCCCGGCGCTTGTGGGTCCGCATCCACTTGCCGGTGACGACGTTGGCACCTCGCGGCCGAGGCACCGCATCCTGTGTCCGGTTGGCGAGGAGGGCCGCGTACTCCTCTTCCATCGCGCGGCGCCGGTGAGGGTCCGCCAAGGCCTCGCGGACGGAAGAGGGTGCGAGAGATCCCCGTCTCGCGAGGTAGTGGCGGAGGGGCCTGCGGACGGACGCCCGCCTCGTCACCATCGGGGCGAGTGTGACGAGGTCCCGGTGAAGCGGCCGGGCGGGTGGTATACCGGCGGCTCCCACACGGGCGGCCGGAGGCCGCGGCGGCGGCGGCGGCGTCGGTGTCGCCGGCGGAGAGAGGGCACCACCGGTGGTGCGCAGTGACCCCGGCGAAGAAGGGGGCCACCTGCGGGCGACGGCGGGCGGGGCGGCGGCGCCGCGCAGCCCGTCCACGGCGCTGGTACACGTGCACCGGCTGGGCGAAGCGAGCAGGTGGCGCCTGAGGTGGAGCCTGAGGCGGCGGTCCACGGCGCTGGTACACGTGCACCGGCTGGGCGAAGCGCGTAGGCGGCGGCTCGGGACCCCCACCCCCGCTCGGCCCCATGGTCGAGCAGGGAGCAGGGTCGGGAGAGGCACTGGCCGCTGGTGAGCTGGGGCACGGCCCCGGCGAAGGGCACGGTGCGGTAGTACCTGCAGGAGACAACTGCAAAGGTGGCTCGACCACCGCGTCAGTGGGAAACAGAGAGAAAACGTCAAGCTCCTGTGGGGTGGAAGTGGTGGGAGGAGGGGTGGAGAAGGGGAAAACCGACTCATCGAACACCACATGGCGAGAGATGAGAACCCGACGAGAGGTGAGATCATAGCACCGGTACCCTTTGTGATCCGGGGAGTACCCAAGGAAGACACACAAGGTGGACCGAGGAGCCGCTTGTGGGGAGCGGTGGCGGTGGTGTTCGGGTAGCACGCACACCCGAAGACCCGAAGGTGATCGTACCGAGGAGGGGTACTGAAGAGAGCGTGGTGTGGTGTAGGAGAGCTGGACAGACGGCGGAAGGTAGGCGGTTGAGGAGGTAAGTGGTGGTGTGCGCACTCGGCCCGAAACGAGCGGGGAAGGAGGCTGGAGAAGAAGTGTGCGCATGGTGTCATTGATGGTGCGAATCATGCGCTCGCCTTGCCGTTCCCGAGAGGAGGTGTACGGGCAAGACATGCGCAATCGGACACCGTGAGAGAGGAAGAACGCACGAGAGGTGGAGTTATCAAACTCACGACCATTGTCACACCGGACGGCCTTGATGGTGAGGCCGAACCGTGTGGACACCCAAGCGAAGAAGTGGTGAATCGCGGAAAAGCATCGACTTCGCACGCAAGGGAAAAGTCCACAAGTAATGAGAAAAATCATCAACCACCACAAGATAGTATTTATAGCCAGAAATGCTGAGTACAGGCGATGTCCATAAGTCGCAGTGTACAAGATCAAAACGGTGAGCCGCATGAGAAGAGGAACTGGAAAAAGGAAGACGAACATGACGGCCCAACCGGCACGCATGACACAACCGCCATCATGAACTCGAGTACAACGAATGTCCGAGCTATGACTAAGCCGCATCGGGCATCACGTCCGGGGTGTCCGAGACGCCGGTGCCAAGTAGAAGAAGTAGTGGTGGCGGGGCGGGGTGCCCGACGAAGATGGCGAAGAAGCCGGAAAGCGGAGAGTGTAAAGGGGCCCCGAGCCGTCACATCGGAGCAGGACGCCGGTAGCCAAATCCTTCACAAGAAGACCGAAAGAGTCAAACTCCACGTAACAAGAGTTGTCACCGTAAACGACGAATAGAAAGAAGATTGTGGACCATCGTGGGTGCAACAAGAACATCAGGAAGGCGAAAAGAGCCATGGGCACCGGCGGTACCCACGGACGTGACAGGAAGACACGAGCCATTGGCAACCATGATAGACGAAGGGTGTGAGGAAGAAGGAGGAGAGGCAGACGAAAGAATACCGGAGTCCGGGGTGGTGTGGTAGGTGGCTCCTGAGTCGGCGATCCACTCCGGGCCGACAGGAGGTGTCAAGCCCAAGGTGGAGAAGGAGCGCGCCGAGCCTCCCGACTCCGCCCCGCCGGCCCGGCGAGGCGCGGAAGGTGTGCCCCACGGGGTCGCCGGGAACGCCGGTGGAGAGAACGCCGGTGGAGAGACGCCGGTGGTGCACCCGCGAACATGGCGGCCGGTGGACGAGGCTCGCCACCCGGACCGGAAGGGCCACGGGCAATGCGCCCGACCGGGGGTTGTTGTAGGAGGGCCGGCAAAATGGAGGACGTGGCCGCTGTGGAGCGCCACGGCCGCCCCCACCACCACCACCCCCGCCCTTGCCCTTCTTCTTCTTGCCACCCCCACCATTGCCACCTCCAAGCACCACCCGCGGCCCTCCACCCCGCTCGGCCGGTGGGAAGAGGGGGCCAAAGGTGGGGTGTACGGGCAGTGGACGGGGCGGTGGAGTGTGCGCGAGAGCCGTGGAGGAGGCCGGCAGCGCAGAGAGGCCCCGCGGAGCTGGATCCGCCCGGGCCCCCCAGGGTGATCTCCTCCATGAGGAGGTCGTCGCGAACCTGCAAGTAGGTGGGGAATGGCCTCTGTCGAACGATCAAGGACCTGAGGTTGGCGTAGCGGTCACTGACCCCGCGGAGGATCTGGAGGACGAGGGCGCGGTCCTCCACGGGCCGCCCGAGGTCGCCGAGGAGTCCGCCATCGCCTTCATCTTGCGGCGCATTCCCCAACCGCAAGGTCCCCCGCCGAAGGCGCGGAAGCGCACGTCGAGCTGCAGGGCCCGGGCCTCAGCATTGCCCTGAAACTGGCTCTCGAGGGCCAGCCAGGCCTGGCGAGCGGATGGGGTGTTGCGGAGCACATCCTGGAGCTCGGAGTTGATCGTGTTGAGGATCCAGGAGAGTACGATGCTGTCGAGGCGGAGCCACGACGGAGTCTGGACGACAGGGGGCTCGTCGAGGACGTGGTCGTCCAAGGCGTAGCGGCGGAGGACAAGGACCATCTGGTCCCGCCAGCGGGCGTAGGAGGTCGACGCGGGTCGAGGATGACCCGGACGAGGAGCCCGATGTTACGGACCCCGGCTGGGTAGTGTAGCCGCCGGACGAGGGGGTCGGCCGGGTCGTGTCGAGCACCGTGGTGGTGGAGGCGCGGTGCCCCGTCGGGCCTGGAGCCGGAGGAGGTGTCCCCGGGCAGGGTGCGGAGGCCTCGCGGGTGAGCCGCTTTCCGCCTCGGCGATCCGGGCGGCCCGGATTGTCGTTGGCATCCCGCCGCGCGCCGCCAAGCGAGGCCGCCGCCGGACGCTGCCCGCCGCCCCGCTCGGCCGCCCGGCACATGACGAGCGGCGGCAAGGGCGGGGTCCGGGCCGAGGAGAGTCGACGGGCGGTGGGGGGAAGGAGAAGGGCCGCCCCTGTGTGCCTGGAGCAGCCGGCTGCCGCCCCTGGTTGCCTGCAACAATCGGCTGGAGAAGAATGCCGGCTGGGCGGCCACCAGCAGAGAAAGCGGCGGCGCTGGACGACGACGGCTGCAGCCGATCCAGCCCGAAGAAGGCGGGCGGGCGGGCGGCGGCACAGGAGGCCGCACCGGGTCGAGTCCCACCCGCCGGCGGCCGCCACCGCGGCGTCGTAGAGGCCGCAGCCGGCCGGTGCCGGCCGGGGGGCGCCCGCTGGAGAGGTCGGGTCGCGTGGCGTTGGCCTCAAGGGTGGAGTCGTCGCCATCCTCACCGGAGCCGCCGCCGGCGCCCGCGCCCGGCTCTGGAACCACCCCGTCCGCCGCGGACAAGAAGGGGGGCCGAGCGCCCGCTCCCGCGTCGGCCGCGGGAGTGGAGGGAAGCCGGGAGCAGGGGCGCGCAGGGAGGGAACGGCGGCGGCGGAACCCCCCGCTGGATCCACGGCGACGCCATGGCCGCGCCCGCCGGAAGGAGCGGCGGCGGCGGCGGCGGCGGCGGCCGGGTCCGCGTAGAGCAGGGCGGAGGGTAGCCCGCGCGACCAAAAAGAAGAGAAGGGTGCGGGGAAGGAGGAGGAGAAGGAGGGCCCGGGGGAGGGCCGCCATGGCCGGCCATGGCCCGCCGGCGGCGGCGCGGCGGCGCGCACAGCAGCGGCGGCGCCCGTACGGACCGGATCGGGAAGAGGTGAGGTGGTTTCCTAACCTAAGCTGTGATACCATGTTAGAATTACTGTTCTCGCCATTCATGGTAACCCTAGAGGGGTATATAGTAGCATACATGGGCCTCATGGGCTTTGCCTCATGGGCCTATACTCCAACACAAGAAATGGTCATCAACTTTACTGGGGAAACTTTACCATTAAATGGATCTGTGCTGTTAGTGTCCATAATGATCCGATTGAAAATTGTATTCTCAGTCAGCTTGACTCGGGCCTTGCTTAACGTAAGCCTTAAAAGCTCCTGAACTTCTTTATTTATCTGCAGTTACAATGCCATCTGTCAGTTAACTTGCTTACAAGAACATGGTATGGACAACTGATGGCAAAAGACATCATAAGAGAAGCCGCCTGGCATAAGATGAAATGAGTAACTGGAAGGTGATCTTGACAGCATAGAAATCAGATAAAAATGCAGTCTACGGTGATCAATTGGTGCTAACAGTAATTGCTAGTTCTTTTTGTTAAGGATCCAAATCCAGAAACCATCAGGTTGTTGGAACAAGCGTCCAGCCAGTTGCTCAGGCCACCCAGTTTCTTCACCAGAAACCATCATAGGGCAAAACAATCATGTTTGCTTATTCTGGAAGGCATTCAAGATTACTGATCTAGCTGTACATCACATAAGACCTGAAAAATTCCTAAACAAGCATCTTTAGGATCTGGTTTCCTTTAATGCCTTAGAAAATTCCAGGATTTTTAAACTAGATTATAAGATTTCACCCAACTGTGAACAAGCATCAATGCACACGAGTACAAATCATAATTCATGAAACTTTCAAAGTTGCAGACAGACATTGCTACCTTTGAAGAACTCTTGGTTGTACCCCATAATGCCTTGGCAACATCAGAAGGCATAAGCTCAGAGGCCAATTTAGCAGCCATATCTGCAACTTTCTGTTTTGCAGCCTTTGTTTCAACCAGATCACGATCAGAACCTTTTCCAGGAATGTACAGTTCAAAGGAGTCTTTTTCCATGTTATTTATTTCAGCTGGAACTCGAACATATGATTTTGCTCCATCATCTTCTTTATTGTGAACCACTCCACTAATAAAAAGCTTCACTTCAGTACTTTTACTTTCTTCATCCGTATCTTCTTCTGGAACATCTTCCTCCTGCTCAAGTTCCTCAGTGGTTGGCTCTTCCAATGAGCTTTCTGGAGTACTCTTCACATCATCTTGCACTGATTCTTCGGACGAATTTGCAGCCAATTCAGTTTCCTCAGACACATCAACATTTATCACCTGAACTTTGAATTCTGGAATTCTAGACTTAAAAAAATTCAAAACACTTTTTAGTCCTTCGACACTACTATCCTTGCTGCTGCCAACATCCTTCTCTTTCTCTTCAGTATCCTCATTTCCTTTTACTGGTGTATCTGTATTTGCCTCCTCTGTAATACTATCAGATATAGCACTACTTTCTGATGAACTTTCATTCTCTACATTTACTGGGCTTTCTGTTATTGTTGATGATATGGATGATGCACCTGAAGTTCCTTTTGTTGGTCGCAAGTGTACCACCTGTCTAATTTTTCAAAAATACAAATATCAAATCCGTGCACAACAGAGGTTTCTTCTACTTTTCTTAACTGCGTAAAGATTATAATAAAGATGAAATCGCTTCAATCAGTGCACCTTCATTGTGTATGTCTCATCATCTTCTCTGACAAGGAATATCTCAAATAATGGAGTCCCTGAAGATGCAGTGACCAATTGCCTACACAAAAACAAGTATTTGGTAAGTTGGAGCTGTACAATATATTAGACACTTGTCTGATGTTGACTTTAAAGATTAAATTACAAACTGAGAGAGGCGCACCTTGGGCTGTAGCTCTTGGCCACATATCTCCCGACACCAGGGCTTATTCTTACGATTCTCCCAATGGAATCATCAGTGTCCTTAGCATATCCCACCCACCAACCTACCTGAAATGGAAACAGTTACCAGTTTCGAGAAAAACAAGAAACAGTTAGAATCCAGAGCTTTTTCTTATGAAAATGGATGGTTTTGGCTGGTGATACCTGTTTCTTTATATAATCAAAGGTGAAGGAGCAATATCAACTATCATGGGTCATGTTTTTTTATTAGGTATTTAGGTCCACTACCATGTTAGCATAAAACTAGCAATTTGCCATATAAACAGTTTGGTTAGGATGGGATGTGCAATATAACTGACTTTAAAACGCAAATAATTCTGCCGCTGAATGCATATGGCTCAATCAAAAGGTACGGAGAAGAAGTAGCCAGTAAAGGATTGGTAATTACCAAGCTGGTCCCAGCAATCCTTGTCAACCTCGACGCGTCCTGGTACCGCTGCTCCTCTATAGCACTCTGCAAGAATTTACCAAACAGAACAAATGCTCTAGTTAGAAGATCGTAATCCAAATAGGTGGGGAAAGCTGAACATCTCAATCTCAATTAATTAAAAATCCGCAATGAAACAGAATGCCAGGCAGCGGAAAGCAGTTCCGGACCTTGAGCTCGGCCATGACGTGGGCTACGGCGTCGTTCCCGGTGGCCTCCACGATGTCTCTCTTGAGCTTGGCGGCCTCCGCGAAATCCTCGTTCTCCACCGCCTCCTCCAGCTGGAACTGCGCGGTCGGTCGGAGACGAAGAAGGCGCGATTCATCAGATTGGCTCGATTAGAAGTTAGAATAAGATGGTGGAATGGGGATTACCTGGAGGAGGGACGCGTAGCTCTCGGCCTGGTCGACCTCGTCGAAGTGGCGGCTCCACCGGGTCCAGTCCCAGGTGGAGGGCGGCGGCGACGATGCCGCCGAGGAGGGGGAGGAGGAGGAGGCGGCGCAGAAGCAGCAGCCGCGCCGCGGCGGGCGGGGGCGGGGCCGATGTCGGCGGGCGCGCGGCGGAGGGCGGCGAGCGGCGGGCCGGGACCGTGTTCAGCGGCGGGCGCGCCGCCGCCGGCGTGGCGCACGCGGTGGCCGCGGGGGTCATGGCGCTGGGGGGAACGGGAGGCCGGGAGGGTGGTGGTGGGTCGGGCGTGCGTGCGTGCGTGCGGCCTGCGGCGGGTCGCCGGGCGTGGGGCACAGCGGGCAGAGGGATGCAAGGCACGGCGATTCAGATAAGGAGGACGGGCCTGAGTTGATTTGGGATTTCTTTGGGAATGCCGAAGTGGCGACTGGCGAGCGAGGGGCGGGGTGGGGCCCAGCACATGCGTTGTTGGCGTGTTGTTGTGTTCTGTGCTCTCTCATTGTGTTCTGTGCTCTCTCACCCAGTCACCCACACTGATGGACGACTTCTCTTTTTCTTCATTACCTTTTTCTCCTTTTTTACCCTTTTTTGTTATCGATATCGATCGATGATGGACAGGTTTCTCTTTTTGTTTCACCTTCTATTCAAATCAAATAGATAGATAAATTCATAAGTACAGCTGCAATGGTTGTCCACAAATTTCATGGGAGATTCAAAGCAATTCAAACCTTTTGTACATTGGTGATTGGGTTTCACGAGTCGTAAACTTGAGATGTCATTTCGTCAAAAAAGAAAAATAAGAAACTTGAGGAATTCTCTCTCAAAATTTAGGTGCTCGATAAATGCTTTTCCTTCGTTGGCATTATGGTGACATACAACTCAGCACTCCTTTTTTTGGGCTAATTTTCTTCTAATGTTCGACAACGTTGCAATAGCAAATGCAACTGCTAGCCAACTACCCGCCATACCTGTCAAGCTATAATAACGAAATCATCATTCCTTTCTTGGCAGCTACGACATCAAACAACAATGATGCATTGTTTTTCTTTTCACTTTCTCCGCAAAGTATTGATCAACTCGGGACATTATGGGGGTTTTTTTTTCACTTTTCATCCCTTGGTAGCTACGGCATTGATTTATTGAAGTGGTAGGGTATGAAACTTTGCTGCTGATTTTATTTAGTATGTAGCTTGAAACCATAGTCAATAACTTGATATACCATTTAGCAAGAGTCAACTGATTTAATATTATGAAAAAAAATCTAAGGAACTACAATTTGATCGAAACGGCCTTTTCAATTTTAGCTCATAAAACTTTCAAAGGAAATGCCTACTTATCAGAGCTCTCTGTGTCAAAGTTATGTATGTCAATGTTTGTGCCTATATTGTGATAGGTAAAAGATATATAGGGACATCTCTTCCAAAGATGGCTAATACTAAAAAAGGTAATGATGTAATAATATGGCTAATAAATTTGATTCAATTTGAACACTCCCATAAAAGCATAAATGTTCAAAAAAAGTTGCTCTACATGAAACATATAAAACTCTACAACGTAAATGATAAACAATATAGTAAAATCACAAATATGTAGAAGTAGCATACACTTTTTTTAGAAACTAGACAGGTCCCCATGCTTCACACGGGTATGATTTTAATTTCAACCCGATATTGTACGGTGGGAGGCGTATGTTACAGTAGTGAACCTGTTATGGAGGCATAATGAATCCAGTGATGTTTAGTAGCAGACTGCGACTAATAGATTAATACCGTAGAGGGTCGGCCCCATTTCTGGCATGAATAGTGTTGGTGAATAGTACGGATATGTTCACCACGTTTATATGTCTTTATATAAATACTATAATAAGTGGCATGTGTACTAGCACGATATTTCGTTTCTGATAATGAAACTGTCTCGAGTTCTTTTTTTAGATAACATAAAATAGATTATCACAGCCTATGTGTAAGATGTGCACGCAGAAAGCCATTACACCACATAAATGATTTCAAATACTATTTCTTTACCCACGGATATAATTAGTTTTAGGAATTTTAGGACATAATAAGAAGCAAGGGAGACCTTGACACTCCATGATCAAGCACACATATAACGCCGCCTCCTCTTGTTCTAACATTTTTTTCGCAACATGATTTCCAAGCTTGGACTCCCTAGCGGACAATCTTGTTCTAACATTTGAGAATAAATGGCAAGCCATAATGATGAGATGAGCATATATTAGATCAGTTCTGGTGAGGGTTTCATTTTAGTTAAACTAGGAGTATACCCGCGCATTGCTGCGGGATTTTTTTAAAGTAATTACTATAGATATTCTACACATGCTATACATATATTTGAATTTGAATTGCTGCATGCTATTTTATTGTATCAGATCTTATAAAAAATAAGTATGCTAATAGTAGAAGAAAAACTAATAGAATATTTGAATACATTATAGAGGAGTGGGCGATAATACAAATAGCTTATGTGGGTGACTTTTATGTTATTAGATTAAAGATTTTTAGTATTCACATGATAAAGATGATATGGACATTTTTTTGTAATTAATGATGGATGACATGGACTTAGTGGGGAATGATGTGGACACTTTGCATGAATAGAAAGAAAATTTAGTGAGGTCACTTAGTGGGAATGATATGGACATCTTGCATGAAGAGAGAATTCATTTAGTGAGGTTTATCTTTATAAGAGTCATAGATAAGGGGAGCTATGGAGAGAGTGGAAGAAGAAATTTCATCTAAATGATAGTAAATGTAGTGTATTGCCAAAACTTGAAATGTGTTCCACAACAGGGTTAGGTGCAGAAATCGAATTTATCAACCCCATGTTGCGCATTAAATGCTATGACGAACTTATGAACCGACAAAATGACGCTGGAGGAGTTTCATTCGTTAAGTCAAATCACTCTATATGAGTGCACCCTTGAAAACAACAAAATAAAACTTCTCAATAGAGCTAGCCTTGGGCCACAAATGCTTGCACTTGTTGGTCTTTAAACCTGTATAAAAAAGGTGTTTAATATTCAATTTAAGAAATTGCATATTAAACACCTTTATTTTGGTTTACTATACCAAAGTCAGTCAACATTGTTTTACGTGGGTCTATCTAGTAATGTAGCATGGCATCATGGCTAGAGTTGGAATTTTGACACCATTTCCACCATCGTCCATTCACAACAATGCTAGCACTTGAGCCCTTTACAAATGCAACTCTCACATTTACAACTATTCACAACCCTATTTGTCTCTTTCTCCTCGCTATCCATCTCTTCGTAGATGCCATTCCGTGTGACTCTTCCACTGTTTTAATTTTGTGTTTTAAGTTCATCTAGTTCTTTATTGAGGATGCGAAGGATGGCACATATTCCTTTGATTTTACTTGCAGACTATGGATGGAGGAAGATTATGGTGCTCACATCGCATAAAAGGCTTTTGATTTTGTAGAAGAGATTAGTGTCTTGCTTAAAGGCTTTTTGGCAGTCATGTTGCGTGTGTAATGCGTGTGCGATGCTTGCATTTTCATTACCACAAACGACTATAAACTCCTTCCTTAGCCATGGTATAATGCTAAGTCAACAACCGAATGTGAGTAGATGCAGTTGGATCGACTTTGGTGTAGACGTACGTGTAGTTAACCAAGACTAGTGCGCTAAAAAGCAATTTGAGAATATTAATACCACGTGAATTCAAAATGGATGAATGTGTAAATTTTGTTGTGGAAAAATTGTTCTTATTTCTCAATTGGATGAGCAAATAGCCGTTATACGTGTACAAACTAGCCGTTGCCATTTATATTTTCTTGTTGCTATATATCAAGATGCAGAAACAAAACTACATTGCACATTGGTAGCTTGCCTTCCCTTACTACACACTTACCATTCCATCGATGCAAAACACACATGCACAACCATTGTATCAACCATTCAGTAGCTATTGTTGTAGAGCAATAAACAAAAATGTTTGTTGTTTTTCTTCATGAAAACAAGCCATACAAGGCGCGGAGCTCCTCCATGGTCATGAAACTTCACGCCAACAAGGGTTTCAAGGCAACAATCGAAAGGAGATTCCACATGGAGACTACGTGAAAAATGGACGTGCTGATCGATTCGAGACGGGACGATAATAAGCCAGCGTGCTCTCGGGGCGGATGCAAGACCCTCGGGGCAAATGCAAGACCAAGACGAGCAAAAAAGCACGGTGAGAGAAGGGCCCGACCATCATTCCCTTGTCATCCCTACACGCCCACGGGTGCATCGAGTGAAAGCTGTTCACATTCATTGCGTTCGTCATCATGAAATCCATGGCGCAGTCACGACATCATCTCCGCCGCGCGCCCGCGGGTGCCTACCAACCCCTCCTCTCCAGTCTCCCCTCCCCGGCTCCCCGTCCTTTTCACCGAGGTTCCATTCCATCCTCCGCGCGGCGCCCGTGACCCCGCCCCCGCCCCGTCGTCCCCGGCGGCTGACCAATTCCACCGTCGGGCCTCCACGTCTCCTCCCGAAATAACTACTCATTTCGAATCGATTCCGTCCTCACGCGGCAGGACCGCTGAGTCGCGGGTCGGGGTCGCGTCCAGTCCACCACCGCTGCCCTCCTTCCGCGCAACTCCGCCGGCAAAAGCCGCAGCGTGGAGGAGTGCCGTGCCGACGACTGGAGCGGAGTCTCGGTCTCGGTCTCTCTGACCCCCCGCCGCGCCCCGAACCCTACGCTCCGCTGCGCGCCGCGCTGCGGGAAGCTCGCTCTCGCGTCGCCCGCGGCCGCGCCCAACCATGGACCGCCTCGCCGACGGCCTCGCCGCGGCGTCCCTCTCCGACGCGGCGGACCAGACCGCCGCCGCCGCAGCCGGCGTGCCGAGCGCCGATTACCTCCTCAGCGTCATGCGCGCCGTCGAGGGCGCCGAGGCCACCGTGCGCAGCCAGGTAACTCAACTGCTCCATCCCCCCGCTTCGGCCCCTTCCTCCCGTCTCTTCGAATTCCACCACCGCTTCACCTCTACTCGAACCCAGACCAGCTTCGGTTCGTTTATTGTCGCAGCAACCAGAATGTAAATAAATACATACCAGCTTATTTTCGTGTGGTTTTGTTCCATTTCAGCAGGAAGAGAATAACCGGCTCAAGGAAGAGCTGATGAGGAAGACACAGCAGCAGGAAGAGATGAGCCGCCTCAAGGACGAGCTGATGAGGAAAACGCAGCAGCTACAGAGGATCGTAAGTCTGTTTATTTCTGTTCCGTGCAGAATTCAAATCCCTGTTAGTATTACCAGAGGCGTAGTATTCTTCACGCCATGATCTCGTTCTACCATTTCCATCCTATTGAAGTTCAAGGACGTCCTATGTTTTTTTTTTTGGCAAAGCTTTGGATGAAATCTGTTATGTTCCGTTCTAGGTGACATGGTTTTACTATGCTCTCTTTTACCGAAACAGTCTTCTCGGTTGGTTTGACTGAGAGTTTCTTCTTTGTGCAACACCATAGGGGCACTGGTAACTGGGGCAGTATTTCCCACCATCTATTCCACGAAATTGGAGTAAAGGACCTTCGATACTTTTTCATGAACGCGCCTAGGAGTATGTTGTAAGAATACGCACATTTGCGATGTAAAGGACCTAGATACTTCTTGGCGGATGTGCCTAGAATACATTGTAAGAACCTGCACGTTTGCACTTTATTTCCTTGACGAAATAAAGCTCGGGAGACCTTTTCTCAAAAAAGAAAAATTGGTGTAAAGGAGCAACAGAGCAACACACTTGAGCATTTTTTACCACAATCTTTTTTGGATATGGTACTTGCATTGACTAGAGCTTTCGATATGTTTATATTTCTGTGTCAAACATACCCATAGATTTGTTTTAGTTGAAAAATAATGTCTCTGTAGCCTGTGCTTTAATCAGCTTTGGCAGCTTGTCTCATTGCGTCATGATGTAAAACCACAACTCTTGCTTGACATGTAACATCTAGAATTGTACTTCTATGGCATATTCGTGGGCATCAAATGGTTGTTTTAGAATGTGCTTCCTTTTTTTTTTCAGAGCGAAGATGCTATATCCCAAAGTCCTTTCAGTGGATTAGGTCAAGAGCGCAATTCTGTTTCTAATAAAGTGGATGGCTCCAGCTCTTCAGTAAATCCTCAAAGTACTTTGGTCCATCATGAGAATGGAAATTCTGAAAGTAGAGAGCCTCTGACCCAGGAAAGCTTGAAACAAAAATACCTTGACAGTCCCCAGGCAAATGGAGCATTTAAAAGATCATTAGGAGAACAGACTGCTGTTGATAGCGGTGGCCCATCACAATTCTCTACTCCCTCATCTCGGTCCCTTTCTCCAAATAGGTAAAGCAGCACATGTCTATGTTTCTGTCTTGGGATGGTATTTTAGTTTCCTTATATTGGTTCATTACAGGCATAGGAAAGATGGAGATTATGATTCTAGGTTATTACCAGTTTCAGAGATGAACATATCCTGGAAGCAGGTACATTAGTTCTAGTTCAGTGCCATCTGCAATTCTGCATACCTATGCTATTCTGTTCCTAACAATTATAGGTCCTACACAGGACCTTACTGTTAAGGTCAAAGAAGGGGAAGAAGAGATTGCACAATTAAGAAAGCATCTTGCTGATTACTCTGTGAAGGTAAAACATTTTTCACACGTAAAGGCCACTTTACTGTATTTTCCTTCTTGAGCTTCTGTTGACCACAAATAACTCCTGACAGGAAGCGCAGATACTCGATGATAAATACAAGTTGGAAAAACGGATTGCTTATATGCGTATGGTAAGATGTTCATTTTATCGAAAGTGAATAGTTCCTTGGAGTGTGTTTATCATCTCATCTTAATAGTTGTTTTCAGGCATTTGACCAGCAGCAGCAGGATTTAATTGATGCAGCATCAAAAGCTTTGTCATACAGGCAAGATATTATTGAGGAAAACATCCGTCTCACGTATGCATTGCAGGTAGCTTTCATGCGCTATATGATGGATTTGGTCAATGTATAATTGTATCTTTGTTTGGCTCTCATCTCACAGTTCGAATATCAAATATGCACAAGCTTGATGCTTCTTATGCATGTTTTCCATCTTATTTAAAACATTCTTAAATGCGTGCGGTCATAGCATGACTTCCTGTATGTAGCATGAAAAAATCTGTCCTGTTACCAAAAGTCTGTAAATGTTCAATTTCAGTGCTTACTTGAGCTTGTACCATAGAACCGGCTCAAATTTTAAGTTGAAATGTAACCCATTCTTCATTTGTATAGCCAATTCTTTATTGCAGTAGCTGAAGATAGTTATGAACACACGATTGCTTGTAGCTCCTTGACACAACTGCTTGGCGTAGGGATTCTTTGTGTTGTCTGTCAGACTGAATTTTAAATGATTTCTATTGAGCAACTGTACTTTACTATTTCATTGTAACCACCAGGTAGGATAATTCATTGCCATGATTCTGCTTCATTTATAAATGCATTATACATTTATATATCACCATAACATGTACAGGTTCTAGAGCTAGAATTGGCTTGTACTTGTACATTTATGCTGTGTGCTTCAGTTGTTTCTTATGGAAATTATTTTTCAATACCCCAGCCCATTAATATTAATGTTGGCCCATGTGTCCCTAGGTTTTAGTGCGTTGGGTTTAGTTTGGTATGAAAAGAAATGTTAGGGAGCAGCTTATAAGCCCCCGCATTCCAAACATGGCACCCCCTACCGAACACTTTTACATGAAGCTAGGATGAAAATGTAAGGTAAAGAGGTGCTTTCCATACACATGCTTGGGTTGGTTGTTATAATGTTGATGTAAGTTTGTCTTTCCTTGACAGTAATAATATCAGTTTATTTCATGGTGTGCTCACTGTTTGGTTTTAGTAATAAAAAATGGAAAGGATCCTAAGTGTTACTTATGTTACTGTCCAGGCAGCCCAACAAGAAAGATCAATTTTCCTATCTTCTTTGCTTCCTCTTTTGTCTGAATATGATGACCTCCAGCCTTCAGTTCTCGATGCTCAGTCAATTGTTAGTAATTTAAAGGTACGCTCTATTTTCTTATATGTGTTGTGGCATGCGTACTGTCATTCAGCATGCATCGGAATTGTTACTACTTTAGTGTTGGATTTCAAGGGAGAATAAGGTTAGAAGATGAAATGATTTTAACTTTTGAAGTTCTATACATTTTCTATTCCTTGTACGAAGTATTCAGCAAACATGGCATGCCATGCGTTAATGATATACTCCCTCCGTCCCATTGAAGATGTCGCCCGGGAAGCGTGTTTGTGAGAGGGGCACGGATTTCCAACGATATCTTCAATGGGATGGAGGGAGTACAAAGCAATCTGAGATCAATTAACATTTCATTAAATGTGACCAAATTGTTTCAACATTGTATCTAATATAATTCAATTGAAACAAGTATCTGGGCTAACCATTTTCTAACATGTTCACCTTTCCCTATAGGTTTTGTTTAAGCATTTGCAGGAGCGACTTATTGTTACAGAGGTGAGCCACACTAAACTACTGAAAATATGCATTTATTTTCTACACAAAATGTCATACCGTACCAGTAGTGAGCTTATCATGTTTTCTGCACTTAGTACCGATATTTTTCTTACAGAACTTTTAAGTTTCCTTGTATGCAAACTTGGATGGTGCAGGACAGATTAAGGGAGTCTCGGTACCAGATTACTCCATGGCATACTGAATTGTCGAATAATACCAGCAATCCTGTATCTACTGATCCTCCTGCTGGAAAAGCATTGGTGACTACAGTATGATATGAATCTTTAGTATATACACTTCCATTACTCTATCAAGTTTTAACACATGGTCATGTGCTTCCTATGACTTCTTTGCTTTCTCAGGGCAAAAGTAGCCTTGATATTGTCACCCAGACAGTGTATCCTCACGTACAATCCCCAATGTCTTCCCCTGCTCAACCTAGAGGTGATTGGGGTGCATTTGGTAACAAAATCCGTCAAGATATGTCAAATGAGGTTCATACAAGAAATGCAGGGCATGATGACATGGGAGGTACCTCTCTCTCAAGCAGGTAGCATCTCTTGTAGGAGTCTAAATTAATGTACCTTCTAGACTGGTGTTATAGTTTCTTGAGCATGCTAAAGACCTACAGCTATGACCACTTCTTGAGTAGCTGACATTATTTTAGCCAATTGCCCTTTTCCCCTTCATATTGTTGTTTCACTGTTTTTGACAACATTGACTGTTCTTATGAAAGATTTAGAAAGCCATTTTGCGTAGTTAATTTTGAGTCATGACTAGCATACTAATACAATATGAATTTTTATGATTTTCAGAAACCAATATAGGACTGATATTCCTGCTCAAGTATCTCAAGGTGATTCCCATGCTGTCCATTTTGACTTTGAGACACAGAGTCAAAACCCAACGTTCAAGGGTCTTAGCAGAAATGATGTACTGGATAGTTCAGAGAGTGCTGAAGCCCAAAACACACAAGAACCTTCTACACGATGGGGTCCAGGGGACTCATCTAACTTGGCATCTGGTCTTGAGGATGCAAACCCTTCATATCCTTATCTTCCTACAGTTCTTGAGGAGCCTGGTTCTTCTTTCTCTGAGGGTAATTACTATTGACATAGGTTTGTATTGTTTAACAGTACATTCATCTGATAATATTAAAGATGCCTATGATGAACATACAGCTGCAGAGGATGATCCATTGCCAGGCATAGAAGGGCTTCGAATCACAGGTGAACCTTTTCCTGGACGAGAACTTCAAGCAAGCGGATACCCCACTAATGGTACCACCACCTGTAATTTCGAGGTGTGCTTGACTTCGTGACTTCTTCTCAATCCACACTCCGAGTAGTGAAATGAACTTTCAAACTCATCACTTAAAATTGTGAGTTCCAAACTTTCAATTTGGTTTCACTTCTTGCAAATGATTTGTGCCTGCAGTGGGTGCGCCATTTAGAAGATGGCTCCGTAAATTTCATAGAAGGTACCCTTTCTCTTCTTTTTGTGCGCTGATACATTAATCCAGAGCTATGTTCTGTGACTGAATTACCTAAAACTAGGATGCCATGATGCCTCATAGAGTTGTTTGTAATGTATTTTTGTTGATGTAGGAGCAAAGCAGCCTAGCTATGTCGTTACTGCCGATGATGTGGACACTTTACTAGCCATTGAAGTCCAGCCCCTAGATGATAGAAAAAGAAAGGTACTTATCTTGTCATATGATCGATCTTTGTTCTATGATGCTGTACTTCTTTCCAAACATAATTGTTGCAATAGTATCATGAGAAATGCTCTAACATAGGAAGTAGGTCTCAGAAGAAGGGACCGTACTGCAATTTCAGCTCTTAATCCCATCAATATGAGTAAAAGGCATAAATGAGAAAATATCAAAAAAGAATTGCCTGATCACTTTTGCCAGTGCAGTCAATACAGCGTCCCTGCCTTTGCAACCCACCAAACTAGCCATATGTCTCGGGTGTGTTGTATTTCTATAAGTTCTTAATGCAATGATATCTCCTGTATATTCAAGAAAGAAAAGGCAGGGACAAGATGGTGTGTGTTCACCTTCTTTAGTGGCTCTAAACAACCAGATACAGTTCCTTTTTTATCCTCTAATGTTCTTCTGTGCTCTTAACATTGAGGCGGCTCTAGCTAACCAAGCTAATCACTCAACAATCATAAACCGATCCACATAGCTAACAGCCACAAATCAAACAAACCCAAACTAACTCAAAGCAAATGATAAACTTGGGGTGCCCTGGCCATGTGCGCTCATGGCACTGAAATTTTTGAACACCCGTTTCTTGTTCACATAGGTCTTTCTGACAGAATTATTTACAACAAATATCATTGTTTTCGTTTTCCCATTCAGAAGGGCAGGCCTGGTGCAGTTGGTTGAGTGCTAGCTCACCAAAGTGCCAGGTCGCGGGTTCGAGCGGCCACTCACGCAGTTTACTGTAGAGGCTAGGCTGTCTCGTGAAAATCCCTTCCCCAAGACCCCACTTGTGTGGGAGCCTCTGGCATTGGGTCTGCCCTTTTTTTTCGTTTTCCCATTCACTTCCGAGCAGAATGCAAATATGATTTGGGCCAAAATCGTGTCTGCAATTTCTTTCTGCTGGAATGGACCTGTATTTTTTTACTTCCAAAGTGTGGAATCGTTTGATCATCCTTTATTTTAGGTTATTTGCTTATCTAGCATAGTTAATGGTCCACATGTCTTGCCAAGAGACATGCTTTTCACATTTGGTGGTGTGCAAAAGATTTTCATGGGAGCAATTTTGGTTTAATCTGGGACTCTGCTTCTGGAAAACTATTACTTAGAAACTAAATTGAGTTTGTTAGCATATGATTTTATGTTTATCATAACCCTAGGGGTGCAGTGAAAGTTGCAGTCACTGTTACAGAATCATCCTGACATTTGATATCTGGGTTATTGGATTTTTTTTTCTCAAATCCACAGGAGAACTGCGTGTCTGCATGTCATTGCATTAAGAAGGCTAGAGAATTAATTACAAGAAATCACACACAACATCACACTAAAAGCTTAGATAACCAAAGTGCAGATTACATCAACCAACTTAACCAAAACTACGAGGACTGACCTCTAGGTGGCAGCAGCCTGAAGCTGCACCAACCCTCTTGACACAGCCAAACACTAAAGATGTCCCTCTTCAAAAAATTTCCTCATGAAGTGATAATGGAGGTAATGACGCCAGGGTTTCTGCCTGACTGCCAGAGAGAGGGGATGAGATTGGGATCAGCAAGGAGATGAGTTTAGAGATAACTTGTTTCTTCATTCTTGATTGATTCATCTCAGATCATGGCTACATATATATAGGAGCTGAGCTCCATGCTAGGCGCACAGACTCTGGCCCTTTCATAGTTGAGGCCCCTTGAGCTACTCCTTAATTGCTATTAATAGCCTTAATGACATTGGCCCTTTCAGCCACCAGCCTCCTCGGCTGTGCCAGATCATGTGCTGCCTTGGGAGCACCCCTGCATGCAGCCATACACATGACACCTCAAAACTTCCTGAACACTGGGTGCAGAATCATTGAACACATCAACACAATCATTTCTATGCCTCCAAATCATCCAAGCACCCAAAGTGACCAGTATTTCAAACCTCCTTCCAAAAACCTGGACCAAAGCATTGATCCCCAGCCTCCAATCGCAGAAATTCTCATCCTCAACCTGCTGTGGAGAGGTCTGGCAGTCCAAAATGACGAAAAAGATAGTACAAAAATCTGCCTGGAGAATGTACAATTTGTCATAAGATGTTGTATCGTCTCTTGCTCTTGATCACAGTGTACAGTCTACAGTGAGCATGATGAGGCAACACCCCCTGCGGGCAAGTCTGTCAGCCGTCCAACATCTATTATGTGCTGCCAACCAAAGAAAAAATTGGCACTTCTTAGGTGCCCAAGATTTCCAAATAAGTTTGCATGGCGCAGATTGTATAGCACCAATTAAAGAGGTCCTTACATACCGACTTAGTGGAATACTGTCCATTCTTTGTGAACCTCCAATGGTGCCCAATTGCTCATGCTATATATCCAAATGTAACTGCACTTCGGCTAGGAGGTCCCAAATATCAAGACATTTAGAGAGGACTGCAACAGTGAGACCACCTCTAATGTCCTGACCCGTTATCTGTCAAGGCCCCTCTCACAGTATGTCTGTTCTCTCCTCTTTGGAATGGGAGAAAAAAAAACAAGGAGTCAAACCAGCAATGGACGTACCTTCCAGCCAATTAAAATGGAGTTGCGATCACCAAGGGAAGGAGGGCCATGACTTGTCAGGTGTTGGTTTTGGCTAACCGAAGCCATTGCATCTTTGAGACGACAAACTCTATGCTATGTAATCAGACAATGTTCCCCATTTGCGATCACCAAGGGAAGGATTTAAGATCATGAATACCATGTCCTCCAAGCACTTTGAGACGACAAACACTATGCTATGTAATCAGACAATGTTCCCCATTTGCCTCTTTTCTTCCTCTCCAAAAAAGCCACAGTAAATTTCTGCAGGAGTGACTGTTCTGTTAAAATTTCTTCAATATACTATGTCAAATGAGTTAATATATGCTGCAACTTAAAATGCTTTTAGAAAATTGATTCCCTACTATAAATTCTGCTGTTAATACTTTTAGAAACCTTCTCTTGCAGGGAGACTTTATCAAGGTTTATGCTAATGACCAGAGAAAAATTTCATGTGGTGAGTTTTTGGTAATGATGAACTGTGATTATGTTGTTTCCATTTACATTTCAGTTTTTCTCATAGAAAAAGTGTAAATTGAGGAACTTAACTACTCCCTCTGTCCCATATTTGTTGACGTTTTGGCACCTCATTGAATGGTCTAGATTCATTCAAAGCTCCATGCATGTAGACACAACCCATGACCAGATTCAAAGATTCTTTGGTGCATGTGAGATATAGCTAAAACGTCAAATATAATGGGACGGAGGGAGTACCTGAGATAATGTGGTGCTTCCTTAGCACTTTTTTTAGGACCAGCTCTAGTAGAAGACAATTTTGGTGTGCGATGTAACACTGACTGAGTTCATGTATATTAATCCAATGTGCTGATCCAGTTGATCTGTGTTAAACTATGACAACTAGTGGTGTATTGGCCATTGGGCAAAAACTTGGCCTCACCATCACTATGTTTGAAGAGTGGCTAAAGAGACTATTTGATCTCCTTGTATTTCCTTAATTCCCAAGATCAGTGGTATTTCTTTTTTTTTTCTTAATAAACCATATGTGCAACTATGTAATGCCCCCTTCTGTCTTTTTTATAAGGTGCTACTGTACTTAAACTTGGCACAATTCTAAGCTGGATTTTGACTATTTTTCTCTAGTAGTATCACTGCTAGTTACCAAATCGTAAACATGGGATGCACATTCAAATATGTATCAAATGGTACCACTTGTGTCAGCGAACTTGTGTATAGTTAGAATAATAATTGTTGATCAGAAGTTACTAAAGTTTGAATTTTGAAATGTATGCATGCCTTATAATTTTGGATCTAGGGAGTACCTAATACCTACATGCTAGATAATAAGTTATATACCGCATTGCATAATTTATTTCAAGAATTTGAATAACCATCTTTGATGCAGATCCTGAAACAAAGGAGCTTATTAAGCGAACCCTTGAAATTGGGCATGTGACCTACGAAGTCCAAGTCCAACTGCCTGTATGCTTGCAATTACACATTCACTCATCAATTCTTATTACTTTCTTCTGATGTCACACAACTATCTGAACTATCGAATTCCCCAACAGCAGGTCAGATTTTTAGACATATGGGAACCAGCTGTTTTGGCAATAAAGAGGGAAGGTTTCAGCATTAAATGTAATGGACAGCGTGGTGTTGTTATCACAGAGAAGTTTCAGCAAGGAACTGCTGTATGCCACTACTTTTTAGCATACTTTATTTCAGGAACTGGAATGCTGTATATTCTTGTGCTTTAATTTCGCAATAATAATGTAGTTTAATTTAGTTTCAACTAGTGTTGTACAAAGAGGCATCCATGTTGGCACTATCTTCATAAGGCTGCATATCTGAAAACCGGACAAGTGTTGGAAACCTGGTAACTCATTAAAAAAACATATTGGTCGCTTGGAAAAAGTTGAAACTTGGAACTGCCATAGATGATATATGTCGCAAAGAGATACAAAAATGACAAACTTCGGGTGCATGTGCACAAGGTGACATTTGCCATGTAGTGCATATGCGCCTGAAATTTGTCGTATTTTGCACTTGAAGTTTCTAGTCTGACACCTTGTTTGCCTTTCAACCGTGTCTTTGAAATTGCTTCCATTTCACATAACTGATCTAACATGTGTATGCATATTGTATGTTTATGAAGCGTGCCTTACAAATCTTGTAATGCCCTATCCAGATTCATATTCCATATGGGCGTCCAACAGAGTTCTCGATTACATCTGCTGCATCTGCTGATGGTGCCGGTTATAATCTGAAGCCAGTAGAAAATACACTGTGAGTACCAAATAAGGCCTGTTTGCTTCTTTTATTAACAGCACAGTTTTTATATATTCATATTTTGTTAAATATATTAGCAGCAGCAATTTCTGCTAGTCTTATAAATAACATGTGTCATCACTTCTTTAAATGGCACTGTTGACATTCACCTTTCTATGTTTTGTACTATTGAAAGTATGGTGGTCTGGGACCCTATACCCCCAGATTACGGAAACATTTATTCTTATTCTATTTTATTATGCCATTAAAATAATGGCCTTTTAATTAAGATATCCCAAATTTCATTCAGAACCAAGTACTCTGCCCTGGGCGGCTCTCGGAGTTCTCTACTACATAATCCCTTTATGCTTTAAGTGACTGTATTGCTATGATCTTTATTTCAGAGGAGTTTTGAACTTTTGATACTATATGCTGACATAGATCATTTATGGCTTATCTTGTTTCATGTTCTAACTTTGCAGGTTGCGGGATACCATTGTTCTAGTATTAAGGTTGTTCAAAAATATGGTATGAAACATTTTCTTGTACAAGACATAGCATAATAGTGGCCCCTTTATTACTAGTCCTCATTCAACAACAATAATGTCATGATTAAAAAAAGTTCATTATCATCCTTGAACTTTGGCCTCCATTTGATTTGAACACTGAACTATAAAATTCTCCACTTTACAACCTAAAAAACCTCAATTTTCTTAAAGAATATGAAGGAGAACTGCATGTATTCGCATTAAGAAGGAACTCAGTTCAGTCTAGACCATTATGGCATGAGTGCTTACAAATGCCTCAACTCGAGTAACACACAAGCTATATCTCCTAAACTCATTCACATGGTGTCCGAGTTAGCCAGCACGGCAGCAATCACCCTTTTTGTTGAACTGTGTTCTCTATTGATGGGCTAACCCTAGAAGGGTAGCTATATGGTGTAGCATACATGGGCCTCATGGGCCTAGCCACATGGGCCTAATACACATATACTCCAACATTCCCCCGCAGTCCGAACTACCGGCGCAGCGGAGTTTCAAGACTGGACATCTAAAAGAAAGAGCACACACACATGCCCCCCACAGCCACAACTAGCCACTGGTGATGTTGAGGCTGGAGCGAAAGTCGGTGAAGGTCGAGGACGGGAGGCCCTTGGTGAAGATGTCGGCGAACTGGGAGGTGGTCGGTACATGAAGGACCCGCACCTCGCCGATGGCCACCCGATCACGGACGAAGTGAAGGTCAATCTCCACATGCTTTGTGCGTTGGTGCTGAACGGGGGTTGGTGGAGAGGTAGACCGCGCCGACGTTGTCGCGAGGACGAGCGTGGCCCGGCGAAGGGGGCTATGGAGCTCGGCCGAGCCGGCCGGAGCCGGAAGCCTCGCCCACACCATTGGCGACGGCGCGGTACTCGGACTCGGCACGGAGCGGGAGGCCACTGCCGGCGCTTGGAGGACCGGACACGGCATAGCCGAGGAGGTGGACCGTCGAGTGTGGACCGGAGTGTCTCGCCGGGCGGCGTCGGTGTAGACAACCCGGCTACGTAGAGGAGGACCGTCGGTGCAGGAGCAGGCCATAATCAGCAGTGCCGCGGAGATACCTGAGGAGACGCTTGAGAGCAGTGAGATGAGGCTCCCGAGGATCAATGCATATGAAGGCACAACTGCTGAACTGCATAGGTGATGTCAGGCCGAGTGAAGGTGAGGTACGAAGAGCACCCGGCAAGATCGGGTATGCCGTAGGATCGATCCACGGGGCCTCGCCTCGACGACTTTGCTCGAGTGTCAACTGGAGTGGCGCAAGGGTTGCAATCTGTCATCCCAGCCCGCTCAAGTATGTCCAGAGTATACTGTCGCTGGTGAAGAAGAAGCCCAGCTGGATGAGGCTCAGCAGTGACCCCAAGAAAGTGGTGAAGTACACCCAAATTCTTTATCGCAAACCCCTGCTGAAGAGAGGTGATGATCCGGCGAAGAAGTGACTCACTGGAGGCTGTAAGGACAATGTCATCCACATAGAGCAGCAGATACGCAGTCTCGGCCCCATGGTGATAGATGTACAGGGACGTGTCGGACCGGGCTGCCACAAAACCCAAGGTCAGGAGGAAAGCAGCAAACCTGTGGTTCCATGCCCGGGGAGCCTGCTTGAGGCCATATAGAGACTTGTTGAGCCGGCAGACCATCGTCACACTCACCCTATGGTGACGAGGCAGGCGTCCCGCCCACAGGCCCTCTCAGAGCTGGAGGAGTCCACAAACCCAGCTGGCTGACTGCAGTAGACTGTCTCAGTGAGAAGCCCATACAGAAAAGTATTCTTCACATCCAGCTGGTGCACTGGCCAAGAGCGGGTGAGAGCCAGTGAGAGCACGGTGCGGACAGTAGCAGGCTTCACCACTGGACTGAAGGTCTCATCATAGTCAACCCCAGGGCGCTGAGTGAAACCCCGGAGTACCCACCGAGCCTTGTACCTCTCAAGTGTACCATCAGCCCGGCGCTTGTGGGTCCAGATCCACTTGCCGGTGACGACGTTGGCACCTCGCGGACGGGGCACCAGATCCCAGGTCTGGTTGGCGAGGAGGGCCGCGTACTCCTCTTCCATCGCACGGCGCCAGTGAGGGTCCGCCAAGGCCTCGCGGACGGAAGAGGGTACCGGAGAGATCCCCGTCTCGCAGGCAGTGGCGGGTGGTAGACCGGTGTGGTGACACGGGCACCCGTCGGTCGAGGCGGCGGCGATGGTGTCCCCGGCGGAGAGGAGGACACCACCGGCGGAGGCGGCGGCGGTGGTGGCTCAGGCCGGGCACGACGGTGGTAGACGTGCACCGACGGGGTAGCACCGGTGGCCGGACGAAGCTCATGGCGCCCGAGGCGGCCGGCGGTGGCTCCCCACCCCCACTCGGCGCTCCATGGTCGCCGAGGCACGACACTCCGAGCCGGGGCACGACTCGGGAGAGAGTACGGTCTTGGAGTACCCGCAGGAGACAACCGGAAAGGTGGCTCGACCACCGCGTCGCCGGGAAACACAGAGAAAATGTCAAGCTCCCGTGGAGTGGAAGTGGTAGGAAGAGGGGTGGAGAAGGGAAAACCGACTCATCGAACACCACATGGCGAGAGATGAGAACCCGACGAGAGGTGAGATCATAGCACCGGTACCCTTGTGATCTCGGGGAGTACCCAAGGAAGACACACAAGGTGGACCGAGGAGCCGCTTGTGGGGAGCGGTGGCGATGGTGTTCGGGTAGCATGCACACCCGAAGACCCTAAGGTGATCGTACCGAGGAGGGGTGCGAAGAGAGCGTGGTGTGGTGTAGGAGCTGGACAGGCAGCGGAAGGTAGGCGGTTGAGGAGGTATGTGGTGGTGTGCAGGCACTCAGCCCAGAAGCGAGCAGGAAGTGAGGCCTGGAGAAGAAGCGTGCGCATGGTGTCGTTGATGGTGCGAATCATGCGCTCGGCCTTGCCGTTCTGAGAGGAGGTGTACGGGCAAGACATGCGCAACTGGACACCGTGAGAGAGGAAGAACGCACGCGATGTGGAGTTATCAAACTCACGACCATTGTCACACTGGATGGCCTTGATGGTGAGGCCGAACTGTGTGGACACCCAAGCGAAGAAGTGGTGAATCGCAGGGAAAGCATCAGACTTCGCACGCAAGGGAAATGTCCACAAGTAATGAGAAAAAATCATCAACCACCACAAGATAGTATTTATAGCCAGAAATACTGAGTACAGGCGATGTCCAAAGTCGCAGTGTACAAGATCAAAATGGTGAGCCGCATGAGAAGAGGAACTAGAAAAAGGAAGACGAACATGACGGCCCAACTGGTACGCATGACACAACTGCTCATCATGAACTCGAGTACAACGAATGTCTGAGCTATGACTAAGCTGCATCAGGGCATCACGTCCAGGGTGTCCGAGACGCCGGTGCCAAATAGAAGAAGTAGTGGTGGCGAGGGCAGCTAACGAAGATGGCGAAGAAGCCGGAAAGCGGAGAGTGTAAAGGGGCCCCGAGCTGTCATATCGGAGCAGAGGACGCTGGGTAGCCAAATCCTTCACAGTAAGACCAGAAGAGTCAAACTCCACAGAACAAGAGTTGTCAGCTGTAAAACGACGAATAGAAAGAAGATTGTGGACCATCTTGGGTGCAACTAGAACATCAGGAAGGCGAAAAGAGCCATGGGCACCGGCGGTACCCACAGACGTGACAGGAAGACACGAGCCATTGGCAACCATGATAGACGAAGGGTGTGAGGAAGAAGGAGGAGAGGCAGACGAAAGTATACCGGAGTCCGGGGTGGTGTGGTAGGTGGCCCCCCGAGTCGGCGATCCACTCCGGGCCGACGGGAGGTGTCAAGCCCAAGGTGGAGAAGGAGCGCGCGAGCCTCCCGACTCCGGCCGGCCGGCCCGGCGAGGCGCCGAAGGTGTGCCCCACGGGGTCGCGGGTGGAACGCCGGTGGAGAGAACGCCGGAGTGGCACCCGCGAACATGGCGGCCGGTGGACGAGGCTCGCCACCGGGGGCCTAGAAGGGCCACATGGCGATGCGCCGGACCGGGGTTGTTGTAGGAGGCGAGGGAGGACGTGGCCGCTGTGGAGCGCCACGCCCGCCCCCCCCCCCACCACCCCCCCGCCCTTGCCCTTCTTCTTCTTGCCACCCCCACCATTGCCCGCCGCGGCCTCCTCCACGCTTGGCCCGGTGGGAAGAGGGCCAAAGGTGGGGTGTACGGGGCAGGTGGACGGGCCGGTGGAGTGGCGGCGAGAGCCGTGGAGGATGCCGAAGAACCTGCAGCAGTAGAAAGAGACCCGGCGGAGCTGGAGCCGCCCAGGCCCCCCAGAGTGATCTCCATGAGGAGGTCGTCGCGAACCTGCAGGTAGGTAGGGAACGGCTTCTGTCGAACGATCAACGACCGGATGTGGGCGTAGCGGTCGCTGACCCCGCGGAGGATCTGGAGGACGAGGGCGCGGTCCTCCACGGGCCAGCCGAGGTCGCCGAGGGAGTCCGCCATCGCCTTCATCGTGCGGCAGTACTCCCCAACTGCAAGGTCACCCTGCTCGAAGGTGCGGAAGCGCACGTCGAGCTGCAGGGCCCGGGCCTCAACATTGCCCTGAAACTGGCCTTCGATTGCCGGCCCGGGCCGACGAGCGAGAGGGGTGTTGCGGAGCATGTCCCGGAGCTCGGAGTTGACGGTGTTGAGGATCCGGGAGGACGACGCCTTGTCGAGGCGTAGCCATGACGCAGTCTGGACCCCGGCCGGCGGCTCGGCGAGGATGTGGTCGTCCAAGGCGTAGCGGCGCAGGGTGAGGATGACCTGGTCCCTCTAGCGGGCGTAGGAGGTCGACGCGGGGTCAAGGACGACCCGGATGAGCTGGTCGATGTTCTGGACACCCCCAGCCTGGTAGTGGAGTTGCGCGACGAAGGGGTCGGCTGGGTCGTGTCGGGTCACCACGGTGGAGGTGGTGCGGTGGCCCGTCGAGCCGGAGGAGGGGGCCTTGGGCAAGGTGCCGGAGGCCTGAGCGAGGAGCGCCTCCGCCTCGGCAATCTGGCGAGCCAAGGTGGCGGCGGCGTCCTGCTCAAGCCGCCGAGCCCGGCGCGGCTGAGACGCTCCCCGTCCCTGCTGCGGCCGCACGCGCGGAGACAAGCGCCGCAGCGGCAAGGGCGGAGTCGGGCCGGGAGCGTAGTGGGTCACCGGCGGAGGCGCGGAAAGGTGAAGCCCCGGGCCGCGGCTCCGGCGGCGGTGCGATGAGTTGAGGGCGCCGCCCCCCGGAGGAGGAGAGGTGGGCGGCGGGCGGTGCGAGGGGTTGGAGGTGCCGCCGCCCCCGCTGGCTGGAAGAGAGGCGGCTGGCGGGCGAGGAGAGAGCCCCGAGACCCGCGGAAACGAGCAGCGAGCGCGCAGCCTACGGCGTAGTGGGCCACAGCCGCCGGGTCCAAGCCCGCCCTGGCGGCAGCAGCAACGGCGGCATCATAGGCAGCCGCGGCCGCTGGATCGGTGAAGGCAGGCGGACGAAGATGCTCCGGCGCCGGAGGAGGCTCCGGGTCTTCTGGATCGGCGGGATCGGCGTCGGGGTCGACTTCTCCCCCGGTTCCCCCTCCCGCACCCGACCCAGGCGCGCCCCCGTCGGCCGCCAGAGCCAGCGCGGGGCGTGAGGAGGCGGCCCCGGCGCCCGGCGGCTGCAGCGCGAAGCCAGGCGGCGGGGGGTGAGCGCGCGGGCCGACGGCGCGCGGATCGGCGGCGGAGCTGGAGCCGCCGGCGATTTGCGCCCAGGAGGCGGCGCTAGGGAGAGGGGGAAAGGAGAAGAAGTAGGATGGGGGAGGAGGGGGGCTGCCATGGCCGGCCATGGTCGCCTGGCGGCGGCGCCGCGCTGGCGGCTGCGGGATGGGGAAGGAGAACGGGATCGGGAGGGAGATACCCTAACCTAGCTGGATACCATGTTGAACTGTGTTCTCTATTGATGGGCTAACCCTAGAAGGGTAGCTATATGGTGTAGCATACATGGGCCTCATGGGCCTAGCCACATGGGCCTAATACACATATACTCCAACACTTTTTGGTGCTATGTGGGCACTTAGTCAGAAAACAACTACCTTTTGTGTGCCTGTCTGTGTGTGGTGGACGGACTTGATAGTTCAAGATTGCAAATGAGACAGTTCTAGCTCTAGAGTTCCACAGTTGAAAAAACTAACTGGTGCAAGAGCTCAGGCTGAACATTAGTGGTACTTGTCCTAAAATTATTAGCATGTTTGATGGCACCGCACAACATTCACCTATTCTCTAAAACACTACCAGCAATCAACTATAAAACTACTATTGACTTACTGAGTTGTTGTTAGTGTGTTCTGTATGGTTGACTGTGCTGGTTGATTTGTATGTTGTTACCATTTCTGAAGTTCTGAATACCTTATAAGTTTGGCCACCAAAATCCAATGTTGTGTTGCCCCTTATGTCATTTTGAATGCCATGAGACTCATGTTGATCTTTTAGGTCCTGTATAGAACCTGCGGCATGACAGTTATGATGTAGTATCTTGGTTAATTGACCAATACCGGCAAATATACTATTTTTACATAGATTTTTTTTTGGAGAAAGACATCCAAAGAGTGCCTCATCTGATATTTTATCAAATAAATTGTTCTTTTCATCATCACAGATGGTGTCTAGAAAGCTCCACCTGTGATCAAAATGCCACTGCATGTTGTTCCTGAACATACATGTTCTCAGAGAATTTGTTCTGTCAGTGTAGAGTGCATTACTGTATTTACCGTACAAATGGTGACCTGGCACGCATGACGCATATGCTTCCAGGATCACCCCCTTGTGTCATCCACCCTTTAATAAAGAGTTGATGTGCCAATAAAAATGGGGAGCTGGGCGCATCATGTGTGCATTTATATTCGCCGGCTGTTTCAAACACTAAAGTGAAATGTCTACCTTTCGCAGGCTCTTGAGAGGAGAAGAGGAAGAAAGAAGGGTCTTTTCTTCAAGTAGTTTCAGCTACATTTTATACTTGTTTCTATGCTTCTTCTATTTGTATGTAGCATTTTGGTCGATTGGCGTGGTGGTGCATAAGTGGTGTTTTATTCAGTGTAGGAATTCTAAACAATTTTGTTGTAAACTAACCAAAATACAAACTACACATGTTAATATTTCTTGCCACCTCAGAAGAGCTAGAGTTCTACCATTACGAGTGCAGCTGTCAAGAGTGCACAGCGGTGGCCTGGTGGGTGGTAGCTGCCTGGCTGGTGCTCCACCTGGGGTCTGAGATCAGCATATCTTTGTGAAGATGCTCTGTGAAATTGGCAGCGTGGGGGCGAGGTCCCGGGTTCACACCCGAGTAATAACTATTCTGCAAATTTGTGAGGATGGATGCGCCTGATGCCCGATGCAAACTGGGATGGGCATCCTTTACAAAAATATGGGAGCGGACGAGCGGTCCAGGTCTGCAAATTGGTTCCTGACGTGACACTGAATAAGCCAGAATGGACCGGGCCTTACATATGTACAAATCAAATAGGTATTTGCATTGTTCAGAATCTTGTGGAGCGTGCGGTGCTGTTCTGGTCTCTCTTGTTTTCGTGTGTTTATGAGTCATGCATGTCCCAGTTGCTTTCACATTCTTTTGGCACGGTGTGTGTCACTTTGTGGAGCGTTCCTTCTGACTTTCCGAGACATAGGCGCACAGTATAGTGACTGTTGAGCACATAATATGAAGTCATAGCCAAGTGTTCCGTGGTGACTGTTGATCACAGAATGTGAAGTCATTTGACGAATAGTGTATGGTTAGAACGGGAAGCCAAGTGTTCCGTGTTTATAGGCGTGGACTTGGACATAGACATGGAGAGCGTGAAGACAGAAGCTGAGGAGAGCCACGTTTATGTTAAGTGTCCTCGGCTGGTCGCAGCAGTCCATATGGACGAACGCACAGTAATTAAGAAAGGTGCGTGACGGCTCACATGAATTTTCAGACCTGTCTGTCTCTGCCTGTGCTGTGCATGCTGCTGTATCATTGGTGGCTGCCACATGTTTTACACTAAACCTGATGGATCAGGAAGCAGTACGTATGTGACATCAGTGTAGACTAGTTAGAGAGCAGTGGAAGCGACAAAAACGCTCAAAGAAAGAGAACTACTATCTACATCCTGTTCGTTTGAACTTATCAGCGCTTTCAGCCAGCGATTCAACAGTGTTTCTCTCACAATAAATCAGCAGCAACGAGAATCAGCCAACCAAAAACGACCAAACGAATAGGCTGCTGGTGATTGAGAGTGTAGTAGTACAATTTATTTTGAAGCCAAACAGTCTTTTCTGTCGGGAAAGAAAGTTGGATTGATAGAGACGGGAAGCATTGTCAAGGGAAGGAATAGAATTGATGACGGAGAAATAAAGCCAAATGGCATGTGGGTCTATTGACCCGAGGAAAATGGTAGGTACTAATTCTGACGCAGGTGTCTCCTTCAGTACATCCTCATTAAAGTTAATTTACTAGCTTACATTTTTTTTTTTTGAAAAAACGAAGCAACCTAACACAAACATGCTAGAATAGGAAAAACATATGAACATGCGTAAAAAAGTATATGAATTACTTAGCTTTTATTGAAGAGCTACCTTATCACTCTCTCTCTTTTACTCCCTCTGTCCCAAAAGAATGGATCCCTATCAACTTTAGGACAAATTAACAAAGAATATAAACGATTGTGTTATCCTTCGTTAAACGGTTGAACCTTAATAGCTCTATAGAGGGGCAATGTATATGGTGCAAACCAATCTCTTCGTGCAACTGTGCAAACTTCTAATCTGTGCCTTATGATGTTGATCAAGGGGCGTAGGGGGATTAGGTAAATTTATGTATAATCATCCGCTCCTAATCACACTTTTACAAATCCCCCTCCCACTCTCTTTTGCGCCCCCTTGTATCAACATCATGCGGCGTAGATTAGAAGCTTGTACGGTTGCACAGAGATGTTGATTTGCACCAAATACGTTGCTCTCTAGAGAAGTCTAATTAAGTAGTGTCATTTGGAGTATCGAACAACAGGGTAGAAGAGGATAGAGCTTGTGTTCAATGCAACCAGACTACGAGAGATTAATATGGATGGGTGGACCATTCACCTCTAGAAATCAATTATTTTGGAGACAAATTGAAGGACCGGTAACGGCGACCAGAGGGGGGTGAATAGGAGCCTCAAAATTTCTTTCGAAACTTTAGGTCCTTGGCCCAACAAAACACCCCAAGAAACAATACACAAAAGGATGATGATCACGACCCTATTGAGAGGGTGGATGTTCCCAAGGAATACAGCGGATCACCACGAAACCAGCGGAGCAAACGGAAAACAAATCGGAGTCCGAACGGGCAAGTTACGGAGCAAACAGCGAAAACTGCTACAGTACCGGATAGTCCGCTACAGTAACCCCGGACAGTCCGAGGTGCTACAGTAACCCTGCTACAGTACCAAACTATTCATATATATAAATATATAAGCTATATATGATAATTTGTTTGTAGAACAAACTTTTTTTTTTTTGACAAGAACACTGATAATATATTAAAACAACAGCCGAATTACAGAAAGGTCCTCAAAGGAAGACCTAATGACAACTAGATCCTTCATCTTCATCTGGAAAGGACGCCGGAGTTGGGGAAGACATGGCCGCCGGCGGAGGGTCGCAGAGGCGTTGGGGACGCATACACCCATGTGAACGGACCGCGCACAGCGTCGGTTGTCGAAGGGACGGTTGAGCCAACCAAATCGGCTTGCACCGGCGACCGAAGGATAAGTTTGGGGCCGTCGACGGAGGTTGAGGATGGAGCTCAAACCTGGATCCCAGGTGGTGGCGGCGTAGTCGAGCCAAACTCCGGAGGAAGAAGTGTCTGGCTGAAGAAAACACAAGGACCGGAGGCTGTTGCTTGAAGAAGGCGTGCGGCGGCGATGGAAGTGGTGCGGGGTGGAGCAGATCTCGATGGCGGGTCGGTGATGGCGCAGGAGGAGGAAGAAGAGGAGATCTGCTGGGGGGAGGATGAGATTTATTTTATTGGCACTGACCTTGGGGCCGGCGACATCGGCGGCGAGGAAGACTCCCTCGGGAGTTGCAACGCCGGCGACGAAGACGACGAGAAGGCAGGCGACCGCCATGAGGACGACGACGGCGATGGCGGCCGGACTCCTACTACCCATGGCAGGCAAAGACTAAAACTACATAAACCTAAAGCTAGAAGACGAAGGGGGTGGCCCCTCTTCCTCCCCGCTGCGGCGCGGACGCCGGAGACGGGAGGGAGGGGGCCGGCGGCGGCGGATCTGGAAGGAGGAAGAAGGTACTACGGCAGAGCCGAGAGATACTACGGTAGAACAAACTTTGAATCTTATTAAACGACATGTATTTTAATTTGGAATAGATGAAGTAAGTGACTCAGCAGGAATATTCTGCATCTCTTTGTGCAGAATCCAATGCAACTATGTGGCAAATCTTCAAAGATAAGGCAGAATCGAAAATCCGGAAGCGCCACCGTGTATATTCGCATTCATTTTTTTT
The DNA here is from genome assembly GCA_018135685.1 of Themeda triandra. NCBI lineage: Eukaryota > Viridiplantae > Streptophyta > Magnoliopsida > Poales > Poaceae > Themeda > Themeda triandra. Next base: position 176,932 of record JAENPR010000469.1, on the reverse strand, counting down.
TCTATATATTGCTTCCGTTGTGTTTGTGTGTGATCGTGTGGTATGCCCGGAAAAGGGAAAATGCATTATACATGCTCTTTTTTGCCCACATAGTGCAAGTCCCTACTATATGTTCCTTTTTTTTTTTTTGAAAATCCAACAATCCATTAACATTCGCAAATGGCTCCAAGCTTGTCCATGGAGACCAAATGTTCTACAAAGTTCGGAGTATGACTTATGAACTCCTGAGAATCAGGTAATAGATTACCAGCACCATAAGCTGCTAAACAGTCAGCCACCCTATTACAACTTCTAGGACAAGAAGAAATCTTACAGTGAATAAAATCTGAGTACATGAGCTCCCAAATCTTCATAAACAGAGCACCAAGGGGATGCCGGTCCATTTCACTTGATTGAAGAGCCGCTGCCAGCAGTGTTGCATCAGTCTCCAAGATGACCTTCCCCAATAACCAGACCAAGTGACTAGTGAGGATAAGCCACGCACATTGTCTACTCATGTATGGACCCAATTCTAGTCAGTAGTCACGCGCTGCTTGGTCCTTGCTCTTTTTTTGGCATGTCGCTAGGCTATGCTGGACAGTGTTTGCGCTTACGATCGTTTTTTTTTTGTTCCGGATCGTAAGTTTGACTAAATTTATAAAAATATATATGTAATATTTATATTTTAAAATAAATATATATTAAAATATATATTTAATGATATTAATCATGTACCATAATATTAATATTTTTATAAAATTAATTAAAGTTATTATATTAGAAAGAGAGAACGATATTTATTTAGGAACAAACTGAGTATATATGCCGGCTCGAGAGATATATTGTACGGCCCAATGACCTCAAGAAAGGATGGTCCATGGGTCAATAATGTCATGAACAAAGTCAATCTCCTGTAAAATTGTTTAATTATATTCCTTTTGTCCAAACCAGCAGGTGCTCTCGTGGGCCACTGGTTACTGAAGCTAGTTTCCAGTCCAGAGACCCAGGTTTGAGCCCTGCATCCTCTTAATTAAAAAGCGGGGCGCGGTCTGCTCCTCCCGTCGAGTTTTTTTTTGGCCGAAACCAAACAAAAGGTTGATATACCTTAGATCTTCTCGGTTGGAGCATTTTTTTTGGGGGGGGGGGGGTGTTGCCATATATCACTTTGAAGAAACGTTGATTCAAAAGACTCTCCCATAATCTCGGCCAAAATCATCATCATGATATGGTCCTTATAATGTTAGATATATGATTTAGCTCTAATCCATATATACAATCTAGGGTTTTGTGAGTAGTAGTACAAGAGCGAGCATATTGATACATACATAGGAAACTATGCACCAACAGTACATGTGGTTAAAGAAATATGGATTACATATATCCATCTATTTTTACACGATAATAAGTCATATTTCTTAAAAACCTTAGCCATTAACGATATGTGACATTTTAGTGTAAATTGGCAACGTGTTACCAGATTCATCATATATATGAAAGTACACTCATAATAAATCGACCTACCTTTTAAAGTTTTAACTATATATGTAAAATTTGAGATAATGATAGACAGATCTAAAAAAATTATGAAAAATCTAGATAAACATATACTCCCTCCGTTCCGATTTCACTGTCGTCGAAGCGACAGTGCAGCGTTCCGAAATGATCGTCGTCGCCTATTACCGTGGTAGGCTATAGCTGTGCGCCTGTACGGCTGTACCGCAGCACCATGCGCTGTCTGACCCAGGCGGCAGTCTTATCCTTTCCTCTCGCGATATCGCAGCACAAAAGTACGGTTCTGCATGTGAGCAATGACTTGTTTATTATACGCGTGCGGTGTATCGCTAATGCCAAGTCCGTCCGAGAAATCATTGCCTAGGGGTGTCAGAGTCTTCCTTGATAGCTGGTCCGGTACCCCGACGACAGATATTGCGGAACAGAGGGAGTACTATATACTTCTCCTTCTATCCCAAATTATAAGTAATTTCAACATTTTTGAAGAGTTCTTTTTTTTCTGACGTAACTTTTTTGAAAAGTTAAAAATCAAGTTTAACCAAACTTATATAATAAACTAATAACATTTATGATACCAAATAAGTATCATTGGATTTTTCATTAAGTAATCTATTTGGTGTCATAAAACTTTGTAATCTTTTTTTATAATTTTGGTCAAACTTAAGATGATTTGACTTTACTTGTAATTTAGAATGAAATTATGGAGGTATCAACGGTTTTTGTTATTATTTTTTTGTTTGATTTGAAGCGGCGGAAAAAGCACAGTATAGGGAGACTTAGGCCTTGTTTAGATTCCAGATTTCATCCCCAAATTCTACTATGCAGAATTCCTATTCCCATCACATCAAAATGTTGGCACATGCATGGAGTACTAAATATAGATGAAATAAAAAACTAATTGCACAGTTCTGTTGTACTTTGCGAGACGAACATTTTAAGCTTAATTAATCAATATTTGGATAATTATTACCAAATAAAAACAAAATTACTACAGTGTGATGGGACCTTTACTATGTAAATTTTGGCCACCAAATTTGTGATCTAAAGAAGGCCTTACCTCTAGATATTTTTGGTTCCCTCATGCTGGGAAACGAGAGCAGGATATCAGATAGTGCTTGCCGGTACGCGCTACACGTGTCCTAGCAGCTGCTTTCCCCGGGGCCGCTGCATGCAGCATGCATGAAAGGTGACAAGTCGATTGAGCAGCTGCGACGATCCATCAGTGTCAGTGTGGATCCAAGCAAAGATCACAGCTAGCAGTGTCGGACGACTCTGCAGAGATCTCGATCGATGAGATGAGCCCGACACGCGCCGCTGCAGCGACCATGACCAAGCAATTTATGAAACCTTTTGTGCGTCGTGAGCTTTTTCATCGCGGGCGCCGTGCCCTAGACTCCAAGAGGGTGGGCCGTACACTAGCCTTAGCGTGGCGCTCGCCTATTGATCGTTCTGCCACGGCCAGCGAACGAGGTCCGGCAAGGCATGGCGTACGTCACCATGGCGTGCGTCACCAGCGCTACGCACGCATGTCAACCGGCAGCGCGCCGTGCATCTGATATACCTACTGGCCTTGTTTGAATCATTTTATTTAGCTGCACCTATTTTGAATTTTGCTAAATATGTACAGTAGGGCTGTTTGGTTTGCCCGATGGAGTAGTCCGGATGAGTGACTCCACATGAGGTGGCTAAAGTTGTTTTAGGTGAAAGACTGCTTGTAATATGGAGCATGAGGTAGGGACGCAGAGAGAGGGGGGGGGGGGGGGGGGGGTGCAAGATGATGGGTAGGCTTGGTTCAAGAACAAATTCCCTTTAAGTACTACAATGGAGAAAGCAGGTGTATATAAAAAAAAAAAAATCAGATCATATAGGAGGGGCAAGGCCCCAGCTAGCCTCCTGGTTCCACCAATGGGTGCGGACACATTCTTGTAGTAGAGTATATGATACTAAAAGTTGGAAATGATATGATAGGGAGAGCATATGAGAGAATGGGTGGATGAGAATTGAGAAGGGATGGAGTTGGATGCATCTTCCTTATAAACAGGAATACCACCTCATACCAGAAATTAAAAGAATGAAACTCTAGTATATAGTCCTAAGTCAAACTATCTTGAGTTTGATCAACTTCATATAGAAAGTACACATACTCATGAACCCAAATAAGTATATATCACTATATTTTAATTATCTCTATACTTATTAGGAGTCATAAATATTGATATTATATAAGTTTGATCAAACCCAAAATTTATATCTGACGGAAGTTAGAACTAGAGTTGAATTAATAAAGATTCTTTTTTCAAAGTATGTATAATAAAGATCATGTAGTGGGTTTGGTCCACATCTTTAGAAGAGAGTGTTCAAGAGAGGCGGAAATGGTGATGTTGGAGTGCCCATGTATAATAAGGGTTATTTGTTTCATGTTTTGGTTGTAAGTTTCCCCCTACATTAACAGCTTGTAAACATGCTGACTGAGTTCAGAATTGCATAGTACCAATAACAATCACAGTCACCAACGTGGTATAGTGCCACATGTTCTATGCCCTAGGAACATGAGTTCGGTTTCGTGAACACGCGATCAGTTTTATCCTCAGTGAAAAAACATTTCTCAATGCAAGCAGCAGAGCGTACCATGATTCCCGTTCCATGACCCGATCGTTATGGGAACTTTTTGTGTCTATCGTACCCAATATAATCCTCACTACCTTTTCAAAAAAAAACATAATCCTCACTTAGCCGTGCTAATTCTATGGATTATAAGAGATGATATTTATATATGTTGCAATATAGTAATTTCAGAAATATTATTGCGCAATTCCTGCTGATAAAATATATAGCACAAGCTGATAATAAGATGCCAAATGGTTATCGGTATAGCAGCTTTCAGAGAGCCAGCTCCTCCAAATTAAAGGTACGATGCAAGGTCAGTTTTCACAAAATCCTTGTATATAGTTTTCGCAAAATCCTTATATATGCAACAAAGCCTCGCAGCCTTGCACACAAACTGTATGTGACAGAGAACTAACTCTTCAAATATAATGCCACCGTATGCTGATGATATATACGCATGCAAAAAAGATAATAATGCAAAGAGACCTTTCCACAAGTACACACATCAACACATGCGTCTGCTTCATATAAATAAATAAATAAATAAAATAAATTCCTCTGTGGTAGCCAGTAGCTCTCTATATATATATGTAGGCTATCTAGCTGTCCCGGCCTCATTGTCCGTACGCGCCACCATTAGTTGATGAGCTAGCTATCTCGGCCACTCTTTTTTCCATAGTGTTCTCCGGCAATCTTCTAGCTGTCTATCTATCTACTCCTACGTTCATCTGTTCCCATTTGTCTGAACACTAATGCATGTACGTGTTCTTGCCACTGTTGCGAGCTCGTTCATCTGTATGTTCACATGTATCTGAACACTGCATGTTAGGTTGTTGCCACTGTTGCGAGCTAGTAGCTTCTTTATTGGACCAGTAGCCGTCACTTTTGCCTCTTTTTATATCAGTTCTTATCCCTGATATATGTGTGCTGTGCTGTGGAGCACATGCACAGATCTAGAGACATAGACCGAGATTGAGAAGGCTGGGGCGGAGAGATCACCGATGGAGACGAGCGCGACGAAGAAGAGAAGAAGCAGCACGAGTAACAACAGCGGCAGTGGCAGCGGCAGCACCACGACGACGACGGCGCCGGTGGAGAGGAAGGAGATCGAGAGGAGGAGGAGGCAGCACATGAAGGGCCTCTGCGTCAAGCTCGCCTCCCTCATCCCCAAAGAACACTATTCCTCCAAGGTGATGTGTGTTCGAATTAGCCGGGGCCAGTTCAGTATCATGGGTTAATTGTTAACTAGCTACTAAAAATTAGATCTAGACAATCCTAAGTGCTAATAGATGGACTAAATTTGTAGACAGATCCTCAACTAATAATTGTTAGTGAACGTCGGCTAATTTGGACTAATTTTTAGCCCTAATTGATCTAAACTTATATATCGGATTCATTGGTCGAACCTAATAAATCGCTAGTAATTTCTGGAATTCCTAGTTGTTCTATTTGTTGGGCCCTTTAATTCTAACGTCATCAGTCATCACTTGTATCTCGCCACATAAAATATTATTGATGAAAAGCTATATATTGGCTTATATACAAGAACACACATTTAGTAATTTCATGGAGAATGTTGCTTTAATTACCAGCAGTAGTTTCTCTTTTTAAGAAAAACCAACAATATTTAATTCCCGTGTGAGTGAGTGTCTGTGGCAGTTTTGAATCTTGGTCGGTAAATATTCTGTGAAATTTGTGAGGATTCAAGAAACCAGTAGCAAATGTATACAGACAACCCTAATATTATTATACAAATGTATATGCACAAGTGCAGGATGCTATGACTCAGCTGGGTAGCCTAGACGAAGCAGCGACGTACATAAAGAAACTCAAGGAGAGGGTGGAGGAGCTGCGGCAGAAGAAGGCCTCTGCACAGCTCTTGGCTGCGAGCACCAAACGAAGCGGAGGAGGAGGTGGCGCCTCGACATCGGCAGCAACGACGACCACCACAGAAAGCGGTGGTGCGGGATCGTCATCAGAAGAAGCCGGCCACCGGGCGGAGGACATGACGGCGGTGGTGGAGGTTCGGCAGCACAGCGACGGGTCGAGCCTGGACGTGGTGCTAATCAGCAGCGTGGAGCGACCCTTCAAGCTGCACGAGGTGATCACCGTGCTGCAGGAAGAAGGCGCCGAGACCACCAACGCCAACTTCTCCGTCGCCGGCACCAGAATCTTCTACACCATCCACTGCAAGGTATAGTACTACATCACTATTGATTTCTCTAATCTCTTTGTTTCAAATAAAGCTGATCAGTTTGATGTCAGAAATGATTTTAAAACATTAATTAACATTAGCATGGTTGGCTTATTTATTAATTGGTGTAGTATTTGTTTTTCTTCTGTTTCTAAAAATGTATAGTACTGTGTCTAGAATTACGTCACATGCCAAAAAAAAGAAAAAGGTATAGGAGGATCCGGTGTGTGCATCAGCAAAGCCTGCATGCATGGATAAATCGACACGTGGCGAATGAAATGAAAAATAATAGAGCCGACAGTTGTTTGTCCACCTTATCGTTTTAGATAGAGACCCTGCAAAGTCTCCTATTGTCAGCGTGACTATTTTGGATCCACTCGTTCTAGCCATATCTTGCCTTGATCTACGCAAACATGCAATGCTACGGAGTTGCTCTTTCTAGAAACATGGTTTATTTTACTTGATGATAAACGTTGTACTGTGCTTTATATAATTTTATAGTAAACTGATTCGGAGATAGAGACTTGTTGTATTGCTACTAGTATTGTCTTTCAGCCTAAATTAATTAAGTTGAGATTGATTGACCCCACATAAACGAGACGAAGACTTATTTTAGGATGAAGAAAGTATTCACTGCATGTAATCAAATAATGTCGTTCTCTAATGTAATCAAATTTATGTATTTACCTATATTAGCCTTCTTAATTAGCCCCTCCATCTAACTAATTTACATAAGCACTCATTTAGTATAAGTGTGTGTGATACTACTAGACTCATGATCTTTACAATCTCTGCCTTTTTTAAGATAGTGGATTTAGGTCAGTCTCAATAGAGATTTCATTGAGTTTTATAGTCATTAAATATGTTGGTGTGCCATTATATTTATGGAGAGAAAGGTGGTAAGAGTTTTATAAGAGTAGATAGTTTCATGGGGACTAGACTTGTACCGTTTTCAGAATATGGATGCGTTGAAAACTGAGTGATGAAACCTTCATTGAGACTACTTAGTCAACCAACCTCTACAATTATCATGCAGCACTGCAGCGCTTGCAAGCAATTTTCACCGTCCCTAATCTGTGTGCTAGTGTGTGACGTGTTGAAGATATATATATATAGTCCTAACTTTTTGTATGGGTGTTTCTCCTATTCTTGGTAAAATCAACGCCTCGTTCAAATACTCAATTATATGTCCTCCCTTGTGTAACTGCAGGCCTTTAGCCCAAGAATCGGTATAGAGGTTTCAAGAGTTTCTGAAAGATTAAGAGCATTGGGATGATACTAGATTAATATATATACATAATACATATATTGCTAAATTATATGACCAAGGCACACATAGTTTTTTTTTTTTTTTTCTGTTGTCTCATTCTTCACTGCACGAGTCCATCTGTTATCAAGTCATATACGCTTTTGAATACCAACGAGTATGCGTATCATTATGTTTAAATTTAAATGAGTGTTGTCCCGGTCATTAGGTTTTTTTTTGGGTAATCGCTACATTTTGAAAACAACTTTCCATGCTCTGGCTTATGCTACACATCCTAGCGCCTGCAGCCCTCGAGCCCCTGCTTGAATCCACTGATCGGCTTCAACTTTGATTACAAGGAGTTTTTTTTTTGAGATTATAACTTTGTACAAGCCAGCAACGCGGCAGAAAAAGGGCTGATTACGGATCCAAACGTGCCATGTATATCTCTACTGGGCACGCCTATGCACATCGTTTTCGTATCCAAGGTTCGTGGGCCGGGATGACATTCTGAATCCTGACAACAGAGGGAATTCATCCATCCGCAGTCCGCACCCACGCCGCTCCACTTTTTAAAAAATAAAATAAAAGAAGCTTTCGTTAATGGAAAAATATTCAATGCAAACCACTTTCTCAGTGCAATTCATGAAAACTCTATTAAAACCACACCTAGATGTTTTCAAAAAATTTGAAACTATACATGCCAATAGTATATCTATAGATACACATTGTCACAAAATTTGGGATTCAAACTCGTTTTATAAAAATTCATACGAAAATAATAAATTTCACTTTGCATATGCACTAGAGGACAAAAAAATTCGTCCTCTAGTGCATATGAAAGTCAAATTTGTTATTTGGGGAATTTTGCCAGGAGACATCCTTCGAGTGTGGCTTTTGCCACAAACCATCAAAAATAGTTGTCTTTGCCAAAAGACATCATAAATCCTTGGTAATATGCTACAAGACACTCAATCCATTATTTTATCTGATTTTAATAGATAAGACACGTGAATGACGAATATGCCCTTGCCTCCTTCCCTTACCGTGGTTTCGGCGGCGGACGAAGCTGCTGTTCGCCGTTGCTCGCGGCAGCCACGAAGCCGCGGAGTTTTGCGAGGCGCTTGCGAACGCAGTGGAGCTAGCGGACGGGGCGAGGCAGCGACTGGGGGCCTGCACGGCTGCATGCCCACGGCCGGAAAGTCATAGCGTGCCCACGACCTGTGCCAGCGGGCAGCGGCTGCCGGCATCCGCGGGCCGCTGCCGATGAGCGGGCACGCGCCCTGACTGGAGCCTTTGCGCGGCTCCGAGCCTGCCGTCGGTGGCAGCCCGCGCTGCAGCGCTTGCAGCCGGCAGTTACGCAGTGCAGAGGGTGGTGCGCCGCCGCTGCCTATCGAAACGAATGCGTCGGGCTCCGAAGCGACGTACGGAAGGAAAAGGATAAGGCAAAGGGGGCAATGGCATATTCGTCATTTCAGATGTCTGTCTATTGAAATAAGATAAAATAATAGGTTGAGTGTGTTATAGCATATTACCCTAGATTTATAGTGTGTTTTGGCAAAGACAAAAAATTTTGATGGTCTGTGGCAAAAGCCACACTTGAACAATGTGTGCTGGCAAATTTTGCCTTGTTATTTTCATATAACACTACAAGAAATTTGGCTATACGTGACGGTTTTATCGTGACCTTCTATCAAATCATCACAGAATTTAGTCATCTGTGACGGTTCAAATCCAAGGAGAAAGATAGATGACGATCGGTTAAATTATCGTCACAACTGGACGTCACGGATCATTTTGGTCATCCATGACGGACTCATTCGAAGGTCACAGATCCAACATCCAACGTGGCATGCTGATGTGAGCGTCCACTTCGTTCCTAGGTGTCCTGCTGAGTGGAGCCGGGCTGGTGGGACCTAGGTGTCGAAGAGATGTAAACAGGAAAAGTGGGACGAAGGTAAATGCGCCCAAAAATTTTGTTGCTGCTGGGGCTTGATACGTAGACCTCTCGGTCTCAATAGCAGCGCCCTAACCAAAGTGGGATACTCAGCTGTTTGTGTTCATTGATGATCTATTTCCTCTTTTATTCGTGAACCAATTGTAATCCTTTTACTCAAAGGATCGTGACCCACAGATCTCCGCACCACAACCGTATCTGTCGGTCTCCTCACCATCCAAACCCGCGGCGGCGGCGGCGGCGGCGGCGTGACGCCCTCCGGCGAGTGCGAGACAGCGAGGACGCGGATCGGCTGCCGCTCCGCCCGTGGGGCACTCGCAGCCGGCAGCGCGCGTAGGCGGCTGCGCGCGGGTGGCCGGCGGCCGGCGGGTCGGGCGTTTGAGCCACCGGAAGCCAGCGCCTGTGCGGGAAGGAGCGCTCCTTCAACCAGCGCTGTGCGTTGAAGGTGAATGTCTCTCCTGCACCTTCTATTTTGGGCGATCTAATTTTGGCGGAGGGGATGTGGTCGCATGTGCCCCATGAGATGGAGCTGTCCCTCTTCTTCTCCGTGTTTGGCTATATCTATTTTGTCCGGCAATGCTGCTTGTATAGTCATCTTGTGTAGGCATTCTTTTTCATTTTCTTTGTTGGCTTAACCCATAACTCTCGGTTGTGATTTTTGAGTCACCATACACCACTAGCTAAACTCTTTCTGTACATTAGCGAAAGTTGTGGGAAATCAGGGCACGGATGTTTGCTGGGTTACCTCACTAGTGGATGTGCTTGAAAAGCTTGGGATTGATGCCCTGAACTAAATTACCACAGGATCCTCATCAATTTCTGCTGCTACTACCAGCAGTGCCTTCTCAGTGTGATAACATCTGTGGAGGGTCCTGGCATGAAAGAATGAAAGATAATCTGCATGCTCAGTAAATAAATGTTGTTTTCAGACATTAGTTATTACTTTCCAATTTCTTTACATTATTAAAACTAAATTTTGAATTCTGTAGAACAGTATCTGAAGGTTTCCTTTTTAAATGCAAATTGAAAATGAGTGAAATCATTCCTAGAGATTGTATGCTTGTGCTCCTCACAATATAAATTAGTTTACAGGTGAGGTCTTTTCACTTTGTTCCTTCTCATTGCAGAAGCTCCGATCAATCCTTATTTACTCCTACGGATGAGAAAGTGTATGCGCAACAACGCATACATGCAGAAACTAGGACTTCCTGTGCTAGCTCAACTGTGTGAGCACACTACTATTTCCCCAGAAAAGCGGCAGCAGCAGGACAGAGAAGACTCTGGTTCGGAGTACAATGGCGAAGATGAGGCTAACAGTGATGCCCATCAAAGTGATGATGACCAGGAACCTGCTACTTTATCATCTAAGGTGCTAGTTATTCCATAGTGTCAAATCTTGATATGTGGTTTGCTTGCTAATTGCATCTAATGTTTATCTATCAATCTGTATGTTTGATTTGTTCTTTGTAGAAGAAGACAACAACAAAGAAGAGGAAGAGAGGTGCTGAGAAGGAACAACCTAGTATGCAATCTAGTGTTGTCACAAGGGGAATGAAGAAACGTCCAGCTCATGTTAATGCAATGAATAATCAAGCTGAAATCCCTAATCAGGCTACAGAGGAAGGTTAACTGACTACATTCCTGTAACAAATTGAACTCAAATTTAGAGATAGCATTCCAAAGTGCTATTACTAATTCTATGTTGCATTGTAGCTGATGCAGGCGAGCAAAATGGCTGCCTAGCTGGAGATGAGCATGTACGCACTGAGCTGAACCTAGATGGACACACTCCAAATGATGTCACGATGAATGATGTCAATGAAAATGGACAAACACAGGTTGCCAACATTGCTGAAGGTGTGTATTTCTAAGTCTTGCACATTGTAAAACTTTTCCACACCCAACATAGGACAGCAGTATACTAACACAAATCCTTTAGATGACCTATTTGATGAGGAGGATAGGACGAGGGGACCTAGTATTGGGAGAGAACTTGTTCAAATGACTCGCTCAAGGAAGAAAAGACTTCCTTTGGTTATTGAGCCGGGGAAGAGAAGACCAAACTCAGTGATGATTGCTGCAAAATTTGCAACTGAGTGCAACATTGCAGTAAGGAGTATTGTTCCAATATTTCCAAATTGGAAGGAATACAAGAAGTATCCTAAGCTGATCAACGCATATATAAAAAGAGTTGTTGTAAGTGTTCAAACTTACCTCTTTCCATTGTTTATTTGCAACATTAACATTGTGTATTCAATAACAATTGTCAATGTTGTTTACTGTTACCAGACAAAGTTTAATACAGATGAAAATTCAGTACCTATGAAAAAAGCATGTGTGGCTATGATGAAGAAAGCTGTTCGCCAGCGCCACAAGCTCAAAATGAGGTATTTCAATGCTTTGCCACTACATCAGTGCCCACAAAATCTCCCGTGAACACAATGACCGATGAGCAATGGGATAAACTTGTGGCACACTGGAAAAATGAGCAAAAAATGGTAAGAACATCAAATTGTTCTAATCTCATTATATTTGATGTCTTGTGTGCTTAGCAACAAAATTGTGTTGCTGTAGGTGACTTGTGAGAAGAACAAAGTGAATAGAAGCAAAGTGCAGTTCCATCAGACCACTGGTTCTCGCAGCTATGAAACGCATATTGTACATTTGGTGAGTACAACTCATTGTCACTTTCCACTAGAACATGTTGTTGGAGCTTCAATTATAAGATACTATATATGGACATGTTTGTGAGGTCTTTTCTTCTCTGCATATTTGAAAGAGCTTTGTATGTACCTAGATTAGTAAAAATTGATAAAAAAATCTGTTGCTGATTGTGAGCTCTTTTCACTAGAACATGCTGTATGTGATGTCTTTTCACTAGAACATGCTATTTGTGAGGCCTTTTCTTCTCTCGCATATTTAAAAGAGCTTTGTATCTAGCTATCGCACAAAGATTAGTAATAGTTGACAAAAAACAAACAGCTGGTTGCTTGGTTTTCACAGCTTATATCATTGCAAACTAAACTTGGGCTGCAAAATTGCTAAGTCATTGACACTACAAAATGTTGTAAATTATTTTGTTTACTGCCCTTTATCTGTGTTAATATACATATAATCAGCAACAAATTTTTAAAGTGTTCTTTTCTATCTTTTTTTCAGGCGGACAAGTACAAAAATGAACCACCAAATGCACTCGGAACTACTAAAAGAGACTCACTACAGCAAAAAGAAAGGATTTGCTCCTAATGTCCAATCTCTTGTTGTAAGTAAAATCAGCTCACAACTAGATAATACATTCTGTTCATATGTCATGATCATTGAGTTATCTATGTCTTCTCCACTTTGCTAGGCTGAAATAGAGGAGAAGCTGAATGAACCCGTAGGTGATGGTCTTGAACCAAAGGATGTGACTCAGGTTGTTTATGAGGCTCTTGCTCAAGACTAAGAAGAATAGGTTTCTTGTAAATGTCGGGCTCCAAAGCAATGCCACACGTGTTAGTGCGGAGAGTGACCTAGAAGAGGAACTAGTGGTGGAAAAACAAACATCAAGTGATCTTAGGGAGGTTGTTAAGGCTCAACAACAGCAAATGGAAGAAATGATGAAGAAATTCCGGAGGCGAAGCGGCTAGGGCGAAGCAAGAAGAGGAGAGGGCTAAGCAAGAAGAGGAGTCAAAGAAAAGGCAAGCTGAGATTGATGCGCTGATCAAGACTTTGATGTCCATGGTTCCAGGATCCCAAGCAACACAGTAAGGTTGTCTTGGGTTATGGGCTGGTACTTTGCTTGTTGGTTGCTTATTTTGATGATGGATGCCGATGTGAACCTGGCTGTGTCTCTTGGTGTATGGCTATGAACTTATGTGCATGTGAACTGCAGCATGGTCTTTGACCTGTGCATGCACGGCTTTTGGTGATGGATTCATGTTCTGTGAACTATATTTAGATGTATGTGTGAACTACAGCATGGTCTTTGACCTGATGCATGTCTTTGTTGTGCCAAACTTTATATGTAACTATATTTAGATGTATTTGTGATATTATGTGGTCTTTTGTGACGATATGAAGCATGTGAATTTAAATTTGAATGTGTGGTCAATTTCAAAGTGAAATTGGTGTCTATTTAAATTTGATTTTTTTGCATTTTAAATTTAAATGTTTGCTAATATGTTATGGGCCACAATGGGCTAATTCTACTATGCAATTGGGCTAGCCCAATAGTGCCTACTAAAATATGGGCCTCACTAAATTTAAAAAATACACAAGACATGGGCCTAATTGGAGAAAATGGGTCATAGAAAGCCTACGATGATGTGGCAAGGTGGCAGCCATGTCAGATCCAACATCATCAAATGACATGGCAATAGCCGACTTGGCAATAAAACTATGACGGCTAAGTTCGTCACCATAGCCTCTTGCTATAGTTTCCCTCCCGTTTGTCCATGACGACCCAAAAACCAATCTGTGACGTTCTATTTTGGTCCAAAAAATGTATGACGCGGGATAGGTGACGTTTTACTGGATCGTCACCGATAGTTAATCGTGACGTATTTTTGCTTGTCCGTGACAAAATCAAGACGTCACGTAAACCCAAATTTCTTGTAGTGTAAATTTATATAAAATGAGTTTGAAGTTAAAATTTTTGTGACAATGTGTATTTATGGATACCCTAACAGTGTGCAAAGTTTGAAATTTTTTTATAAACTTCTAAGTATGGTTTTACAAAGGATTTTCACGATGGCACCGAATAGGTGGTTTGCACTGAATATTTCCCCTTAATTAATATAGATAGCCACATTTTCTCAAAAATATTATAGAATATAGATAGATTATTAGGTATATCATACTTTTATATTTTTCAGCAACACATCAGATGCATACACTCACATTCGTCTTCACCACTCCGACAAAGGCACATCCTATCATTCGACATCTAGGCAACAGACTTTTAGAAGTTGAACTTGATGAAATAGGCTTCTTGTGTTCTTACCTAGCTTCTTTTTAGTCTAAATTGTGACTTTGTCCTCATTGATTCAACTTTGTAATTTTCTCCCTATATTTTAAATACGAATACAAAGTTTATTCCTATTTCATTTAAAGGAGTTAACATTATTATTATAAGTTCATGTAAAACTAGCTAGTTTTCCCATGTGAATTTGCCCATAGTTTTTTAGTATCTGACTTTAACCTCTATTTTGACATCAAATATTCAGACAATATTTTAAAAATATATAGAAAAATTACAAATATTTCAAATTTGAACAAAGTTTAACATGCTTTCATCCATCATCTAAACCTAAGAGGTATAGGTTAAGGTTAGTGGTCAGTGTGATTTTTTTTTTTCTGTAACTCGTTTGTTTGGCATTAATCTAACAAGGTCTAAATAGGGGGCAGGATAAATCACAAAGTTGAAAAAAACGTGGTTATAACCATAATTAGTCTTTAGAGAGTGGTAAGAACACCAATCTCCAAGGAATAACTAGCGATGCCTCACTATCAAGGAATAAGGACGCTACCATCTAAAACGTAGCCAAGCTATCAAATCAAGACTTGTCCATGATCGATACTAGCCTTCTAACCTAGTATGTTAATATCTCTATTCCAAAAAAAATATATATGGTTAACGTTGAACTATCTTAAAATTTGATTGAGTACGTAAGAAAAGTGTTGAACATATATGACTCTAAATAGAAATACTCTAAAAATACATTTATATTGAGTCTAGTAATACTTATTTAGTTTGGTAAGTGTTATTATTTTATGTTACAAATTTAGTTAAATTTTATATTGTTCGATGATTTAGCACACTATTCTAAAATTGGGTTCTTTAACTTAGATGAGGAGTGATTGGTTCTCCTTTTGTGTACGTACCATATGTCACATCATTACGTCATAGATAATGCCACCTTATAAATTATATAATCCCCTGCGGCGGGTATCGTGTAACCATTTGGCCATTTCATATATCATCTTTCCTTTTCACCATGTCCTCGCGTCACATGATATTTGACTTTATACACGATACATTATACTACTTGAGATATGTTTATGTTTATAGGGTGACCAGGTGTCCATTTGCTTACAAAGTTGGGAATGGATGGCTCAGAATTCCGATCTAAAGGTATGAACTGTCAGCCAAAAGCATGTAAATAAACTAATACGTACTCCCATATATATTTATGTCACGTGCACGGTGTCTATAAACTGATTGTATTGTATCCAAGCTAAAACAATCAGTCACTTGCTTGTCCACTTGTAACAAGCGGCCAAACTTCCATATACGGATGGGGAGCAATAAAGCTGTGCAATATATTATGTAGTACAACGAGTCTGCAGTCTGAACGGCCTAAAAAAAGTATAGTATCTATAGAGAGTTCCCGGCCGTCTCTTGTCACATTTTGAACATGCATGGCAGAAATGTTAGATTACTGGAGGAACAGATAGTTACTGCATGAGCTGACTTGTGCTGAGTTGTCAATTAATCAACTCGACCTTGGCTAGCTTCATGCATGATTAAATTAAATTAAATTAAATTAAATTAAATAAAATAAAATAAAATAAAGAGAAAAATGCATAGCGGTCCCTAAACTTGTCAGAGGATGTCATTTAGGTTCTCAAACTCCTAAAATACGCACCTAATAAGTTCTTAAACTTGTTAGAGGATGACACGCTTGTACGTCTCTGAAAGTTAATTTAAGGGTTGGTCGGCATTAGTTGGTGCCAACGTGGACTGCCACATCATCAAATGATCCTAGTCTAGACCCATTTGGACCTGTAACCTACCATGTGCTAAGTTTAAGGACCTATATATGCATTTTAGGAGTTGCAAACCTAGATGACACCCTCTGCAAAAATTTAGGAGCCGTCGGGGTATTCTACTCTAAAAGAAAACACAAATTGTGTGTTAAACATGATGCGAACAACAACAAACAAGGCCATGCTGATGATCTATATACTGTACGACACATGTAAATCAGATGGGCAATGTGAGCAACTAAGTAAATCCAACTGAAAAAGATAAACAGGGGCATGCAGAAGAATTGTTATCCGCAAATGTGGGCTTCCCACTGTCATTTTGGATTGTATCCACACTACTGATTATTATATATAATATATAGTATAGACTAAAAAGAGTACTTAGCCAACTTGCTTATAATTAATCGAAACTTGGATCTCTTCGTCAACTAGCTACTTTAATTAACTATCTATCTATACTATAATGGAATTCTTCTAAAAGAGTGGGAAGCCTGTACCATACACCTGACCCCACAGGCAGGCTTCCCACCCTCCTTACTCGCGCCCACATAAAAAACCTCCGACCTGCAAGTCAGAAAACGCGAGGTCGGGGTAGGGGTACGGCGGCAGCGCTTCCACTCCCCGCGTAGGAGCGTCTAGGGTTTGGCATAGGGCGGCGGCTGAGTGACTCCAAACGCCGCCCCCAATCGTGATGAAGCCTCCCATGGCCGCGACCCCGCCTCCCATGGTGGTTGTGGTGGTGAAGCCTCTGCATGGCCACGAGGCGATCGGACCGCAGCGGCACCATCACACCGAGCAAGGTGAGGATTCAAAAGCAGTTTCGAATCTCCCGTCATCCGGAGTTGTTGCTGCGTCTCATCATTTTTTTTCTCGCTACACATTCCATTGCAAAGGAAATCGGGATCTCGATCTCGGGGTTATAGGGCCATAGTATCAAGTCACCGTAGCGTTAGAGAGCAGAGGAAATCAGGATCTGGGGTTAAAGAGCCATCAGGCAATTCACCATCTGCAGAGTGCCATCGCCCTTTCTGTCTCTCCAATCCATATAAACCAACATGTGAGATTGTAACAACTCCAAGATAGACTTAGCTAAATCTTGCATCTCATGAGCATGATCATCTCATAAGCATCATAATTGCATTTTGTGGTAGCATTTGTTTGAGTGCTTGGGTTAAAATGCAAATAGGGTTTTTCAAATTGTTGCTAGAAGTCATATTTGTCTTGCTTTTCTCAAAAAGAAGCTTTAACAAAGTTTATGGAGAAAATTATTTGGAGAAAACTTTGTTTTCACCTCAAGTCATGAAAATGAGTTTAAGGGCATCAAAAAGGGCAAAAACAGTTTTATTCTTTTTAAAAATCAATTTTTTATATGTATTTATTTGACCCCAAAATCTCATTTTCAAATCTAGGCCGAATTAGTAAAAACTTTCTACATGAAAAATATTCCTCTCATTATTTGGAGAAACTTTCATGTTTGGAGTTTTTTCAAATTCGCAATATTTTTGAATCTACAAGCAGTCAAACTTCCTAGTTCATTTTGACTGGGGTGGACCCACCCGGCCCCACCTGTCATCATCTTTTCCTCCCCTCCCCTTCTGCCGTGCGCACAGAACGGCAGAGCGCCGCAGCGCTGCTCGCTGCCACTGCCGCCCTCGCTTCCCCGCCTGAGTCGAGGAGACGAGCTCGCGTGCGCACTCGAGCGCGCCTGCGCTGTCCCCCTCGACCTGCCCTGCCTGCTCGCTGCCGCCATGCCGCCCCGCCTGCGCCGCCGGATTGCCGCCGCGATGCCGCATGCCGCACGCCGCCAAGCAAGCCCGCCAAGCACGTCGCGACGACGCAACGGCCCGCGCGGCACTCGAGCACCGCCCGCACGCTGCCTGACACCGCCTCGCTGTCCCGCTGAGTCGTTGCCGTCGCTGCGCCGTCCGCCATGGCCGCCGTGTCCCTCCGCACGCACCCGTGACCCCTCGGGCCAAATTGGCCAAGCCGAGTGGCTTTAAAACACGCGCCTCACTCCTCAGTCCACTCGCCCCACTCCAATTTCTCTCCCACTCGCCTCCACCACCGAGCCGCGGAGCTCGCCATGGCCGCCGCCGCAAGCCGCACCGGCTAGCCACCAACCCGCTCCGCCATTTTCTTCCCTGGCCGCGTCTCGGTGATCGGCATCCCTTCCTCCACCTTCGACCTCCATCAATTGGCAAGAACGAGATAAGGTAGTGGCCAATCGGCCGTTTTCTCCTCCGTCGCTGGGAGCCTTGCTCCGGCGAGCTTCTTCGGCGCCGCCGTACGCTCGCGCCCGTCATCATCTTCACCACCTAGCATGCGCACTAGCTCCGCCTTGGTCTGGCGAAGCCCGTAGGCATTTCCAAGCGCGCCGCCGTGGCCTGCTCCGGTGTGCAGCCGTCGAGCCTCGCCGCCGCTCGCCGCCGGCCGTCGCACCTGCCGCTTTAGGGCACTAGGGACCCCATCTTCACCACAGCCGAGCTCGCACCGTCGCCATGAGCACGCTGGTGCCACCCCCGTCGCCGGACTCGCCGCCGTCGGCGAGCTCTCGCCGGTCAGCGGCGGTGCCCTGTTCCCGGCCCGCTGACCGGTGGGGCCGCTGACCGGGCCCACGCATCAGCGGCGCTGGGCGTGTGTGCGCCCGTGTGCGCAGCGCGGGCCGCGTGTCAGCCGCAGCGGGGGAAAACCCCGGGTGCGCGTAGCAATTTAGAGTATTTCCTGTTTTCGAAAAGGATTTCCAGAAAATGTGTTTAATCTTCCAAGAATCATATCTCACTCATTTTAAGTCCATTTTGGGTTATTCAAATTTCAGTATTTTTGTAATGAAGTGCTTTATGCATGTATGGTATTGGTTTACTATTTTGGGATACTTTTCTGTACAGTTTTATTTAATGTCTACAATTGCTGATATCTTGTTAAATGCATATTTAATTATAGGTTTATCAGAAAAATGTGATTCTTGTTTTGTTGCTCTAGTTAGGAGATGCTTTATCTGTGAAAAATATTAGTTAGACATGTCATGTGTAGAAAATGCCTTGTTTATTTATTGTGCTTGCTTTGCTTAGAGGTTAGGAAATTCATAATTAATTATTTATGCAAGTATTAGGCTTGATAATTTTTCTAGGGTGTTTTATGCTTATAAGTAGCTGTTAATCCTATGAGATCTGTTGTTTGACACTTTTCATAGTACAAAGTATTTTTAGGTCTTGGTTTGCTGCTGCCTTGTCTTTTTTGTATAGGATAAATGGTTTACTGTTTTGACTTAAAAATTTTATGATAGGCTTTCTGTTACCTAGCTAAGCCACTGTAATTTTTGTAGATTTTTCTGAACAGTCTAGCTATAGGTTGCTGTTGTACTGTCGACGAAATATCGGCGATAGTCCGACCAGGGGTATGCCCTGACCGGTAATGGATTGGCGGAAGGCGCACGAGATTGCGAGCAAGACGTAAACAGGGAGCAATCACACGAGGTTTACCCGGTTCAGCCGTAAGGATGCGTAAAACCCTAGTCCCGCTCTCTCGTTTCGATTATGATGTGGATGTATGAGTTCGTGCGTTATGCCGATTCTGTCCTTCGGCATGGGGTCCTTGCTCTCCTTATATATCACGGGGAGCAAGGTTACAAGTCGGAACCAGCCTATCTGGTACTAAGTTTACATACTTTACAAGTCTAAACTTTCCTATCTCAGGTAGGTCTTGTCCTCCTTGTCGGTCTTCGATATTCTTGCCTGTTTTAGGCTGTCCGACCAGCCTGAGCCGATCGGTCTTGAAGCTTGATGGGCCGGCCTGGCGATAGCGTGTCGGCCCAAAGTAGGCCGTGAGGGTATATGGAGTTTATACCTCCACAGCTAGTCCCCGAGCATCATGGATCTTGAGGGAAAAAACACCGTCTTGCTTGGTTGAGTGAGAAAGGGTGGTCGGACACACGTTCGACATATAGTCCGAGCATGGCTGGAGGACCGTCTAATGCTTCCGACCACACTTTGCTTACACTTGGTTGACGTTTTCGGTTTTGACCGAAAGATTTATGATGCTCCCGAAAAGAAAAAGAATTTTGAAAGGGTCCCAAATGCGGAGACGTGGGCCCTCGTTAGTATGTGATGCCTGCCATCACATGGTATCTGTCGTGATTGGTCGTTACCTTAGCTTAGTTTTGAAACTAAACTCTTTGTAAAGAGAAAGATTCAGGCCGAGTCATGCAAATGACGTGGGCCCACGTAGTCCCCAAGATTGCTGTAAGATAGTATATGTTGCAGCAAGCTCTAAAAGAAGGATCTAGCCTATGTCACCTCTCAGGTGACATGGGCCCACGTAGTCCCCGAGCCTGAGATGAGGTGGAACACGTTATGTCAGGGTCTAAAAAAGAAGACAATTATATCGTGCTTTATGTGTTTCCGACCACTCTTTGAGTGAGACCGAGCAGGCCAAATTTCATTTGGGCTGGTCGGTTTGAACCATGCCATAACTTTGTCATGATTAAGTTAAGATAGCTTTGCTACTTAACTCGGTCCCAAATAAGTGTGGTGTGAGACCATGGTTTTGAATCTAAACCCATGAAATAGCTTAGCTATTTGTGTGCCGTAATAACCGGTATCATTGGCAAAAAATCCTACCAAATTGTCGGATTGTGTGGGTTGAAATATGGATGCTATACTGATGCTATACTGTAACTTGTGAATCAGTTCTTCGAGTTGTTGCTGCAAAGAGAAATTTTGGTATGAGTGAATGTTTGATTTGATGTGATTTGATATAATCTATGACATAGAGTTGTATCAAGATGTGTTGTTTGAGAATGGTTTTTAGTAATCGCCTCTCCTTAGAGTTAATCGGTCCGTTGTGTGTGTAGGTGACCTATAGTGAATAGCGCGTTTGCCGAATCACTTAGGGCCCTATTTCCATTGGAGGCGACCGCTGACACCCCTGTGTTGTATAGCGTTGGAGCCGTGAACACGTAGCGGGGTTGATCGGAGACAAGGCACGCCGATTGTTTTCTCGTTGGAGGGGTGACGTACTTGGCCATTTGGTACAAAGAAAAAAGGTGTTTTTAACTTTGTAAAGAGTATTTCGAACGTATTTTGAAGTAGTTCGTGTAAAGAAATCTTTTGTGAAAAAAGATCGGTGAAGGCATGTATGTTAGGTTAATAGAGCACTTATCCGTATTTTGCCGTGAGCCACCGTCTTCCCGTGGTGGATTTTGATCATGCCTTTGTTCCCGAAAGAATGGTCATAAGGTATATAAAATTCTCGTTATGCGAAAAGGGAGGTCATGCTTATTACAAGTTTGGAAGAAAAAAATTGCCACAAAGACACTCTTCTCTTTCTCATTCAAGAGCGACCCCTTAGGGATTAGATGATCCTAAACAAACAAATAAGGTGCCGGAATGTTTGGAGCCCTTTTCCTTTGGGAGCGACCGGGATCACTCGTGTTGTTTGAGCGTGATGCCGTTAACACGTAGCGAGTGGGACCGAGACAAGGTGCATTCCCGGTTTGCTTCGTGTTTGAGGTAAGAAATTTGTGAAAACCGGTTTTTCTAAAGTGTAGTCTTTTGAAATGGATGGGATGAATAAAAAATTTATTAAGGATGTGAGATACTTATCTTTCAACCGTCGTGTCGCGTCATGATCGCGCGCGAGGCGAAAATATTCGGTTGCTGATGCAACCGTACATCAGCGACCGGGTTGTCACGTCAAATCTCGGGTACAGTTTTCAGATTCTGGTCTAGTCAATGCTTCCTGGCGTGGTGGGTCCGTTGTGTCAGTGGCACAATCGTTCCACCTTCTGATGACCTGAGTCAGCGAGCGTGCGGGGGGTTCCCGAGGCGGGGGAAACGTATAAATGCTTATTGCTTTAGTGGAGCGGTTTTCGTCGCTTCGTGCTCTCGGGGAACGAGAGGGCCGCGGGGGTTTGATTACCCACGATCTCATCGGTTGCCTTTTTGATTCCTCCGAGCTCTTCTATAAATCGTGGTCTCGCGCTGAGTTCTGCGTACACGCAGCGCATTCTCTGTTCTTGTTCTTGTCCATCTGCTTCCGCAAACTTAGGGTTTTAGATCCCATACTCGCGCCGCCGCCTCCTAGATGGATCGCCGTGATGGATCGCCGTCACGGTAAGCGCCCGGCGGAGGAGGAGGAGTCGGTGAACTCCCCTCGGGAGGTGAGGCCGCGGAGGAGGTGAGCTTGGATTGGAGTTTTTCCTTGATTAATCTTGGGGTTTTCTTCTTTTGGTGTAACCGCTATTTTTCGTTCACAATGTAGGTACACCCTCCTGACCATTGGAGGTGCGGCAGGCACCTCCGCCGCGGGCGCCGCCGAGGCGGCGAGGAGGGCGACGGAGGACCGGAGGGATGTACGGGGCCGCGGCCCCGAGCGTGGGCTCGGGTCGTGGAGGCCGGAGCCGCCGTCGCCGCGGCGGAGCATGTGGCTCCCGTCGTGGCGGAGGAGGTGGCGGCGGCCGCCGCGTTTCTACGCCGCGTTCGCGAGAGCAAAGGTCTCGGTGAACTCTCCGGCGCGCGCTCGAGCGCCGTCGGCGGAGCCGCAAAGACGTCGGGGACCTCTACTCCGACGCCACCAAGCGCCCTGGGCAGCGGAGGGAATGTGGACCTGTTCCTGAAGGCACCGTCCTCCGCCCAGAGGAGCCGGGAGGCGGAAAAGCGGCGGGCCGCCGACTTCGACGCCGATGCTAACGCCGCCGTCAATGAGGCGGCGGACGAGAGGCCGGCCCGCAAGGTCCAGTGGACACGCCGCTTTGGCAGCCGCGAGGCCGCCGACATCGTGGTCGGCGGTAAGTACCGAGTTCTCTCGTTGTTCATATGTCCCGAGTTGTTCTCGTCTTGGCATTTTTAATTTTTTACTGTTTTTGCAGAGCCGACGGAGTACTGGAGCAGGGCCGGCAGAGGCCGCTCATGCGGCGGCGGATGCGGTGAACGCCCGGGCGGCGATGTCATCGCGCGGCCGGCGGCGATCCCGGCCAAGTGGCCGCGGTGGCGGTTCATGGCGTTCGTCATGGTGCCTCCGCCGCTTATGCCACCGTTGACGCCATCTCGGGTGTTGATGTCCGTGGATGGAGCGCGGTGGCGGCGCATGACGCCATGGAGGGCGGCGCCGTCGATTTCACCGGGGCGGCGGAGGCCGTCGTTGCCGCGACTCCGCCGACCTCGGTGGTCGGCAAGCTTTTCGGGATGACTAGATTGCTTAGATGCAATCGGTCCCGCCGTTTGTAAAAATTTTTATATTTTTAATGAAGGAATTGGATCTTTTGAGATGTGTCTTGTGCCGGAATCCTTCGAGATTTCTTTTTATTTATCTCTTTATTTAGATCCTATTTTATGACTTTGTCATGTTTATGCCGTAGGATTTTGTTTCAGATTTGGAATCCTCTTGTTTAGAGAATGTCGTAAAGCATCGATCCGAGGATGATTTTCCTTTGAATGACAAGAAAAATTCATGTGCTCAAGTGTTTGACATGAAGAACTATTTCTCATTATAAAATAGTACACATTAGATTGCTTTTTTGTCATTAGAATGACTTACAACGATGTGTACGACGACGCTAACTTAAACCTTGAAAGGGAAATCGCCTAAAAAGAAAACTTGTGCCGATAAAAGAGGAGGACGTATCTCTCATTCTTTTTAGTTTTCCGGCTCGCTTCTCCTTCTTCCAAGTCGTGAATCATGACCGGATCTTCTTCGGTGCAGTAGTAGGTCGTCATCGTCCAGACTTGATCGTCTCGGCGTCGGGCGTGGTCGGATATACTTATCCCGTTCCGAGTAGTATTGAGATTGTCCTTTTTTGGAAAAGGCACATCTGTAAAGGAATCTAAGGAGCTTGAGTTTTTCTAAAACTGGCTTCCTTTTTGAACTACTTCATACCACTCGCCGTTGATAAACATGCCTTCTGATGTTTTGCGCCCTGGTGATCGAACTGTTCTGATGCGCCGAAGATTGGCTGGGTTTATTGGATTAGGGAATATGTGCTCGGTGTGCGGAGGTATCCCGTCCTCGGGAGGAGTTGGACCGGGGAGCCTCCGGTTTGGTTCTCTCGGTCTGCAAATTGTCCAAGAAGGGAGTGATGAAACCATTACGGTTTGTTTGAACAGACGGAACCATTCGTCTAGGAGGAGGGCTCCGAGCACGTTTGTATACAGTAGTCGTCTGTATGGGTTGGGTACAACAACAAGGCTCATCCGTGTTAGGTGAATCCCTTGTGTCGTCCCTTAATGGGCTTATGCCGAAACTGCGGCGATTCTCTCTGGTTGCTGCCATGTGTTTTTGGCGCTCTTCCCTTCGTTTTCTTTCTACGTCTTGGTGTCGGTCAGCAAGTGCCCTGGCCCTGTGTGCTGACGCGCTTGTCATTGAGGGGGATTGAGTTGAACGTGCTCGTGGTCGTTCAGCTCTTTGCTCATGCACCCGATGTTGTCATGGCGAGCCAATATCTCTTGCTTTGTCGCCTTTCCCTCCGTTGTTCATCACGACGAAGGGCAAGCGGCTAGCTCGGTGCGTTCTACGAACAACCGGCGTTAGATGTGTTGTTTTGTGGGGATCGTTCTTGCTGCGTTGCCGCAAAGGGTGCGATTGGCGGGTTCCGACCGGTTCGTCGGATTTCTCGGCTGGCGTCGCCGTCGTTCGTTGCGACGGCGTTTCGCGCATGCATCGTTGACGCGTAACTCCGACTAGGTACATCGTGTCGGGTAGTTTGTGTCGTACGAACTGGACTGCTTTGTTCCGTGAGGCTTGTTGTGAAGTCCTCTCTCTCGGATCTTGAATATCGGCTAAGATTCTCGCCGTATATTGCTCGGCCGGCCTCTCCGACCACTACGAACGATGGTTGGCCGTGGTCGGAGCCGCTGTGAGTTTCTTCCACCACCCGTTTGTGTACGGTTGCCACGAGGATTTGTTGGAATGTGACGTCGTAGATTCGCCGGCCGCGAACGTGGCCGTTCGGAGCGCCCGTTGACATTTCTAACGCCACTCGGTGTTAGGTTGTCATCCCTAACATGGCGCCAAAAATGCTTGGTACTAAATAATGCAACTGCTACTAGAAATAAATATGGGATCCGCAAGCGCACGAGATAATACCGATGTAGCATTTTAACCAGGAGTAATCCAGGTATCGTTATTTATAATTTTACCACCGGGAAGGGAAGGCACTGGATAATGAGTGATGAGCAATGCACATGCAATAATGGAGAGCTCAACCTTGTCTCAGATCGATCATCTCATACAGGGTAAGTGTCACATAAAATATAGGAATGAATGATAAATGACATAAGATAAATGAGAGCATTTAGCCACATAAAATAATAGTAATAAGCCATCTCAACTTAGCACTCTAAGCTTATAACACTAGCATGGACTAGGACGATCTAGGGTATAATCCTATGTTATTCTAACTATAAAGTCAAAGCATACAATGATTAGTGCAAGAACATCTAGCAATCATGGTGGGAAAAGGTTACACCTATGCATAGTGATATTACCAGAGAAGACAAGAGACATAGCAATGACTTCAATGTAATAGGTTTGTTCTCGCTAGACCTATACTCGGGAGAAGGGCTACAAAGGACTCAACAGACCGTCACTCCCGCGATCTACCTCACGATCCGGAATATAGGGTGCAATCGCAGATAAATACGGTCTAGGCACCACGCCTACACAATATTTACCACTCACCCATCGATCTAATGAGCAAGCGCTATACGATCCTATGCATAAACATAATTCTAGTCCAACTATGCTAAACATATAATCAAAGTAAACTAAGAACAATATAATTGAGAACATAATCAAATAGAGCAAAGTCAAGTCTCGATATAATAGAATAGAATAAAGTACTACTCATAGTATCACGAACAATGATGAATATTACAAGAATGTAAAGGGGAATTACCAAGAACTTCGACAGATCCGGACTCCAAGCTAGGCTTGATTCCCTCTAGATCTATTCCTATGTAGCTATGCTACTAAACTATGGAGCTCTAATTGAGATGGTGGCTCGGCTTCTTCGAATTCGATGAGAGAATGAACTCTTGAATGAATTAGGGTTTCACCAGGGGCCGGGGCTCGAATATATAGCCCCCTAGGATGAACCACGCCTCGGATCAAACCGACCTAAATGGACGATAATTATTCATCCTCAAAGGCGGTGGAGGCAGGATCCACGAGACTCCACCCGATTGGTGGAGGTGGGGAGTCGGCCGACTCCCCCTTGGGTCGGCCGACCGGCCACCCCGCTGTGGGGGCCCAGCCTTCGGGGTCGCCTTCGGAGTCTTCTAGATTATACAATTTTACCCGTTCGGTCTTTATCTCTATGTAATCATGACATGTGGGCCTCCTTTGGTTCTCTTTCCGATAACCCCCGTAGAAATAGACAATCACCAAAACTCGTGGAATTCTCGTCGTGTAACCCCTATATCTAACAGTGAACTCATATTAGTCCTTTCTCTTGCTGCGTTGACGGTATAAAATTGATACTTAACGACCGTCAACACGCCCAAAAGTTACTCTGCGACGGTTGTTTTGTCCTCGTGTTGACGGATTAGGAATTTGTTGTTGTCGCGCGGTTTGTAGATCGCGACTGACGCGTCGTCGGAGCGACTCAAAGTTGGCATGGGTTTCTGTCAACCTCATGTCTTGTTGATGGATCAAACGGAGTAGCCGTGCCGTCAACTATCAGTGGTGGATTGGTTGGGACTGCAATGCTGGTCACCGGGATGAGTTGGATCTGGTTTGGAGCAGCCACCATTGTTGGTGCCATTGTCGGCGTGATAGCCAGAGGCGTGAGAGTTGTAGTAGCAGCTTGCCGAGTTGGAAGTCCAGGTGAACGTTCCGGTTGAAGGTGAGGCCAGCCGAAGGTCATGGAAGCCGGGAAGGAAACCATCTTGATCGACGTGAAATCTCGGTGCGCACCCCTACCCGGGCGCGCCACCGTCGACGAAATATCGGCGATAGTCCGACTGGGGTATGCCCCGACCGGTAATGGATTGGCGGAAGGCGCACGAGATTGCGAGCAAGATGTAAACAGGGAGCAATCACACGAGGTTTACCCAGGTTCAGCCGCAAGGATGCGTAAAACCCTAGTCCCGCTCTCTCGTTTCGATTATGATGTGGATGTATGAGTTCGTGCGTTATGCCGATTCTCGTCCTTCCTGGCATGGGGTCCTTGCTCTCCTTATATATCACGGGGAGCAAGGTTACAAGTCGGAACCACCTATCTCGGTACTAAGTTTACATACTTTACAAGTCTAAACTTTCCTATCTCGTAGGTCTTGTCCCCCTTGTCGGTCTTCGATATTCTTGCTGTTTTAGGCAGTCCACCAGCCCGAGCCGATCGGTCTTGAAGCTTGATGGGCCGGCCTGGCGATAGCGTGTCGGCCCAAACTAGGCCGTGAGGGTATATGGAGTTTATACCTCCACATGTACCCCGTAGTAATCGTAATCATTTTTCGACGAAGTCTAGGTTAACTAGTGTCTTTGCTATGCTTAGTTAGGCTCTAATAGGTACAACCTGTTAGGATGATGTTGACTACCTTGTAGTACCATGATTGGTTCATCATCATCATCATCATACACTTTAATTCTGTATTGCATTCCCGATGCTCATACGCACCGATGCATCATACAGATTGCCTAAGAAGTGACGCCGTAGTTCCCGAGGAGCCGGAAGGAGAGGAGCAAAGAGGGGAGCAAAGGCTTTGCAGAGGCAAAGAAAGGACGAGGACCCGGATGCTGACTTGCCTGAGTGCCCTAACCATCAGCCTAGCTCCTTTGTGAAAGGCAAGCCCCGGAGCATTACTCCTACATTTTTCAAAATGTTTTACTTGAGCCATTTATTTATTATGATGCATTAAGTTAATAGGTGTTGCCTGGAACCGTTACTGCATTATGAGAACCTTGATCCACCTAAATACTTTTACCCTATTAAATTCAGGATCGCGCTTATGCTTAGCACTGCTTAATTAGATCGGTAAAAGACGGATGATTGACCCTCATCCGCGAGGTAGGTGGTTACTACACTTTGGTTGATACTATGGAGGTTGGTTTAGCGAACATAACCATGTGGCCATGTTAAATCATGACTAGTCGGGGTTTGAGGTGTGTTAGACTAGGGAAACTCCGTCTATGTCACTTAAAGAAATATGACTTTGTACGTCCTCGGATCATGTTGAACAATGCCTCACAGATAGCTGGAAGGATGCGATCATCCGACCGCGAAGCCTTGAGGATGTTTGGGCCGGAATTTCAGCGAGAGATGAGTGTATTGCCCACAGTGCACGGAGATGTAATCCCAAAGGCCGGCCGCACCGGAGGTACCCGGTAGCCGGGCATGCCCCGGTGCAATCGTATTTGTTGAAATCCGCGATTCCACCCGAATAGACCAAGGTGACCGTTATTCGCTCCGCCGCCGAGTGTGGTTTGTGTGAGGAATACCCGCCACCGGTTTGCAATCGATTATAATCACCATCATTCCCGGACGGTGAACACTTGACCGAGCAGCGGCACTGTCGCCAATCTATGTGCAAAGTAAGATGGTTATGCTTCTAAAGTTGTTGATGCTGGTATGCTCAACCTGAAGGATAAGATAGTGTTGATTGTTCATACCCTGGAGCTGGAGTAGTACAGGAGCTAATGTAGTGATGGCAGGATCCAACTTAAAAGATGATAAGCTAGAGAGTCCTTTATCACTAAATGACTATTTAATAAGCTCATCTTTTATTGCAAGTTAAATGAGTCAGCTACCCCACTTATAAAGCCTTGCATACTCCTTGGTGTCACTTTATCTTCTTTTATGATGGATAAGTCTAGCCGAGTACCTTCTTGTACTCGGGTTTTATTCCCTTGTTGTTGCGATGGCGAGATGTTCTATGGCTATTGCCGACTTGCTTCTTCCCGTATGGGGATGAGTAGATCGTGGGCACGATCAATCTATCTATCGTACCTCTATGTCAAGTTGCTTGGATTTGATGTTGGACCAGGCACTATGTTTCCACTAAGTGTGCGTTTGAACCAAAACTTTATTTGCTTCCGCAATTTGGATTTGAACTTGGTATTGTAACAACTATTTCGTAACTCCGATGTAATCGTCTATTTGTGAACTTATGTATTACTATGAACTGTTGTATGTTGAACTGAATTCGGTCTGGGCTGTATTGTGGAAAGTTTGAAATCCTTCGTGATTTCACGGACTACCGGGTTGATATAGGCGCCATGTGCTAATTGAGTTGCTTCGGTGACTCATTAGTACATTGTGTTTATATTAATTGGTCGGTTCTGTTACAGCTGGTATTGGAGCCAGGTTCAACGTATTACTTTTCATAAGTATGTTTTCAAACTAAAAGAATTTGTTTTACAAACATTAATTACGAACCTATAGCCACTTAATCTCATATATAGGTTTTTCAAAAGGTGTGTGGTTTTTAAAACTTATATATGTGCCTTGGACCTACCATATCCTTTGCCCAGTTAGGATTTCAGGTGGCTTATATAAGTACTAACTTGGGGGATTATTGCATCATATTTTTAATTGTCGCGCTCATACACGACGGTTTTGTATGGGGGCCATTCACTTGAATGGTTATGTATGGTTCAATTTGCCTCTACGCCAAGGTAAGTGTGAGTTGTGAGAGCATGATCGGACGCAATGCCGATCTAGGGGAGTGCTTATTGGTGCTGGATTATATACATGTTCACACATGTTTATGAGAAGGTACCCCATGTGTGGGTGTCGTCTTCTGATGACTTGTTGGGTAGTATGCACTTGGGAATGGGTGCAAGTAATCGGAGATTTCACCTTGTTCGGAAGGTGCGTGGATTTTTACGTCGCTTGCATTCATTGGGATATTGGGCTGAAATGAATCTTCTGCAGGTACACTAACTACGTAAAATGTGTAGCCCGACTAGTTACCGATATATGAGAGCACGTTTTGTATGCCACCGCCTAGACGTTATTAGATAATAATTTTTAGGCAGTGAGGATGTATGGAACGTGCATGCATCATGATTTAGATATATGCTCATGTCATTCATTACATTCTCCTCTTCCCTTATAATTAAATTGTCTCGATTCCGTATTTCCATGCTTTAACTATTAAAATTGTTGCTCATTGAAAATAAAATCCTTTCGATGGCTCGACCAAGCGCATCCGCTCGCAAGAGTTCGCGTCCCGCCCGCCACCGCAAGCTTGCTTCCCGTGGGAGTGCTCCTCTTGTGGTGCGTCGGTGCCGTCCCACGAGCTCGGGGGAGGCCGGCACTTTTCTCGGAGAAGGGTGGCTTGCCCACTCTCCTCTCGGAGGCTTCGCACGGTCCGGTTACCCTTCGGGCACGAGCCACGCACTCTTTGGACGCTAGTGACCGGAAGAACTATGGCTTTGTTTCTGTGGTGGTTGTGGTGCCACCCTTGGGCCTTGATGAGAAGTGGTCTGGATGGATAGCTAAGGGTGAGGGCATCACCATTTGCGATGGTGCTCAGGATGCTGCTTTCCTGTTACTTGAGAAGATGGTGATGGAGCTGCCCAACGAGGTGCAGAGGCTCATCCCTAGTGTTTTTCCTTTGGCTAGCCCCCGCATTGACACGTGGAGGCAGGCTCCAGGATTGGCACTAGTGGCTGGACCTCAGGAGGCAGACTGTGGCAGTGCACCTGCGCAGAGTGTTGTGTTCGCCTTGATGAAGGCGTATGCAGCACAGGAGGACCTTGCTCTCTTTAGGCACGACAAGCTGGAGCGTGTTAAGAGAGAGAAGGAGGAGCAACAAGAGATGTACGAGAAGAAGCTCGAGGATCTCAGAGAGGAGTTGGCACTGATGACTGAGCAGAGGGACCAGGCTGTTCAGAGAGAAGAGTTGGCCATGCAGCAGGTCCAGGAGCTTTAGGCAAGAGTTGGCAGACGCGACGCCACTATTCGGAAGTTTGGAGACACTTTGACCCGTACAGTTGGAGAGCGGGATGCAGCCCGGACTGAGGCACGTGGTTTGAGGGCTGCTCAGCACACTCTCAGGGAGGACTTGCACGAGAAGGAGGTGTACATCGATGCCCTGCGTGAGGAGCTCTACGCGAGACAGCACGGAGAGTGGGTTGAGTCTCCGCTCGGTGACGCTGCTAGTCAGGAGTGCGTTAGCCGTATGCGCCTAGACTAGTGTGTTGGCTAGTGTTAGCCGGATCGCTGTCCTTAGTGGTCCGTTGCGACTCTTTTGTTTATGTATGGCTGTTTTAGGGTACGCTAGTAAGAGTTGGATGTGACCTTGGATCGCTTTGATGTAATGCTATGTTGTCATAATGCCTAAAGTCTAGTGTACGTGTGTGCTGGCAACCATGGATATTGTAAGACTCTATGTGATGTTTCGACATAATATTATTAGTGCAGCTGTGATGTGGAAAAATGAATTATTGTGCCATGTGTGGTTAATTGTATGAATTAATTTTCTTCCAATTAATTTCGCAAGGCATGATCTATTTATTCGTTTACCCTCAAAGATTCAGCTCCTAATAGTGGGACAATATTATGGTTGAAACATGCAGATGGCGCACACCCGTCGTAGCAATGGTCGTGGTGGTGGTCATGATGGAGAAGAAGTGCATGGTGCACCACCTACTCCTCCCACCACCGCTGAGGAGTTGTTTGCACAGTTTCTGGGAAATCAGCGCAACATAGAGCAACTTCTACGTGCCAACTTTGAAGCAAACAACAATCGCCGTCAGGATCATCAGCCTAACCAGTACAGTGAATTCAAGGACTTCATGGACACCAAGCCTCCAGTGTTCAGGGATGCCCCTGATCCACTCATGGCTGACGCTTGGATCAACACTATGGAAGAAAGGTTTTCTTTATTGAGGTTATCTGAGGAACTGAAGGCTACCTATGCTGCGCACATGTTTGAAGGTGATGCTAGGTTGTGGTGGAACACACATCGCCACACTTTTCCTGAGGGTCAGCCTATTACTTGGGATCAGCTTGTTCATGAATTCCGTGCAACTTATGTTCCGCCCAGTCTTATGGCAATGAAGAAGGCAGAGTTCCATAATTTGACCATGGGGACTCGTTCTGTGAAAGATTATCACCATGCATTTCATAACTTGTCCCGTTATGCACCTGAGTTTGTGAGTACTGAAGCCAATAAGATTGCTACTTTCAAGAAGGGTCTCAGTACAAAGCTGATGAAGACCATGGGTACCTCTACCCGTGTAACATTCAATGACTTCTACAATGACGGTCTCACTCAGGAGAATCAAAACAACCTGCATGCTGCTGCTAAGAGCCGTAAGAGGGCTAATGAAGGTGGTTCCTCCCAGCCGAGGGCTCCACCTGCATATCGTCCTCCATTTCGCAACCAAGGTTCGGGTCTAAGTTTAGGCCTCCACGAGTAAGAAGAATGTTCCCGCCGAATCGCGGAAGTTCTCTAGGCCTTTCAGATGCCTATGCCTCGGGCGGACTGTGTCGGCCAATACCGGCCGGTGGCAAGCCTGGAGCGATGGGCCCTTGCTTCAACTGTGGCCAATCTGGACACTTCATCAAGCATTGTCCTCATCCAAAGAAGCAACAGTTCGCTCGTGTGCACCACAAGTCTTTGGAGGAGATTCTTTCTGGAGAACCCATGACAGCTGGTATGTTCCCTGTGAATCAGATTCCTGCTGCTGTTTTGTTTGATACTGGATCATCGCATTCCTTTATGAGTCAAGCATTTGCACAAAAGCATAGTCAAACCATAAAAGAGTTGAACTTGGAGTTTCGGGTGAGTGCAGCAGGGGCTGACATCACCACGAAACAGATGGTATTTGATGCAGCCTTGGAATTAGATCAGTGGAGATTCTGGATGAACCTGATTGTTCTGCCCGGACTAGGTGTGGACGTTATCATAGGAATGAGTTGGATGCATCATTGGGGTGTAGTTTTGGATACTACCAATAGGATAGTGTCTATCCGAATCCTATTGGGGAAGGCACTTTCCAGTACCCTTACCTCGAAGATTCAGGTTAAAAATGTGGTATATGCTACTAAAGTGATCCCTCTTCATGAAATTCCAGTAGTATGTGAGTTTCCGGATGTCTTTCCTGATGAGCTTCCGGGTCTCCCACCGGATCGGGAGATTGAGTTCCGCATTGAGTTGTTACCTGGAACAGCCCCAATTTCTAAGAGACCTTACCGTATGTCCCCTGATGAGTTGAGAGAACTCAAGAAGAAGTTGCAAGAGTTAGCAGATAAGGGTCTCATTCGTCCTAGTACATCGGAATGGGGTAGTCCCGCTATATTCGTGAAGAAGAAGGATCAATCTTTGCGAATGTGCGTGGATTATCGCCTACTTAATGCAGCCACAGTCAAGAACAAGTATCCTTTACCGCGTATAGATATCCTGTTTGATCAGTTGTCCAAAGCTAAGGTGTTCTCTAAGATTGATCTGAGATCAGGTTATCATCAGATTAAGATCCGACCAGAAGATGTTCCTAAGACCGCTTTCTCTACAAGATATGGGTTGTATGAGTATTTGGTGATGTCCTTCGGATTAACCAATGCTCCTGCATACTTTATGTATCTTATGAATTCGGTCTTCATGCCTGAGCTCGATAAGTTTGGGTGGTGTTTATTGATGATATTCTGATATATTCAGAGAATGAGGAAGACCATGCTGTGCATCTGAGGATTGTACTGGAGAGACTGAGGAAGCATAAGTTGTATGCTAAGTTTAGCAAGTGTGAGTTCTGGCTTAGAAAAGTTCAATTCCTTGGACATGTTCTCTCCGATGAAGGAATAGCTGTGGACCCTAGCAATATAGGGAAGGTATTGAATTGGAAGACACCCAAATCAGTTCATGAAGTACGAGGTTTCCTTGGTTTAGCAGGGTATTATCGCCGATTCATTCCCAACTTTTAAAAGATTGCCAAGCCAATGACCAATTTGTTGCAGAAAGAGCATAAGTTCGCTTGGACAGAAGAGTGTGACACAGCTTTCCGCACTCTGCGGGAAATGTTGACCACTGCTCCTGTTCTAGCACAACCGGATATAGAGAAGCCATTTGATGTATATTGTGACGCTTCCAAGATAGGTTTGGGATGTGTGCTTATGCAAGAGGGAAGAGTCATAGCTTATGCCTCTCGACAGTTGAAGAAACATGAAGTGAATTACCCTACTCATGATTTGGAGCTTGCTGCTGTAGTGCATGCATTGAAGATCTGGAGACATTACCTCCTTGGTAACCCTTGCAATGTGTTTACGGATCATAAGAGCCTGAAATACATCTTCACCCAGGATGACTTGAACATGAGGCAACGTAGATGATTGGAATTGATCAAGGATTACAATTTGCAGTTGCAGTACCACCCTGGTAAGGCCAATGTAGTGGCCGATGCCTTGAGTCGGAAAGCACAATGTGATGCTCTTCCGTCAGAGCTGGTAGAAGGTCATAATTTTATGCATCATGTGATCTTGAATAATATTCAAATCAGTTGTGAACTGGAGGGTAAGATTAAGGAAGGTCAAAAGTCAGACAGTACAATCACAGAGATTAAGAAAAGGATCAAAAGCATGCCATCTCAGTTCTTCAAGGAAGATGATCAAGGAGTCTTGTGGTACGATAAGCGTCTAGTCGTACCACAGGACAAGGAACTCAGAAAGCAGATCATGGACGAAGCTCATTTGTCTAAGTTATCTATGCATCCTGGTAGCAGTAAGATGTTTCATGATCTAAAACGTCAGTTTTGGTGGTCCCACATGAAAAGAAATGTTGCAGAGTATGTAGCCGAGTGTGATACCTGTTGTAGGGTGAAGGCTGTTCATTTGAAGACTGGTGGTTTACTTCAGCCTTTGTCAATACCAGAATGGAAGTAGGAATGTATCAGTATGGATTTCATCACCGGATTACCCACTACACCCAAGGGTCATGATTCTATTTGGGTCATAGTGGATCGTCTAACCAAGTCAGCACACTTCATACCCGTTCATACAACATATCGTCCACATCGGTATGCTGATATCTACATTCAACATTGTCGTGTTGCATGGTGTACCTAAAGAGATAGTGTCTGATAGAGGACCGCAGTTTGTGGCTCACTTTTGGGATCAGTTGCAGAAGGGTTTGGACACACAATTATTGCACAGTACTGCTTATCATCCTCAGACTTCAGGCCAGACTGAAAGAGTGAATCAAATTTTAGAAGATCTATTACGTGCTTGTGTTTTGTCTTGGAAGGGCTCATGGGAAAAGTGGTTGCCGTTAGCAGAGTTCTCTTATAACAATAGCTATCAAGAGAGTATAAAGATGTCGCCTTTTGAGGCCTTGTATGGTAGGAGTTGTAGAACACCTGCTAGTTGGGTTGAGACGGGAGATAGACGATACTATGGTATTGATCTAATTAAAGAAGCAGAAGAGCAAGTCAAGCTTATTCGACAGCATATTGCAGCCGCACAGTCCCGACAGAAAAGTTATGCTGACAAGAAAAGACGGATTGTAGCATTTCTAGTTGGAGACCATGTTTATCTGAAGGTGTCCCCTATGAAAAGAGTGCAACGTTTTGGTGTGAAACGAAAATTAGCACCTCGGTATGTAGGGCCTTTCAAAATCATAGAGCAGAAAGGACATGTGGCCTACAAACTAGAATTACCTGAAGATATGAGTGTTGTTTTCCCTGTGTTCCATGTATCTCAACTCAAGAAGTGTGTGCGACTTCCAAAAGAAAAGAATAAGATGACAGATATCAAGCTGCAGCCAGACTTGACCTATGAGGAGAAACCAGTAAAGTTGTTGGATGTTAAGGAGAGGGTGACTCGGAACCGAACAATTACAACTTACAAGGTGTGTTGGAGTCATCATGATGATTTGGATGCTACTTGGGAGACTGAGGCCTACCTTAAAGACGCATACTCGTGTTTTCATAAGCAATGGTTAGTCCGCTCAAATCTCGGGCGAGATTTCTTTAAGGGGGTAGGTCAGAACAACTCCAAGATAGGCTTAGCTAAATCTTGCATCTCATGAGCATGATCATCTCATAAGCATCATAATTGCATTTTGTGGTAGCATTTGTTTGAGTGCTTGGGTTAAAATGCAAATAGGGTTTTTCAAATTGTTGCTAGAAGTCATATTTGTGTTGCTTTTCTCAAAAAGAAGCTTTAACAAAGTTTATGGAGAAAATTATTTGAAGAAAACTTTGTTTTTACCTCAAGTCATGAAAATGAGTTTAAGGGCATCAAAAAGGGCAAAAACAGTTTTATTCTTTTTAAAAATCAATTTTTTATATGTATTTATTTGACCCCAAAATCTCATTTTCAAATCTAGGCCGAATTAGCAAAAACTTTCTACATGAAAAATATTTCTCTCATTATTTGGAGAAACTTTCATGTTTGGAGTTTTTTCAAATTCGCAATATTTTTGAATCTACAAAAAAGTCAAACTTCCTAGTTCATTTTGACCGGGTGGGACCCACCCGGGCCCCACCTGTCATCATCTTTTCCTCCCCTCCCCTTCTGCCGCGCGCACAGAACGGCAGAGCGCCGCAGCGCTGCTCGCTGCCACTGCCGCCCTCGCTTCCCCCCTCGACCTGCCCTGCCTGCTCGCTGGCGCCATGCCGCCCCGCCTGCGTCGCCGGATTGCCGCCGCGATGCCGCATGCCGCACGCCACCAAGCAAGCCCGCCAAGCACGTCGCGACGACGCAACGGCCCGCGCGGCACTCGAGCACCGCCCGCACGCTGCCTGACACCGCCTCGCTGTCCCGCTGAGTCGTTGTCGTCGCTGCGCCGTCCGCCATGGCCGCCGTGTCCCTCCGCACGCACCCGTGACCCCTCGGGCCAAATTGGCCAAGCCGAGTGGCTTTAAAACACGCGCCTCACTCCTCAATCCACTCGCCCCGCTCCAATTTCTCTCCCACTCGCCTCCACCACCGAGCCGCGGAGCTCGCCATGGCCGCCGCCGCAAGCCGCACCGGCTAGCCACCACCCCGCTCCGCCATTTTCTTCCCTGGTCGCGTCTCAGTGATCGCCATCCCATCCTCCACCTTCGACCTCCATCAATTGGCAAGAACGAGCTAAGGTAGTGGCCAATCGGCCGTTTTCTCCTCCGCCGCCGAGAGCCTTGCTCCGGCGAGCTTCTTCGGCGCCGCCGTACGCTCGCGCCCGTCATCATCTTCACCACCTAGCATGCACACTAGCTCCGCCTTGGTCTGGCGAAGCTCGTAGGCATTTCCAAGCGCGCGCGTGGCTCGCTCCGGTGTGCGGCCGAGCCTCGCGCGCTCGCCGCGCCGTCGCCTTTTAGGGCACTAGGGACCCCATCTTCACCACAGCCGAGCTCGCACCGTCGCCATGAGCACGCTGGTGCCACCCCCGTCGCCGGACTCGCCGCCGTCGGCGAGCTCTCGCCGGTCAGCGGCGGTGCCTTCGTTCCCGGCCGGCCCGGACCGGCCGGTGGGCCAAGACCACGCGTCGGCGCGGCGCGTGTGTGCGCCCGTGTGCGCAGCGCCGGTGCATCGTAGCGGGCCGCTGGCCGCGTGTCGGCCCGTGGGAAAACCTCGGGTGCGTGTAGCAATTTAGAGTATTTCCTGTTTTCGAAAAGGATTTCGAGAAAATGTGTTTAATCTTCCAAGAATCATATCTCACTCATTTTAAGTCTATTTTGGGTGATTCAAATTTCAGTATTTTTGTTATGAAGTGCTTTATGCATGTATGGTATTGGTTTACCATTTTGGGATACTTTTCTGTACAGTTTTATTTAATGTCTACAATTGCTGATATCTTATTAAATGCATATTTAATTATAGGTTTATCAGAAAAATGTGATTCTTGTTTTGTTGCTCTAGTTAGGAGATGATTTATCTGTGAAAAATATTAGTTAGACATGTCATGTGTAGAAAATGCCCTGTTTATTTATTGTGCTTGCTTTGCTTAGAGGTTAGGAAATTCCTAATTAATTATTTACGCAAGTATTAGGCTTGATAATTTTTCTAGGGTGTTTTATGCTTATAAGTAGCTGTTAATCCTATGAGATCTGTTGTTTGACACTTTTCATAGTACAAAGTATTTTTAGGTCTTGGTTTGCTGCTGCCTTGTCTTTTTTGTATAGGATAAATGGTTTACTATTTTGACTTAAAAATTTTATGATAGGCTTTCTGTTACCTAGCTAAGCCACTGTAATTTTTGTAGATTTTTCTGAACAGTCTAGCTATAGGTTGTTGTTGTACCCCGTAGTAATCGTAATCGTTTTTCGACGAAGTCTAGGTTAACTAGTGTCTTTGCTATGCTTAGTTAGGCTCTAATAGGTACAACCTGTTAGGATGATGTTAACTACCTTGTAGTACCATGATTGGTTCATCATCATCATTATCATACACTTTAATTCTCGTATTGCATTCCCGATGCTCATACGCACCGATGCATCATACGATTGCCGGAAGAAGTGACGCGGTAGTTCCCGAGGAGCCGGAAGGAGAGGAGCAAAGGGGAGCAAGATGCTGCGGAGGCAAAGAAAGGACGAGGACCCGACGCCGACTTGCCCGAGTGCCCTAACCATCGCCTAGCTCCTTTGTGAAAGGCAAGCCCCGAGCATTACTCCTACATTTTTCAAAATGTTTTACTTGAGCCATTTATTTATTATGATGCATTAAGTTAATAGGTGTTGCCTGGAACCGTTACTGCATTATGAGTACCTTGATCCACCTAAATACTTTTACCCTATTAAGTTCAGGATCGCGCTTATGCTTAGCTCTGCTTAATTAGATCGGTAAAAGACGGATGATTGACCCTCATCCGCGAGGTAGGTGGCTACTACCCTTTGGTTGATACTATGGAGGTTGGTTTAGCGAACATAACCATGTGGCCATGTTAAATCATGACTAGTCGGGGTTTGAGGTGTGTTAGACCAGGGAAACTCCGTCTATGTCACTTAAAGAAATATGACTTTGTACGTCCTCGGATCATGTTGAACAATGCCTCACAGATAGCTGGAAGGATGCGATCATCCGACCGCGAAGCCTTAAGGATGTTTGGGCCGGAATTTCAGCAGAGATGTGTGTATTGCCCACAGGCACGGAGATGTAATCCCAGTGGCCGGTCGCACCGGAGGTACCTGGTAGCCGGGCATGCCCTGGTGCAATCGTATTTGTTGAAATCCGCGATTCCACCCGAATAGACCAAGGTGACCGTTATTCGCTCTGGCCAGCGAGTGTGGTTTGTGTGAGGAATACCCGCCACCGGTTTGCAATCGATTATAATCGCCATCATTCCCGGACAGTGAACACTTGACCGAGCAAGGCACCAAGATCATCCGCCAATCTATGTGCAAAGTAAGATGGTTATGCTTCTAAAGTTGTTGATGCTTTGGTATGCTCAACTCCGAAGGATAAGATAGTGTTGATTGTTCATACCACGGAGCCGGAGTAGTACGAGCTAATGTAGTGATGGCAGGATCCAACTTAAAAGATGATAAGCTAGAGAGTCCTTTATCACTAAATGACTATTTAATAAGCTCATCTTTTATTGTAAGTTAAATGAGTCACCTACCCCACTTATAAAGCCTTGCATACTCCTTGGTGTCACTTTATCTTCTTTTATGATGGGTAAGTCTAGCCGAGTACCTTCTTGTACTCGGGTTTTATTCCCTTGTTGTTGCGTATGGCAAGATGTTCTATGGCTATTGCCAGACTTGCTTCTTCCCGCGTATGGGGATGAGTAGATCGTGGGCACGATCAATCTATCTATCGTACCTCTATCTTGGGTCGGATTTGATGTTGGACCAGCGCTATGTTTCCACTAAGTGTGCGTTTGTGAACCAAAACTTTATTTGCTTCCGCAATTTGGATTCGAACTTGGTATTGTAACAACTATTTCGTAACTCCAATGTAATCGTCTATTTGTGAACTTATGTATTACTATGAACTCGTTGTATGTTGAACTGAATTCGGTCTCAGGTCAGTATTGTGGAAAGTTTGAAATCCTTCGTGATTTCACGGACTACCGGGTTGATATAGGCGCCATGTGCTAATTGAGTTGCTTCGATGACTCATTAGTACATTGTGTTTATATTAATTGGTCGGTTCTGTTACAGAGATTGCAGGGGAGGTCTGTGCACCTTCAAGTTCCTGATCAGGCAAGTTACCGCACAGAAATTCTCTTTGTCTCGAGTAATTAGATTGGATCAAGACGGTAGTACTGGATAGATAGCCTTGGCTGCCATGCGTCACTTGGAATTAGGAATATAGAAATAGTTTGGTGGGTCTCTTGTTACAACGGGTAGTGACCTACTTAGACATGACTGATGGCAGATCAGGGTGTTGATTGATTTCATCAAATAAATGAGATGCTCTGTGTTTCAGAAATGGTTTATATCATCAGTTAAATGTTACACTCTGTGTTTCAGAAATATTGATCTGAGGCTGCCGATTTTTTGGTTAGATATTTGGATCGATGAGTGCAAGAAAGTGGCCGCTGTTTACCATTCCATGGTGGCCGCTGGCCTCAGGGAGGTTAGTGTGGTGATTTAAATTTACACGTCAATTTCATCTTATGCCTCAAGGAGAGAGTGGGCTTAATTAGTTTGAATTGAGCTTGAACAAAATGCTATACTGCAAATAAATTTCCTAGATTTTGAAGATGGTCATTGGGTACTCCACAACATTTGCAGCTTGTTATGAATTGACAGTGAAATTAAGTTAATTATTTTACATGTGATATTTAGTGAAAGATGCGGACCATTCCAAGATTTGGTGAGATTGTGATTTGTGGAGATCGTTACTAAATTTTGGGGTCAACTTAGTTTATTCATTCCCCTGACTGAATTGACTGTCCATGTTCTTATTGTATCTCTATTTTTCCTTTAGATATCTCATGCTAATTTACTATTGGCATCCCCTGGTATATATAATAACTAAGTACCAAACTGAGATGACGCTATTGTTATTTTTGTTGTTTTGTGCAGGTCGTTGCCTTTGACGAAAGTTCAAAGGCTGATAACCGAGTTTGTAACCTCATCTGAAGAAGCAGACGGTGGTCATATTGACTAGCCTGTTGTATGACACCCTATGAGTGCAGCGAGGGCTACCCAGTGCAGCTAGCTTTGGTCACATTGGGGACAATTCAGCAATGAAGCTGCTCACCTGCATGTGGATGCCTGTCTGCATCATGTCACTGAACATTGGTTCATACATGTATATTACATGATTGAAATGCAAATGCACGTTATGGTATGAATCCCATGACTAGCTGTCGATTAATATTTTTGACAGGAACAGAGATAATTGTTGGTTCTGTAAAAGCATACTTTATGCCTTCCAAGAATTGCAAGAAATGATATGAGCTTTTGTTTAAGTTGGAAGGGGCCAGAGCATCGTATTCTTCAGTAGCAACTTTAAGGGGTTCCTGCTTGTTTCGTATTGATCGATTGCCTGGATCTCCCCTTTAGCCCTGAATGTCCATGAGGTATTGATCCTTCCCTCAATTTGCATATGGATGGTTGAGTGGTTTCAATTAAGCCACAATATATATGTTTGCATGGTTTCCTGCGGGTGGCTGAAGATCCACTCGAACATGGCACCAGGTGTTTGAACAGGTATGCCAAAGATCCATCAAAAGCTATGACTCTTTTTGATAGATTAATTTTTTATGGTATAACATGCTTGTATGTATAACTGAATAATGGTTGTAACATTGCGGGGATGTTGAGGAAGCAGGATATGTAAGCTGTAGCATTAGCTTCTGGGTTTTTTTTTTTTTTCTTTTCTTTTGTTGACACGTGCAAGTACAACCTAATCACTCCTTGTTGGCATCGATCGCCTATGAGCCCAAGTACGAAGGTTGGTAGCTGCAAAGCTCAAGAAATGATAAGTTTGGAGTGGAGCGAAATAAAGTTGTGCATGGACGTGTGCATTCGGCCAATATGTCATATCAAAGACTGAGTTTTGATTTTTTTTTTCCTTTTGTGCTAAGTCTTGTTTTGTAATGATATTCTTGAAATCATGATAATAAAGCTTTCTTTAGCAAAGAGGTGGGTCCGGTGGTAATTTTGGATCTAAGGGCCTACTAGGTTGGTAACCAAAATTTTGAAACGAAGTATTATGTAGGTAAACATTTTTTAATGTGATTTGCTTATAAAATTTCACCGTAGCTTTAACACGGACATTATACTAGTTATATTAGTCGAGAAGGCTAAAAGTAATATTAGGTAGCCTAATAGGAGTACTACCACTTCAAATTCGCAAAGATATTATATATAATGTATACTAGGATGAGTGAGTGGCTGAAATTCGCACGGGCGTTGAGTGTGATTGACGCGGACACGCACCCAGATTCGGGAAGAAAATG
Organism: Themeda triandra; assembly: GCA_018135685.1. Taxonomy (NCBI): domain Eukaryota; kingdom Viridiplantae; phylum Streptophyta; class Magnoliopsida; order Poales; family Poaceae; genus Themeda; species Themeda triandra. Next base: position 134,420 of record JAENPR010000469.1, on the reverse strand, counting down.
AACATCCTAAATTCCTAGTAGGAATGAATACGATAGAGTAATAAACAAGTAAAAGTGTAAAACAAAGCAAGTGTACAGAGGCAGTGATATGATGATGATCTGTTATCCTTTTTCATAACACTGATATGATCTGCTGAGATCTTTTGCATCTCTGTTAAACAGGGTTCAACGGCATAGCATCTCTGTTAATCAGGGTTCAACGGCATGGGCTATTAATTAAACTGCTACTGTTAATAATCCTGCACTGCACTACAGTCTGTAGCGTTCACAGTTGACAATCCTGCTTGGAATGGAACATCTATCTAGAGAAACAAAAAAGAAAGTGTGGTCAGCATGCGCGTAGGCGTAGACCGACCGCCCGGTCTTGCCTGAAACCGCGGCTCCTGCTCTCGCTCTCAATCAATGTTCTGATTCCCCAACTCCCCGGCCGCAGTGACCGGTGGTGAGAACGTGACGCCGAGATCCACAGATCACCCAGGCACGCACGCAGGAGCAGGAGCGAGCACACGTACGTCGCGGAAAGCAACACGCGCGCACGTCGCGGCGCCACAACGTGCGGATCAGTTGCAGCAACAGTGCTACCAGAAGCAAATCCGTAGGCCCCACACGAAAACGCGCACCCGGGGACGCGGACACCCGATTGGATGGAGTTGACCGCCACGCGAGCGCCCTCATCCGCCCGTCCGTGCGCGCGTGGACGGCGCGGATCGTCGTCTCCTTCCTCCGTCCAGTCACTCACCAACCTCCCTGTATAAATGAGCACCCAGAAGCCAGAACCAGAAGCTCAACAAGGCAGCAGCAACCAAAGCACAGCAAGCAGCTCAGCTCTCCAGCCTCTCTCGTCTTCTTGTCTTGGCAATTGCATCGTGCTCTTGCATCTTGTCTCAAGGCTAGCAGCTAGCTCTAGACTGCACGCCGGCGACGAGACGAGACAAGGTGAGAGCAGAGCGGTCCATTGAGAGATGAAGAGCCGGAGGCAGAGCAGCGGGGGCAGCTCGGCCGCGTGCGCCGCGGGGGAGGGCAACACGAGCAGCGGCGGCGGAGGGGGATGTAAGCTGGAGAGGAAGGACGTGGAGAAGAACCGGAGGCTGCACATGAAGGGCCTCTGCCTCAAGCTGTCCTCCCTCCTCCCTCCCGCCGCCACGCACGCCGCCCTCCTCGCCGACGCAGCGGCTGCCGCGGCGGCGTCCAATCCCAACAAGCAGGTAAAAGTCAACAGCAACCTCTTCTTGCCTTCTCTGCCTGCCATCCTCGGACCATTCGTTGCTCTACTTGGGCGCGAGAGCAACGATTGGTTGTGATTGAATTCGAATCACTCACTGCATCCATGACCTTACCTCGCCAAAAAGAAAATAATTAAGAAAAAAGTACTGTACTAATTTACTAGTAAATGATAGTACTAAGAACTCAAGAAGTCAACTGAGCAATACACAAGACTGGTAGGACATCCGTGTTAATTGATGGCGACTTGCTCTCCGAACAAAGTGTTATTAACTGTTAGTACAGGGTTAGAGAACAAGAGCACTGTAAAACGAATTGTTGACATCAAGTGCATACAATCAGTTAATCCTTCATGTCGCAGTCATTTCCCCTCCTGGAGATAACTACTGTAGTAGCGATAAAATCTCCCAACCATCAATTTTGTGTCAATCTTTGCAGGTCAGAAAAAAAAAATGAGTCATATCCTCCTTGTCTGTAGTTCTAGCTGGAGAAACCAATTAGCCCTATTATCTTTCGTAGCCTACGTGTAAATAAAACAAAAAAAGTCTACACAAAAGAGTATGAAAAACGCGTAAACGAACTGTTTGATTACTGTTTGGGTATAAAAAGCAGCAGTTCTGGATCAGTGAATTGCCACACCGAATCGATTCGATCGGATTTGATTGGATTGTGGATCGGATTATATTACTGGAGATGTCCGCTGCTTTTGTTTGTGATGATGCCCCACCGCCGCCGTGACCGGCCGGGCATCGATCGAGCCAAAGCACGAACCACCGTCGTTTTCAGTCACGTTTACAGGACACAAGATATTATTAGCGCACACACATCGCTGTAACAGTACTCAGCGAGCTTCTCCCTCCAGGTCCACTCCATTCACCCAAAAGTTCCACGTGACGATGGCCGGGCGGCTTGGCCCCTCACCTCCTCTGACAGCCACGCGGGTTTGCTCAGGGGTCACACGACACGTCGCTATTAGTTTAGGCGCACATGCCGGAGGAGGAACTCGTGGGCAATAGAATACTCCTAGAAAACACTTGACTATTGGGCCGGATAATAATCGTCATCATAAAATACCCCACTGGATTGATTATTGCGGTGCTACGCCACGATAAAAACAGTTTTCAACGATTCGCCGAGAAAAGTGCTCGGCGTAACGTAACCCCACCACAATTCACTTGTTTCTGCCGCCCTGGCCTCCTTCTCGACTCGACTCCCCAATTATTCAGCACGGCCAGGGCCAGGCCAGCGACCACACCTACCAACCGAGGAGTTGCCATGTGCGCAACGGAAACCCACACCACAGTCGCCATCTTGCCATGTACAGTAGCTGTACCAACATGTTATTACTCCAATTGTAGTATGGATTTTTTTCTCTAAAAAAGATTATAGTTGGATTTCCCGCGAGACGGAGAATCACTGTTGTGGCTGGCACTGACAGTAACACGATATGGCTTCTCGCAGGACTCGGTGACGCAGCTGGACCAGCTGGACAGCGCGGCGGCGTACATCAAGCAGCTCAAGGCGCGGATCGAGGCGCTCAAGCAGCGCAAGGCGGGCTGCTGCAACGGCAGTGGCGGCGCCGACACGGCGTTGGCGTCGGCGGCCGGGTACGCCAGCGGCAGCGGCGGCGTGCGCATGCCGGTGATCGAGGTGCGGTACCAGGACGGGACGCTGGACGTGGTGCTCATCAGCGAGGCCGGGCGGCCCTTCAAGCTGCACGAGGTGATCACGGTGCTGGAGCAGGAGGGCGCCGAGGTGGTCAGCGCCAGCTTCTCCGTCATCGGGGACAAGATCTTCTACACCGTGCACTCGCAGGCGATCAGCGCCAGGATCGGGCTCGATGCCGCCAGGGTCTCGCAGAGGCTGCACGACCTGCTGCTGCTTGCTCCTCCGATCCTTGTCTGATCTGATCTGATGTGAGACTCAGAGCTGGCTCACGCCCGATGGCCCGATGCATTGCACTGCACATTGGAGCCGAGCCCCAGTGGCATAAGCCGGCCCAATGCGTTGCATTCCAGCCACAACAGCATCTGATCACTGATCAGCCATCGTGCTAAGGCGTAGTACTGTAGTACGGAGTAGTACTGTATTAGGAAGGAAGGTAGTCTGAACTGAACACTGAACCTCTCAGGTCAGGAAGAACGGAGTGCAGTGCAGTAGCGGGGATCCATAAACCGCCGGCTGATTCTTGCTGGTTTCCTTGCAGTTGTGCATATGTAGGAGCTAGCAAAGCCAAATAGCAGACGGACTGCCTTTTGTGTTTTTTTTTTCCAGCTCTTGGAACCAGTCGGTGGTCTACTACTACTACCTTTTAATTATATAAATGGTTTTAGGTTTTCTAGATATTCTCATCTAGACATAGCGTATGACTTAGCAAAGATTATGTATTAAGCAAAGCTAAAATGTCTTAAGAAATGAAATGGAGAGTGATAAGAAAAAAATTGTCGCATTGGGGATTAGATTGGAGAAGTGCTAGAGCATGCAAATCCCTTACACTACATATTTTTCTTATTTGGGTGTCAAGGGGGAACTAGTGGAGATACTCAAATGTACTAACCATAAGTCCATCAGTGCTCATATTTTGAATAGGCAGCAATATGCTCTTTTTAGAATTCAAGTTTTTTTTATAAAAAATGATTTATATGATTCTTTTATATTTTTTATGAAATTCGAAAAGGTCCGTAGCTTTCTTTTTTTTCCTTGGAGTGATAGAAGAGAAAGTTTCATGATTGAGCTCGCATTTGTCCCTGGGTTGGGTATCAAAACTGCCTAACCATCACCACATTCACATTCACATTCACATATGACGCGAGCAGTACTTTCACGTTGTCATTTTCACTAACGTTTACAAATGCATGTACTCCTCATATCATCACGTGGTGTTTAGTTCGTCGTCTTCGCGTAGCAGTAGGGTCCATCATTACCTGGCCGGTGGTAGAGTCGCCGCCGTGCTCAAGCAAAAAACCGAGCCAACTGCCTTGTCAGCTGTCACAATAAAGATCCAAACCCACCATCTACTGCATCTATCCTAAGTTTTGTGCGTAATATAATATATAACCACGTGCCCGATGTGTGCCAATAAACAACAATATCTACGGCTTATCGTAGTGCCAATAAAAGAAAAAATAAATTAGTCGAGTTTTGCTTCTTGTTGATGTTTTTCTACCTTTTCAAAAGGGAGGAAACTATTGATTGGGACGTCGTTAACTTATGCAGACGCGTGGCCCGCTGAAATTCTACTTTATTAGACGAATTTTGCTCGCTAGTTATGTCCTTTTAGAGAGGGGAGATAGAGACAGGGAATGAAGCGCTCTGTTCCGCTTCTGTACGCACGGCCACAATCGCAAAAACGAGTTGTTTTCTATTCTAGAAAGAAAAACGTGGTGGACTTGTCGTCTGACAAAGTTGAGATATAATCATATAAACTTTGAAACTAAAAACATCGTATGGAAGTCTTGTAGAATACATCCACCCACAATTTATTATTTTTATATGAATTTTGTTAGTTTAAGTTTGCATCTTAACTTTTATACTTGACTAGACTACGTGTATCGATGCAGTGTGTATCAAGTTTCAGAATTTTACAAATGACCAAAAAATATATATATTTGAAATGGTTTGTATGTTTGCACACAAGATGTGCTTATATATTTTTTTTCGTTAAAACAGGATCCCTTGTAAAAGCTACAAGGAAAATTAATAAAAACTTGAAACTGAATCAAGTGGGAGCGTAGTCGGCCCAACCACATACCCAACCAGAGTGGGAGCCCAAATCGTAACGGAAGTATTGATTGTGACATGAATGGACCGAGGCCAGCGCGCTGAGCTTTTGCAGACCAGTTCGTTGATCCAGGCTTTACTCAAAAAAAAAATGGCCAATTAAAACATGGGCCGAAACATGACAAAGGGCCGAAATTTATTTTTTTTAGATTTGGCAGGGGCCGCGCGAACGCGTACCCCCTCTACCACAAATTATGACGTCCACTCTCCCACTTGGGGAGATGGTAGACCAGCGCACCCACCAAGTGCAATGTGGGCCACTGACCTAGGCCATGGGCCTTATTGATCGCCCATCGACCCCGTCCAGGTAAGTATGGAGCAACGACGCCCATGGGTCTGGTTATGTAGTGCCTCACCCCCTCGCGGTTGGCTGCGTCGCCGAGGTGGGACTAATCCTGCGCACCTCTGGTGAGCACATGGCTCTACGCGGTGCGCTTCAGCGCCGCTCGCTGTGTGAAACTGGGCCGTCAAGGTTGTAAAGTACTACATGGGCCGAGGCTGGTTGCCGATTTGAGTTTCAGCTTTGTATGACGAAGGAAAATGTGTTGGGAAATGTGTTTATCTCTCTCAAAACAAAAGGGAAAATGTCTTTATGACTTTTCACTTTTTCGATCCCTTAACTTTTTAAAACCATTTATTTTTGAACCCAATTAGGCAACGATTTTATCCTGTCAGCCATCCTACGTGATGCCACGATAGGATAAATAGGACTATATTGATACATGCTGAGAATAAATCGAACTACGAGTATTTTTTTTGAAAAGGCTATCAAGTGTTTTTTTTAAAAAAAATATGTAATTAAAATCCACTCGTACCATGCTATAACTTATTCTAGGTGACAAAAACACTAGCACAAAAAGAAACTTGGGCTCCTACAAGTGTGTTATGTGAAATCAACTAATTCTAATATAATTAGATCATTTACTAATAAATAGACACAAAAAGATTATATAGAACATTCAATCCAAGATAGGCACCATAGGTTAGGCATAATTTCCTTTTAGAGAAAATTAAAGCTAGTTTCATAATTTTTTGAACTAAAATAGTTTTCTAAGATTAAACCATATTTAATGATTTTTAATTGTAGATTTTTTTCTAAAAATGAGAATATTTTGATAACTTTTTGGAAAAAGAATATTTGTAGTTTAATATATTTTGATGGGATGGCTCGTCACGGCAGAGGCCAGCTGTTTGGTTTTTCCGTTGGCCAGCAGCAGTAGCCAGTAGGGGCGGCGGCTGCGCCTCTACTGGGCCGCTCCTCCACTTTCCCACCGTAGTCGACCGTTGGGCTCGCCAACGTTCCAAATGTCACGTGACCTTCTCTTCTTTTCCCCTCCCCACCACCTGGCCTCCTCTTCTCTTCTCACCTCGCCGCTCCTCCCTCCCTCCCTTCCTCCTCGTAGGTTACCGTTGGTGCGAGTGCGACGCAGCCCCACCCCAGCTGCACCGAACACAACAGCTCAGGGTCGCCTAGCCTACATCCATCCCCGTCTCCTCCAGCTTCATCGCACAGTTCCCGACTGGGGTTTCTTTGAGATCGGGAGAGCGCACGCAATTCTGCCTTGCCCACGCCACCGGTAAGCGCAATTCTTGATGGCAATGGATCGATTCGTCCTGGGAACTTCCCCTCCGCTCCAATTCTCTGTTCTTTCCGTGCAATTGGCTCCAATTATACCGATTTCGCTATCGTTTCATCTTCTTGCTGTTGTTTGGGATTTGGGGGCCAAGAAGAAATCCCCCTGTTCGATTTCGCCAAGAACGGCGTTTCCAAGGGGGGATTCATTCTGCGATCGCCTGAACTGCAAATCCTTTCTTTGATTTCTGACGAATCGATCTCCGCCACCAGGTTGTGAATCCAAGCGTCAAGATGACGACGCTGTCGTCGGGCGTGCTCCTGAAGCTCCTGGACGGGATGAAGAGCGGGGCCGCCAAGCCCGTGGGGGAGCACCGGACGGCGGTGCTGCAGGTGACGGACATCGTGCCGGCGGAGCTGGACGAGGCGGACCTCTTCGTGCCCAAGCACGGCAGGTTCTACGTCAAGGTCTCGGACGCCTCGCACTCCATCTACGCCACGCTGCCGCCGGCGCAGGCGGACCTCGTGCTCTCCAACAAGCTCAGCCTCGGCCAGTTCGTCCACGTCGACCGCCTCGACCCGGCGTCCCCCGTCCCCGTCATCGTCGGCGCGAAGCCGCTGCCCGGCCGCCACCCGCTCGTCGTCGGCACGCCCGACCCGGCCGGGAGGGGTAAGCCTGCCGCGCCGCGCAGGGGGTCCTGGGGCCCCGAGCAGAACGCCGCCATCAAGCCCACCACGCTCAACTTCGACTCCGTGAGGACGACGCCGGTTAAGGAGCGCCCGGCCATGTCGACTCCGGTCAAGGACCATCGCGCGGGCGCCGCGTCGACGCCTGCCCGGGAGCGCAGGGAGACTGCGGCGACGCCTGGTCGGGAACGGGGCGTCGCGGCGTCGCCCGCGATGAGCTCTGCGTCCGTGCGGAAGAGCAGCAGCGTGCTGCCCAGGCTGCTCACCCGGTGCAAGAGCTTCGTCGCCGACAGGGACCAGCAGCACCAGCATCCCAGGATCCCCAAGAGCCCATTCCCCGCTGTACGGTCGTCCTCAATTCAAGAACATTTCCAATTTGTGTTTATAAATCAATGCTGATTTCTGATTTGTGTTTGCGCAGGAGAGGAGCTCGGTGAGCTGCTGCACGGCCTCGAAGGCGATGAGGAGAGTTGCCATTGCCAGGGAGGAAGAGCCCTCCTCGCCTCCTTCCGATGATGAGCTCGGCAGCTCGGCCACATCCACCAAGAAGCGACCGGCGGCAGCTGCTCGCGTGCCAGTGCCGGGGAAGCTCACTCTACTCGGCAAGGTACCTACGATCGTATCTAGATTTGCAGCAGTAAACCATCAATCTCGATTCTTCTTTGTCTAACGTATCTTGGTGTGTCCTGCATTCAGGATGCGATCGAGCAGAGAGAGCAGGCGCAGAAGGTTGCTCTGGAGGCACTGCGCAACGCATCAGCCACGGACAACGTGGCTAGGATCTACAAGTATGTGATTTCTCGTATTAGTGTTTTGACAGCGATTGCCGATTGTGAGTGGGGAATGTACGATGGTCACTGACATCGCTGGTTGCTGCTGAACAATCGTTGCAGGATGTTCTCGGAATTGAGCAAGACGGCGAGGCCAGAAGCGCCGGCAACCTGTTTCGAGAGCTTCCTCAACTTCCACAACGAAGCGGTGCAGGCCGTCACGGACATCGAGGCGGTCCAGGCGGCCACCTCGATGGCCGCGGCGGTGGCGAGTGACGAGCAGCAGCAGCACGAGGACGCACCGCCGCCGGTCCTGCAGGAGATAGCCCAGAACAGGGCGATGGTGCGTCGGCGAGGCATTGGCTTCGGGAGCGTGTCGAAGTCGGTGTCCTTCGCGCCCGGCACGCTGGACCCGAAGCAGGACGATGGCGGCGGCAGAGCCATCCGGACCTCGAGTGCCAGCAGGAAGTGCCTCGCCATGGACAAGGTCGGCGAAGACGTCGGCGACGAGAAGAGATCGTCTTGTTCTGCTCCTTCCTCTCCCCTCGGCTCATCGCTGAAGCTGGCCAAGCAGATACAGGCCGAAGCAGGGGGCTGGTTCATGGATTTCTTGGAGGCCGCGCTGGAGACCGGGCTGAAGAAGAAGAGCAAGGCGTCGGCCGTGGGGGACGGCCGGAAGCACAGCAGCTGCTCTTGCCCGCAGTCGCTGATGCTACGGGTGATCAACTGGGTCGAGATGGAGCAGAGTGGCCGCGGTGGCGGCGACAGCAGCAGCGGCAGGAGGACTGCCGCCCACCCAAGAGCTGCGGCCGTTGCGCGGAAGCTCAGGATCAAGGCCAAGAACCCCTCCTGATGCTCTGCTACTCTCTTATTCTTGTGAGAGGTTGTCCCCAAATAGAATATGTAGAATAATGCGATTTGCCTCCGTTGGTATTGTTCACGGCATAGTAGGATGACCTGTTTCAAGTGTTCTTGAAGTAGGATGACATGTTCCCTGAACCCTGATCACCAGCAATGGAGGTGCTGTACCGTAGTTACGATATTCAGTGTTTGTTGGAATTATAGCTGCTCATTCTTATTCTTTGCTTGTCTGACTGGTTATTATGCTTTGTAATTCTGCTGATGTTGCTGACACTTCTGTGTCAATGATTTAGTCGGCCAGCAAATCGACATCAAGATTCTAGTTACTGGAAATCTTCACAATTTATTATGCCCAAATGGTTCTCTCTTTCTGTCCTCGAACTAGAAGTTCATGATCATCGTTGTCAGATTACGGAAGAGAAAATGTTAGATTGGGTCGTGCGAGATTTTGCTTGGGTGATTTTTTTTTCCTGAACTGGGTGCTTTCATTACTCGTCTAGCCTGAATGTTGCTTGGAATGGAGCTCTTCCCCATCCACACACTCATAACGCAGCTTAGTCCAATGCATGAGCTGCACAATTACGGACTATCCCCTTGAAAACACATTCAGACTGTAAAAGGCTCGAATGGGTTAGAGACTTCTGTTAGACTCTATGGATCGATCTAGGTGTAGATCAGTGGGTGTTCTTCGTCATTTAGAACAATAGGGGTGCACCATCGTGGTGCATGAATCGAGAGAGAGAAAGAGAGGTGAGGGAGGCGATACCTTCGAGCTTGGAGCAGCGGAGGTCGATGTAGCTCCGGTGAAGAAGACACCGGGATCAGCAGTCCAGTGGCGACGGGGCGGTGAAGCAGGGCGGCGTCGGTGGCGCGGTGGAGCTTCCCGTCGCCGCGCACCCTCTCGATCGGTCTAGGGTTAGGACGGTGGGAGCGGCGGGCCGTGGTGAACCTCATGTCTTGTGCCGTGGTCCCCACCTCCCCGTATATAGCACTGCGCGACGGGGGCCCACCAGCCATGTTACTGGGCTGGGCATCCCCGATCAGGATGCGAGGTCAAGGCCCAAGTTGGCCGTTGGGCCAACCTGGTGGAGATCAACCTAACATTCTCCCCCTTGATCTCAACTTTCATTTTAGACTTTAGACTTAAACTTTTGCATTTATTTCTTTTACCATTCCGTCATAGATCAGTATATAAAGCGTGCCTCATCGTCTCGGTCTATCGCCGATAGACTTGACAGCTACAATACACATCTCTGTCACGAAATGGATTCTTTAACTTTGGGCCCTTCATTGTCCGGAAATCAAGGCTATACCTTAAAAACCCATGTCGACTGTGAGTTCTCTGAACGCACTGGGTGGTAAGCCTAAGGTAAGCGGATCCGCAAGCACTTGCTTGTGACTTTCACATTCAATACTTTCAGTATGATTCCGGACATTCTCCTTTACAACGTATCCTTAATGTCAATGTGTTTGGCGGCACTTGACTCGTTGTCTTAGGAGTAAACAACTCAAAATGGTTATTGTGTTGTCAACCATTATCAATTCCGGTACATATTCTTTTGGTCGTTTCGCCTGTCCTTTAAGCCTCATAACATGCTACATCATAACTTTACATCACTGATGATGCTTAAACCATTTCATTGGAGCTTTTCCACAATAAAACTCCAATTGCGAGTCTTAGCTACTTATGTGGGTTTCACTAAACATCTCGCCAAAATTCAACATTTGTACCCACAACCATTTGAGAGTACCTATTCTTTCTTACTTAGCATGAGATTTATAATACTTTGTGACATTCTTTACTCCATTCCAGTGATCTATACCTGGACTGGACTTTTGCCAAAAATAACCCGGATACATTAACTATGTCAGGGTAATATTCTTTCATACACTCATTAAGCTTCCAACAGCAGAAGCATATAGGACGTCCATTCTTTCTTACATTGTTCTTTGAATACTATGGTTTTCAAAACTATTACCCTTGACCATAAGAACAGGCGTATGTTTATACATATGCATACTTTATTTTTTTTTTTTTTTTTTTTGCATAATCTTTTCTGAGCATGCATTTGCAATAGTTCAAATACCCCTTCTTTTATCTCGGTAAGTTCCAATTCTTTGAACAAAGACACTTTCTCGAGATTATGCTTTTGTACTTTAAGGACAATAACTTCTATTTCTCCCATAGTAGATCAACATCACTACTAGCAAGTAAGATATCATCCACATATAGGATTTAAGAAATCAATTTCCCATTCTATAACTTTGCACGAATGCTATTGTCCTTTATATTCACTTTAAAACCCAAACTTTCAATTAATTGATCCTTCAACTTTCAAATATATTTTCTAGAGACTTGCTCTAATCTTTTAAAAGATTTCTATTCCTTCAGATAGAATCCCATACATTCTTTTACTCTTATGACAAAACCTTTAGGTTGTGCCATATGACCTTTTCATATAAATCCCTTGAGGATTTATATCTTTACTTTCATCGATGAAACTCGGATCTTGATGTGCCACTAGCACTTATTGTAATCTATTCGTTCTCTTTACGCAAATGATTCAAGTCATGCTTGATTTCTTTACATATTCCCTTTGGAGTCACATTATGCCTTGTAGACCCATTACAGCCTACTGTTTTGGCTCCATAAGGAATCTTCTAAGTCCCAAACATCGTTGGAATTTCATTCCAGTATCCTTAGCTCGTTGCCATTTTAGATAAGCGAGTGTCTATGATGGCCTCGTCACTTGAGGTGGGATTATCCTCCATTTGAACTTCACTAATGTAGACTTTATAGTGATCGAAATATCCGATTTTCTTATTCTATGACTTTCCGATTCTTTAAGACTTTACGGGGCTTCAGTTAGACAACTAATTCTACAAGGTCCCGTGTAACAAGATCCTTGTTTACATTATTCATCCTCCTTGTGGAGTTATATCTATTGTACCGTGCTCCCGTATTGTCCAAAACTGCTAAAACTTTCTTATTTTGGGTTTAATTCATTAAAGCTCATATGGCGCCTTTAGCACCGCTTACTGTGAAAATCGTCCAGTATAAATGCCGGTAGGAAGTCCACGATTTGAGCTATTTCTTTACTTTATTCCTTTACTTTAGGGGTATCGTTGTTTCGACCGTCTTACTCCCCGACGATCACATTAATCTTTTATAGATCACTCTTGCCTTCAATGCATAGTATGCATCTCATTATCTGTGTAGGGGAATTTCTTTCTTAATTATTTCTCATTTACTTTCTCCCCCTCGAAATGTGGTATGAACTTTTCTACCACAATTTCGAAACCCATTCAAAACTCTTGTGAATGAGGAAACCTTGATTACTTCATGCAAGATGAAACTATTTTCTATTCATATGGGAGCACTTTTTCCTCATTTCACTTAAAGAACTCAACAGTCCTTTATTATCAGTACTTTTGCAAGTGATACTTGCATATCTTTGAGGTTCATTTTCAATTTTCTTTTGTCTTTAAACTCATATTAGGATAGCTTAAGAGCTATCCTAAACTTTCTCAATCTGTGGAATAAAACCACATTAATTATCATAACTTTCTCCCGTCATGCAGGACAAAACTTTGCTAAACTTTTTTCACCCATACAGGATGGATTAACATTAAGCACTGTGCCAGCTTTACCCTGCCATGCAGATATTTTGTTAAACTTTTCCCGTCATACGGGTACTATGAGAATCTTTTTCCCGCCATGCGAGATAATTCCCTTGAAGGGACACAAATGCGAGAATTGGCTTTCGGGGAAAAAAATATCATTAAATTCAGAAATAAATTCGAATACTCGCAATACACATGCTTAAATTGACGTTGGTCAAGTTAAACATGCATATGACTTTTACATCTTATATTATGTCTAGAACTGAAAAATTAAATTAAACTATTCTTTATAGAGATTACATAATGGACTTTTTTTTTTTTTTTTTTTTTTTTTTTGTTCTATCTTCTTTTCCTTGGATCAATATCCCTGAAACATTTTCTTTTAAGCCATTTTTAAAGAGAGAGCACAGTCCCTTATGCAATGGCCTTCTTTCTTGCATCACTTGCACTTAGGCTTTTCATCTTCTTTCTGAGTCACAAGTACCCAGTTCTTTTTCTCACTGCCTCCAAGAAGGAATGCATGGAGATCTTTGTCTGTAAATTCAACAATAATCAACAATTAAACTTTTACAAAATCTTTCATTTCTATTCTATATCACCGTTGGGCAGAAATAGAATGAACCATCAATCTTTTACAAAAATTCCACATCACCGTTGGGCGAGAGAAAAGGAATTAAAGTATGGAAAACTCAATTATCTTCAATCATCATCATTGCAGCGGAAGCATAAAAATACAATAATGGATCTTTATCAGTTTTTCTGAAAATTTGATCACCTTGATGCAAAATTTATCGAGATTTAATCTTTAAACTTTGACTCATAAATAAACTTCTAATATTGTTATCGTCAACGTTGGTCGAAAATAACAATACCGTAACTTAACTTTACCATAAAATAATTATTCCTCCAATCAAAATTTTCTCGTTGGTTCCAATTTTGATTAGAGGATAAACTTTTCAACATTTACTGTATAACTCTAACTGCTCTCCGAATTAAATTCTCCGTTGGGTCGAATTTAATGAGAAGATAAATGCTTTAACTTTGCAGCGGAAAACATGACAATAATAATCTCAACTTTTCAGAAGCATTCTCATTTACTCATCTACCCTCTGTCAAAAATTATCCCGTTGGTTCAAAAATTTGGCAGAGGTTTGAACATTGAAATTCTATCAAAAATCATCAACTCTCATGCTTCTGAAAATAATAAAACTAATCTGAAAAATTCGAACTGTTCAACTTGCCATTTGGCCCAACAAGCGAAACTGGCCCGTGGCCCACGCGCACTGGCCTGTGGCCCATGGCCATGCTCGCACACGCGGCCCAGCCGCGGATGCTCACAGACAGCCCAGCGCGGCCCAACTTTGCGCACGCTGTGCAGTCGGCCCAGTAGCGCAGTAGGATTTCCTTTTCCTTTTTTTTTTTTTTTTTTTTTTAACCAGTGTTGCCAGCCCAGCAGCCAATTCCGGCCCGGCCCACACTGCCTTGCGCGCTGGCCAGCGGCGCCGCTCCGCTGCCGGGCCCTAACGTGGGCCTGGGCCGCGGAAGCGGCCTGCCGCGCGCGCCCGCCTGGGCCAAATCCCGGCCCCGGCCAATCGCAGCCATCCATTCCCATCGGACGGTCGAGCGCGCACTTCGGAGGATCAAAACCGGCGTCCGGTTCCTCAGCCCAAACCCTAGCGCATTTCCACCTCTTCCCTTCTCTCTCCAGCGCGCAGCCGCAGTCGCTCTTCCTCTCCTTTTCTGCGCGCGCCGAGCAGCAGAAGCCACCGGCGGCGGCCGAGCCAAGAGGAGGTGTGCGCCGGTGGGGAATGGCGCCGGCGGCCTAGGGCGGCCGGAGAAGGCTAAAGCGGCGGCGGCGCCGCTGGGCTCCTCACCGGCCGTTCTCCGACCCTCCCTTTCTTTTCCCTTCTCCCCCCCTTACTCTCTCCCGCGACCGAGAGCAGCAGCAGCGCGACGGCGGCTGCGCCATGGCGGCCGGAGAAGACGCCAGAGGAGGAGGTCGGCGCCGCCGCGGACCCCCTCGCCGGCGCGCGCGCTCCCCACCGGGTGAGCGCGCGGCCGTCGAGTGGCCTCGCGTCGGTGCCCTTGACCCGCACAGCGGCGTTGTGGTCTCCTTTCGGCGCGACGGCGGTCAGTGACGCCGGCGGAAGAAACCCTGGTGAGGCCCTTCCCTTTCTCCGTCCATTTCTTTTAGGGTTAGGGTTTCACCGGCCCATGGCCGGCGGCGGTGTCGGGATGGATGGGCCCCGGGTAGGCAGCGCCATCACCGCCCCCTTTCTTGGTTAGGATTAGAACATTTTCCCTTCCCCAAACAGTCTCTAGGGTTAGAGTTTGGCTCTTTTCATCCGAATCAAATTCGGTTCATCTCTTTCTGTCTTTCTACTCTTCTTTGCCCGATCTAGATCTACACAGCTAGGAGTACAACCAGGAGCTGATACCATTGTTAGACTCTATGGATCGATCTAGGTGTAGATCAGTGGGTGTTCTTCGTCATTTAGAACAATAGGGGTGCACCATCGTGGTGCATGAATCAGAGAGAGAAAGAGAGGTGAGGGAGAGGCGATACCTTCGAGCTTGGAGCAGCGGAGGTCGATGTAGCTCCGGTGAAGAAGACACCGGGATCAGCAGTCCAGTGGCGACGGGGCGGTGAAGCAGGGGCGACGTCGGTGGCGCGGTGGAGCTTCCCGTCGCTTCAGCGCACCCTCTCGATCGGTCTAGGGTTAGGACGGTGGGAGCGGCGGCTGTGGTGAACCTCATGTCTTGTGCCGTGGTCCCCACCTCCTGTATATAGCACTGCGCGACGGGGGCCCACCAGCCATGTTACTGGGCTGGGCATCCCCGATCAGGATGCGAGGTCAAGGCCCAAGTTGGCCGTTGGGCCAACCTGGTGGAGATCAACCTAACAACTTCAGCTCACAAACCAAAATAACTTCAGGCGCTGCATCAAATTCACTTGAGCAGAGAGCTTATTGTACCTGAAAAGGGTTCAACATATGATCGAGTTTCCCCAGCTGCCCGAAGCAGTCTCACCTTTGAAGGAACCATCACAATTTTAGCTTCAGAACACCTTCAGGCCAGCAATCTCTGGCCTTATAGCTCGGTGTTGTTTCTCAGCTGTGAAGCTTCTAAGAACCTGAGCTGCATAACTTCTAGTGGAGCAAGCCAACAGCTCTGCACTCCTCCGCCTTCCTTCTTCCCTAACAGCAATTCTTTCCGGCCATGAAAACCACAAGGCAACCACGATCTTGATTCTGTTATTTTCCTTAGCTTTCATGATCCAGCACGTTGTCTCCCAGGCCGAATGTTTTGCAGCTAGCTGTGTTCGATCCCACTCTATCATCAACTGTTGCCATACTTGTCTTGCATACTTGCATTTGAAAACCCAATTATGGTAGAAATGTTTGGAAACGTAGCCTACTGAAGGCGTTTGGCAGCAGTTTGAACAAATTATTTTCCATACATGTTCGTTCGTTTTTTTTTTTAAAGAAAAAAAAACGTGCATAGAACGATCAAGAGGGCTAACTTTAGCCTGATTTTAACCTTACGGTTTTGGGAAGGGAAACGTCGCTTTACCAGCAGCTGCAACTATCAATGCTGGACGCTGGATTTTCAAAACTGAATGTTCGTACGAGTAAATTCGATTTACTTCCCAAACTAAAAAAAAAAAAAAAGTGTTTTTGTTCCTTCAACTGTTGAAATATAGGTTGGTTTTACTCCTTGGGTGATTTTGAAGGCAGTTTATTCTGATGTGGCACCACGTCATCAGTCATGAGGAGGTAAACCAGACTCCATTAATCTAACTCTAACTCCTAAAAGGACTCAAAACATATCGTCAGCGCTAATCAGATGGGGACCGCTCGCTAATCACCCCGCCCCGCGCGCGGCTTCCCCTCCTGCGAAAAAGAAACTGCCGCCCTCTAATCCCTCCGCCCTGAGATCGCCCGTCACGCGTGGAAGTTGGCCTGGCGCTGCCTCTCTCTCCCGCGCACGGCCCGATCACCCCCCGCCCCATAGGTCACCGCAGGTCAGCACGTCGATGCCTCCAATGCCCGCCCCAAGCCGCCGCCGCACGCGCATGCCAATGCATGACGCCCAGCTCGCCTTGCAGCCGGTGCATGACGCCATCCACATCGCCTCAATCTCCCCACGACGCCAGCTGCCCCCACCACTTCCCGGCCTCCGTACGTGTGCTGGTTACATCGATGTCAGCACCACGATCTGGTACGCGGGCATGACGCAGCTCCGGCGTCAAGATTTGAAGAAGGCATCGTGTGCCCTGCGCCGATCCAGATTACGGCCGAGAAGATCCTTGGGTGGCTAGGCGCAGCCAGAGAGCGGTTCCATCTCCATGGTCGCCTCCTCTGCCTCCACGGTAGTCACGGCCAAGGCTTCGGTCCCGTCACGATGTTGTTGCGCCGTTTGCGCAGGTGTCCCGCTCTCCCGCCAACGACGCCTGATTCAGAGCGACGAGATTGTGGAGCAGGCGATATACATCCTTTTGACTGAACCGGCGATATACATCCTCGAGGAAGGCCCACTTGTTGTGGAGAGGTGGAGGAGGTTGGTTGAGCAGGGCATAGTCGTGCGGCCGTCCAAGGAAGAGGACGACACGACATGGTTAGACACGAGGAGTGGGACTGATTTGGAGTGGTTTACCGAGGTTTTTGGGATTTCTCTCCATTGGGTAAAGCTTTTCTTTCTCTTTACATTCTCAGTCTATCAATCAATTTTTCATATGTTTTATGCTCTCAGTTAACTAAATCCTTTACTGGCATGGACGATGTTCCACTTACACATATAGTGTTGTTGCCTGTCCAAAGCTAGCTGAAACCAAATCAATCATGAAGAACTGAAATATAAGCCATGTATTTGACAGAGATTAGCTCCACCCATAATCAGAGCTTAGGTAACTCAGATGGGAATGAACCCAAACATGAAAGTGCAGCATTCTTTTAGATTGAGCTTTGATCCTCTTCTCATGTAAAAAGCTTACACACACTTGAAACAAAAATTGCAATCGAGAATTCAGAATTAGAGTAGAGCTGGGAAAATAAAAACAGAAAGAAGGGCTATACTTTCATATTTGTCATGCCCAATTAAAAACCAGTTTCAGCTCTATGTTCTTGTCTCCTACCTGCAAACTGATATAATCAAGCTTTTGTGCTTCCATTCCTGCTACTATCATAAGCAAAAAGTAGCCTCTTAGAGAGGAATGAATTGGTTATATTAGTTTTTGTTACATGCCATAGAACACCCCCAACATTCTATAGTCGCTTAGACTCAGCCTTGCCTTGGTGGCTATTGCTTCCTTGACATGCTTCTCCCTTTCCACAAAAAAACTTCATTTTTGGTAAGTTCGGAAGCTTCATGCACAACAAAAGGTTATTAGAATTCTGAAGTTGTTTCCTCAATGCAGACAAGTGGATTCTGAAAATAACTCCTAGACATGTTGGTGATGGTGACGCTCTGAACCTCCTTAGCTACTGAACATTTGGCAATGGAGATTCTGGGTTTAAGTTCAACAAAAAAAAAATCCCATAACTCAGTAGCACTCCAAGGAGGAGTGCAGTTAACAGGAAGACAACAATATACTCTTGATGTGCAGCAGATATTGTTTGCACGGAGTACCATTTTTTGTTCCCTTGAAATTCAACCCTCTGATGGAATGCTTGGAAGCTGTGAACACCGTGGTGAGAAGAAATTTCGAAATAGTTCTGAAGGTAGCCACAATTAACTTAACTAGAGCGTGGCCAGAAGAAATTTCAAAATAGTTCTAAAGGTGGCCACGGTTAATTTAACTAGCTTTGTACGTATTTACTTTGTTAATTGAAAGTTCAAGAATTACCTTTTAATCATATACTCCGTCCCATTGAAAATATCATTTTTGACTTTTGGGTACCATTTTTGGCTTTGTTTTTATTCAAAAAATTAGCAAAACATAAAATAAATAAATTATTATTGAAGTATCTCTAATAATAAAATAAGTCGAACAAAATAAATATTATTTTTATATAAAAATTTTGAATAACATGAATGGTCAAGCAAGACGGTACAGAGTCCAAAACGATACTTTTAATAGGACAGAGGAAATACCCTTTAATTGAAAGTTTCAAATTGTATGTATCACCTATACAAGTGTTCTCATGCCGCAACGCACGGCACTTTCCTAGTAGTTCAAGAAGGGTCAAATAGACTTTAACAAAAATGTTTTTTTAAAAAAAATGTAAAAATAAATAAATTTTCAAATTTTCAAAAACTACCCAAATACTCCATCCGCCCTAAATATAAAGTATTAATTAACGTTCAAAATCGTCCGGAAATAAAAATATATTCTAGGTGTGTTAACTTCGTCAGAGTAGCAATCATATGCGTACACGTCATCTCATTAAATACCATCCGATTTAAATATGGTAAGTACAAGATCTCTCTAAAGTTACAAGAAGGGCCACATACATCATTTGTTTTATTCCATAATTTGTCATAAAATTGCTAGAATACCTTGTATTTTAGGATGCAGAGAGTTTTTTAAATATGAAATTTAAAGGACCAAAATTTGATCTAATTTGAAAAGGTAAATCGGACCACAGCAAGCAGCAGCATAGAGAGGTCAGTTGTTCTAGAAGTCAGGAGGGCAATTTCATGACTTATATAGAGGACAAATAACGATGGGCACTCATGAGCTACACTGCGCATCCCACCTTGCCTTGATGAGTCAATCTCGAGTCCAAATACATATCCATAAAACACTCTCACTCCTTTGAGACATGTAGTCTTGCCTTTCAAAGTCCATTTCTTATGCTCATGAATGACCTAAGCGAGTGGTGTACTATGCTAACACTTTTTTTTGTCGGACTCAAAGAAAAAACTTTTTCTTATCATTTTTTAGAATCACATGACTAACAGTGTATGGGCACTCATCCATATGGTCTTCTTCGAATACTTGACTGCCAGATTCTAGAGATTGACAAAGTCACACATACTCACCCCTATGAACTTCCACCTGGCACACTCGCCTCCACCTTCCTGACCCATTGTCCTTGTCTAGAGGCTGCGTTACCCACCTCTTGCTCCCACCTTCCCCATCCTTGCCCTCACTACCACCAACCGCGTTGCCTCGGCGTAGGGTTCGTGGGAGCTCCGCGTAAGCACTCCTTTGGCGGATGCCTCTCCTACCACGACGAGCTCTGGCCATGGCGCCTCGCCCTGGCCCAGTTGCCTCTGTTGACGCCCGCCTAGCAGCCCTTCTCTTTAAGCACGCCAAACTCGGGGAAGAAGAAGACGGCTTGCCTCGCCAGAACCCTAGCGTCTTCTTTGCCTCCTGCGAGGGCACGAGTGGCGGTGGTGGAGTGTGGGGGAGGGGATTGTAGAGGAAAGGCGCGGGGAGGAAGAGAAAAAAAAAATCAAGAGAAACTGCAGTGTGAGGAGCAAGACGGGTCACTAAATAAACTTTGTGTCCCCTTAATGTAAATTCACGAGAGTCCAAACTCAAGCCCTACTTGGTGGACATTGAGATCAAACAACTTCAATGTCCGCTTGTGCCGTGATTTAGCACAACCAGTTCGGATGGGAGTTTGTGGTCTTGAGGACCTGGCGGCTCCGTTATTCATGGAACCGGTGTGACGTGGGTACCGCACACACTCGGAACGGAATATACTTTCCCGAACGTTCCTCCTCGCGCTTCTGTTCCCCCAGGCCCCACTGCGGCGGCACCGGCACCTCGGAGATGTCACGGCTGTGTGCACTCCTGCTTGTGACTGCCAAGTGGTCCCGCTAAACATTGGACCCACATGGCATTCAGGTGCACCAGCAGAACGAATTGCGGCCACGAGATTGTCGAGGTCACGGGCACAGGCGCACCGCGCACGGCACGTTCCAGCCGCGCGTCTGCCTGGCACGCAAAAGGCAAGGCGATTCGCGGCCGAAAGGGGCGCGAAGCGACCGAACCGATGGAGTTGGAGACCCGCCCGACCCCACACGCTGCCACCTAATAAAATGAGGATTAAGTCTCCCGTTTAATAATAAAATAAAAAAAGTAACGTAACCCTCCGAATTCCAAAACCATCGCTGACACCAACTACTAATAAAAACGGGAATTGAATCTTCCATTAATAAATAAATAAATAAATAAGGTAACGGAACGGAACCCTCCAAATCCAAAACCAATCTAATCTGCTCGGCTCTCCTACCTCGCGTCGAACAAAAGAGCAAAAGAGATCCCCATTGGCGAAACCCTCGTCCATTCCCGTTACGCATCCCTCGGCGTAATCTTTTCCTTGTCTGCCCTGCCTCCCCACCCATTTCCTTTTCTTGTCCGCCCCGCCTCGCCTGTTCCAGCATTGCATCCCAACCCCAAACCCCCCACCCCATCCCCACCTCCGAAAAGCACAACCCCACCGGCCCGCTTCCCTCCCACGACGCACGAGCGCGCGCTCCGGGCGTTCGGGAACCAACTCGGAGGCGGCGGCGGGGGGAGGAGAACCGCACCGCACCGCGGCGCTGCGCAGACGACATGGGCGAGTACTGCCCCTCCCCGCAGGGGGACTCCGCGCTGGCGGCGGCGGCGGCGGCGGCGGGGCCCTTGACGCTCCCCGACCCGTCCGCAGAGACGGCGGCGGTTAGACCGGGCTACGGGAGCTGCGACCGCCGCTACGTGAAGCAGGTCTTCGACAACCTCCACGGGAGCATCTCGCTCGACCCGGTGAGCTCCGCCGCTCCTCCTCCTCTCGTCTCTCGAAGCCTCATTGTTCGTGGATTGATCGATGATGATCGTGTCGGTCCTCCTCCTCCTGTTCCTTCATCGGGGGTGGATGAATTGGTAGATGAGGCGTGATCATCGCTGCTTTTCGTTAGTTCGGCTTGCCCTCAATTCGGCTCCCCTGCTGCTGCTAATGGCGGAGCAGGGTTATGCAATGCCTGCATCTGTTTCGTTTGAATGTTTGATCCTACGCGCGGACGCAGTTTACTCTTGCGATGCCGTTATTGAAAGCAATTGGTTCTCCACGCTTTTAGGGTTTGCTCCGCCGCCCCCGCTCCTTCAAATTCCTTGTGCCAACTGCCTTGATGAGCCGGACACCGTAGATTCCCATCTCTAGTTGTTGCGCTGGCCGTTGTTTTATGTTTTGGTATCTGGCCCTGTTCATGTGGTGCATGTTGATGATGTTGGTGTGGCTCATGGACTCCCTGCATGATTAGCTAGCTGTGCATGTGGCGTCTCGTTTTTCCAAATTAATAAATTCAACGGGGTACGTTTATTTAATTCTAATCTAGGAGTAACTGGAGAATATAATGCTAGTGCTACTTTTAGAGGGAGGGTATTATTTTTTTTGTTTGACTTATTCGGCCGTAAACAAGTCTCTGGTGCTGGTGGCTAGTTTAATTTGCTTTGACTGCTACATGTGACTTCAACCTGACCTCAGGTGTTATACGCCAAATAAAAAATTAAAGTCATCTCAGCATTTTTTGTTCTCTATTTTTGGGTAGGTAGGCAGTTTCATCTGTGCATTAATAGCATTGACTCAGTTTAAAAAAAATATAGCATTGACTCCGCTGATGAAAGAGCAAACTGTTTGGTGTACATGTCAAGTCTATATTGACCCGCTCGTCATGTTGTTCATAACCACTTTACATCTTATAAAGTGTTTATGGTTGATGTTTTACATTACACCATAGATAACCACTTATGTTTGCACTCTTTTGATTTCGATCTTGAATAGTCATGGACCCAGTTTTATCTAAATAGCATTATGAAGTTTTTTTTTTGTGTGTGTGTTAAGCCATATATTAACGTTTGAGGAACTTTGGACATTTGTAGACTTCTCCATAAGGGTAATAGGAAATTTATTTATTTATTCTGTTCATGTAATAGTCGGACCTTTCGAAAATAGGTTGGTGCTAATAGTCCAACAAATATGAGTATGCTATGACAGCTTGTGAAGTTTGCATTCATGCATAGCTCTGATAGTCATGCCTGGTACCTCTGTTTTCTCAACAAGTTGCACTTGTATTAAGGCTACATTTTGTTTTGGACGTTTTAAAATTCAAAATGAATGTCTTATATATAGATCTCAGGAACTGGCTATGGTGCAGTTCCATTCATGTAACTTCTGCTGCTCATACAGTCATACCACCCCCATATAAATAATAACTGTTTCGGTCTTTGTTCTGCAGTTGGCCCTGCAGTTTGTGGATACCGAGGAGTTTCAGAGGTGATTGAGTTTAGTTAATTACCTCTTCTCATTTATCTATTCAACTTCTTTGATGGCCTAATCATGATTTTAATTTCAATACATCATGCTTTTCAGGTTGCGCGACTTGAAACAACTTGGTGAGTTGAGTTTCTCTCTCAATGTGTAGAGTTTTTGACAAATTTTGAAAACTGAATGAAGTTCCATCCCTTGTTCTTTGTTGTTTGGCATCCCAGTTAAGATGTATTTGTCATTCTAGCAGACAATTTTTTTTGAACAAAATCAAGCTGATAAAACTGAGGGTTGATAATGGTTATTGCTATACATGATAACTATATATTCAAGATTCATGAATTTGTTCCTTATTGGGTTGACATGACTACAACCAGTTCGCTATTTGTGTAGAAAATTATGCAGTGGTTGAAATACATAGCTTTCCTGTCCCTGAATTCGCTTAGTTGACTATTTACATTTATGCAACACTTTACTCTGTTTTACTGTTTACACGGATGCTTATTTTTTCAATTTTTTCAAAATAACATATGAGAACACTTTTATTTGTAAAATCCAATTTAGGTGGACTTTATACTATCAACTGTATTTGATGTTGCAATAACATATTTTTGACGATTTTCAGGTCTTACATATCTTGTATATCCTGGAGCGGTGCACACGCGCTTTGAACATTCATTAGGTGTCTATTCATTGGCCGGAAAGGCTATGAATTATCTTAAGACATATCAGGTATGTGTGGCATCAATCTGAACTCTGAAGCTGACTCAAATGCTGGAAATCTAAAATGTTAAGGTTAGGTAATGTTTTTCTTTTGACAGGGAGAAGAGCTTGGAATTGATCATGTCGACATGCAGACTGTAAAGCTTGCAGGTTGGTCTACACATCCAGGGTACATTAATTATCAAACATCCTTGTGATCTTTGTTTAACTCTTATTCAGGTCTCTTACATGATATTGGACATGGTCCCTTCAGTCATTTGTTTGAGCATGAGTTTCTTCCGCGAGTTGAACCTGGCTCATCCTGGTGATTCTCTTTTGGCATTTGTCTCCTTTTCATTTATGCTGTTAATTACATCTCCATGCGTGCTGTCCTATATCTTAAGTTATGGTTAGGTCCCATGGTTCAAAAGACGAGCACAAGCCTAAGGTTATTCTACTTGTATAGCTGTTATGCATAGGCATCTTTATGTTCCCTTCACTTTTATGTATTACGATTCTTGTTTTTATGCTACTTTAGTTGTTATGTGGCTTATGCCTTTAAAATCACATGTCAACATTCTGGATGTGTATTGTGCATGTTGGCAGCATGATATAGTTTGATCATTCTTCCCTCTTAATGAAAAACAGGTGCATAGCCATTTTCGCAAAAAAAAAAAAAAAGAGATATAGTTTGATCATTCTGATATTTATCTACCCATGCTGCCATGCTTTATCTATGTTGGGCTTGGTGCCTTAACTTTTATGCTCTTGTTCATTCAGGTCCCATGAAGATATGTCAGTGCTCCTTTTGGACAATATCGTTGACAAACATGCAATAGATATTGAAAATGATTATCTCAAAATGGTCAAGGTAAGAATCATTTTGCTTCCAGTCCCATGCTTCACTAAAAATTCAGCTTGGCAATATGGATGAATGCAAATAGTTTTGTTTCTCTTTATATATGGAGTAAGCATTGGGATCACATGGACAGAAATGTAAAATAATTATAAACAATTTGTTATAGTACATCACAGTGTTTATATAGAAGTTACTAAACCTTAATCAAGCATTAAAATGTTCTGCAGGGGATGATAACTGCCAGCTCTAAGCTTGCCAGCACAAAAGTATGTATCTTCTCTATTTCCAGCCTGGTTATCTTTTTATTGAAAATACATTGCTTACCTTAGCTGAATTCTGAAACTTATTTCTTCAGAGTGCAAATGAGAAGCGTTTTCTTTATGACATCGTTGCTAATGGTCGCAATGGTATAGATGTTGACAAGTAAGGGCCTCTTTTAATTGAACTTGTGAAATTTTCTTCTATATGCTTACAGTGGTTCATGCTATGATCTGGCTATGATATAAGGTTGAGTAACTGTGTGCAGGTTTGACTACATTGGCCGTGACTGCAGAGCATGTGGCTTGGCTGTAATTTCCAGTATTGGAGGTACATTTGATTTCTCTTGTTTTACCTGTGTCAACTTTGTCTTTCGGCCCTGCTTGTTGAAAATAGGGAAGTGAGAATAAATGTTACCAACCTTTGCAAAATATTTGACCTCACTGTGCTTCATGTTGTGGGTTCTCTGTCAAGGTGTTGACTATTTTTTTCCTCTCATTTTACGGTCATGTTTTAGTGCTGATTTCACCCGATGAAAATTATGGATTATCGGTTAAAAGCTCTATAGGAGACGAACTGGAAACATGTTAGAAATTGGTTTCCTTTTCCTATTTTCTTTAAATAGTTTCCTTTTCCTATTCTGCCATCATTCTTGCTTTGGCATCTCACTGATCCACATTTAAAGTGTATGTGGCACTGTCTATCACAGAAAAAAGGAACTAAATTAGCTTCTCAGTTGGTAATATGATAGCTAATGTTAGTCCGACTGTTTGCCTATGTGTCTATCTAAATGCTACAAAATGGCTTGTATTGTCCGATTAATCAGCTATGTATCCCGTTTTATCACCGTTTGGTCCGAATAAATAGCTAAACAGCAGTGATTATTTAGTCCGTTTAGGCCAACACTGGTAGTCACATACTATTCAGACATGGCCTTGTATCTTTTACAATGAAACACCCTTGCCCTTGCAAGATTTAGTTAAATAATTGCAGACAAATTTAGGCATTTAAATATGCGCAATATCTTGTGTTTGTATGGAAGACTCACATGGATGTTTTTTTATGATACTGTACTGCCAGTCATTGTTACATCTTCTAAGTCTATATTGCGTCCCCTGCAGGTTGATGGAAGGCATGCGAGTAATGGGTGATGAAATTTGCTACCCTGCCAAAGATTGTAGGTTTATATATGGTCCTCACCTACTTAAATTTGATCTGTTCTATTTTCAAAATTCTTGTAAGAGCACTGAAATGTGACTTCTTGTGTCTCTGATAACTACAGACTTGAGTATCCATAAATTGTTTTCAACACGTGCGGATCTGCACCGGACAGTCTACACCCATGCCAAAGTAAAGGTATGGATGATTTATACTCCCTCCATTCTAAATTCTAAGATGTTTTGACTTTCGATGCTTAACTTTTACTATGCATTTTTTAGATATATAGCATGTCTAGGTAAATTACAGAAGTAACATATGTAGGAAAGCCAAAACGTCTTATAATTCGGAACACAGGGAGTATTTCCTTACCCTCTGTTGTTTCATACCTTTTTTTATTCATGTACAGAAAAAAAAGATCTAATGACACCTGTCGTGTGTGTGTTTTTTTTGTTGGGGGGAGGGGGTGTTATGAATAAGTTTGCCTTTTGAGAGATTGTTTGTGTTTAATTCAATCAGTATTCAAATACAGCTTCTGATTGAATTTCTTGTGATTGCTGTTACATGATTGGTTTGAAGTTTCTTTTCATATCCTATGGTGGAGGTCCATATAGTGTTAGACTTATATCACACCAGTTAGATGAAGCCTTGTAAATTTTTTGATAATGGCATTTCTTTTACATTTAAGCAAATGTGTTCTGTGGTAAATTAGTTTTTTGATAGAAATTTTACACGTGGCTGCCTTTGAATTATTAGTGATTTACTTTTTATGCGCCCGAGTCATTAATTCGTGTTTTGGTATTATCTGGTTCATTACCTGACACTCCTCAATCCTTAGGCTGTGGAACTCATGCTTGTAGATGCACTCATTGAGGCTAATGATTACTTGGGGATATCATTGCATGCACGTGACCCTGAAGAGTTTTGGAAGGTTTGGTGTCTGCCATTGTTATTATATTATTCATTCATAGTTTTCCACTCTGTCTTACATCCCCTGAAATTACAGTTGGATGACACAATCATTAAAACCATTGAGACTGCTCCCAACAATGAACTAAAGAAAGCAAAGGAAATCATTCAACGTATTCGCGAAGAGAGCTCTACAAGGTATATACAAGTGCCATTTTGTCATGTCGTTTTCACATGCTTAGTATACATAGGAGATTCTGTTTCTCTTAATTCGTATAGTTGTCCCATGTCCATGAATTCATCTGAATTAATTTACTCTTCTCAATCTTATACATTGAAATCATGTAACCTATTATATCATAGCTTCATGAGAGCATGGTTGTGCTGTGTAGATATGGCAATTCTGGTTTGTTTGAACAAACCCAAATTTCTTCCAAATATAATTTACATGTCCCATTGCCCAACCTATTTCATCAGATGCTGCTATTATGTAAACTCAGCGGAAAGGTTGTTTGGTCTTTGGAGATGTGTCTATATAAAAAAAGAAAAAAAAAAAAAACAGCTGAACCAACCTTGTTCTTGTAGGGTGCAGTACAGGCTGTTCAGCTCTTTACTAGAATTTATGCTTGAGCTTTTTGTTCAACAGATGCATATTATAGCATCAGTAATGTATTGGTATACTTATTGCTTCAGCTAATCTTCCTTTTTGTGAAAGTATTAAGCTGTTCTGTTTCTTTGAGTTGCAGTTTTGCAACCAGTATTCTGTTCCAAAGGACAAACTCGAGCATTTCAAAAATGTTACTGCACAGGATATAGTTTGTTCGCAGGTTTGCACTTTTTTCACATTTTATGAAGGTTGGCTGAAATATAATCTGGCCTCTCTGATGAATTCACACCTTATTTCATGTTGACTCAATCGTCTTCAGAAATCTTCTGAGGTGCTTCTGAAGGAAGAGGATGTTGCAGTAAGCAATGTTAAGATAGATCTTACTCGTGGAAAAGATAACCCCCTTGAAAGGTTTTTGATATTTGAATGCTACTTTATTTCTCTTTGATTTGATTTATCTGAAATATCAGAATTCTAATTGGTCTCATTCCTTTGTGTATGTAACAACCAATCACCAGCATAAAGTTCTTTAAGGTAATTACTTGCTTCTGGTAAACTTATGTGTCTTAATTGATAGCTATTTCAGTAACAATGATACTATTTTGTTGCAAAAACTATGAATATATGTCCACCCTTTATCTGTCATGTTTCATTTGTGATTTTTAATTATCAAATATAAGCCAACCTTTGTTATTTGTTTACATGGTAGTTTTGCCATTGCCTTCTCACCCATTTTTTACTGCTGCTATTTTTGTAGTTTTTTCACAGAATGTAGTAGCCATATTTTTGTACAACATTTATTTTGTACAACATTTATCAATACTGAAACTGAACCTTGTCTTTGTTCTACTTTCTGTTGTATTTGTGAGTAACATGATTGCTAATTTATTTGCACTATTGCCCCTTGGCTGATGTGTCATGTAGTTACTATTTGTGAACATAGATATCCAGTTTCTAGCCTAAGCAGAAATTTTTGTTGCAACAGGATTTTGGATGCGATGAGAAATTCCCTATCACAGATGATAGGGTCAGCCACTTGCTCCCCGAATATAATCAGGATAGGATTGTGAGGGTCTATGCCAAGAAGCCTGAGTTGGTTAGTGAACATGAAGTCAGCTACTTTGTTTTCATCAATCATGTTCAGCAGTTTCCGAATGTTAATGAAATACTTGGTTCCAGGTTGATGTTGTGTCAGAAGCCTTTGAGAATCTCCAGCTGAGAATGTATGGTGAGAAGACTCAGGTGCACGAGACGCCCAAGAAAAAGAGGATTAGATCCAACTAGGCGGTTGGATTTTGCCAGATCACTATTTAGGTAGCATACGAATACGACACAGGAAAATAGGTTGACAAACAAGAAGCTCTATAGATAAAGCACCCCAGGATTAACAAGTTTTAGATGGTAGTTTGCACCGAAGGTGTAGGTATTTTGTGTACAGGTGAAGATATACAAACTACGTTGCGAAGTAGAAAAACTCACGGTGACGTAGGAGGTACGATGCTGCACGTGCGTGAATTGGGTAGCTAGCCAAATACTTTGTTATATATATGGCTGGATTTTTAAATACTTAATATGCATGCTCTATAGACCATCTCTCTTTTTTAAGCGACCGACGGTGATCAATTATTTCTCTCTTTGTTTTTGTTTTGGTGTGATAAACGTGTTGGCAGTGTGCTGCGGTTGCGAAATGAGAACCACAGAATAAATTGTAGTACGTGGATGAGCTGGGCGAAGGTTGACCATCCGCTTCAGGGTAACTTTGGTGATCCATGGCCGCATGACTCCGATCTGCTAATTAGGATCCTTGGCCAGTTAGAGGTGGGCGATCAAGAGGAAGATGGGCAGTGTGAGAGAGGAGCCAGAAGTTGAGCTTAGCCGCCTCGCGTGACTGCGAGGAGTCTGATTAACAGACCGACTGAACTGACAAAACCATACGCTATTTTGGATGAAAAAATCATGTAAATTTGGAACGCTTATAATTTGGAATGGAGGGAGTATGAGTGTTGCTAATATAAAATTTGGGATTTGCTAAAAGTGTTCTTCAAAAGCACTGTAATTGCACATACTTTATACTTGCAGATTCCATTAAATTTCAATAGACGAATATGCAATTTTTAATACCGAGAATATAAAACCCATTAGACATAAACACAAACTCAAAAAAAAATTGAATTCTATCAACACAAGGACAACTAACAACTTACAATTATTTTCCGTAGGAAGACAACTAACAACTAACAAACAGAGACAAAAAAACAATTGTTCTATGAATAAAATTTACCTAGACATCGCCATGCATCTATCCCAATTATAAACAAGGACAAACTGGCCATGCATCGCCTGGGCATGCAACCTGATTCCAGGCCTCCAAGCTTTAGGAAAAGTGATAAAATTTTAAAAAAGAAAAGAGACAACAAGAAATTGCAAAAGAAAGAAGCCGTCGTGCGCTCCGGGACCGCCCCATTTCTCTTCCGTCCGCCGCATTTCCTTCGGTTCACCCCGTGCGTTTCTCTGTCCTTTTCGGCTCGTGCACTCGCCTTCGACTGGTGCCTCGCCCGCCCGGTCGCCCCTCTCGCTATCCGAGACTCGGACGACTGTGTTGCCTCACTGCCTCGCCGGCGTCGGCGCCACCCTACGCCAGGTTCCGAGGCCTTAGTCGGTCTCTTCGCCGGTGAAGAGCACCCGCCAGGTATTCCCACCATTTTCTCTTCCCATCCTGTCGTGCGAAGCCGAGCATTAAACCCTAACCTAAAGCTATTTGGCTGTGGTAGCGAGTGATTTTGGTTGTTGATGAAGGTGTTTGGAGCATGGGGCAGGTGGTGCTTCCAAACCTAGATTTCATTTTGCTCCATTGTGCTGCCGATTAGTATCCATGAGTCCATTTCCGGTTTGGTTGGGGTTTCAAGGCCCTTCATGACTCAAATCAACAAAGCTTTGCGATATGTGCTGGTCTTTTTCTGGAGACATTCATCTCTTCTCAGATGGAGGGTGCTTGTGCTTCTGGGGCCACAGACATTATTGTGTGCATTCGTAGCTGAATAGTTGTGTGTGTTAGACTGTTAGTGGCTGATTGTAAGAATGTCCATGTTTTTTTTTATGCCTCAATACTTCAAGTACAAGCTGTAGTATCTGAACTTAAGCACAAACTCACACACCACACCATGTCAGCCCAAAACTACTTTTACTGTTAGGGTCAAAATTTGGGATACTCAAACTAATTGAGTTACAAAATTAGAGAAACTGGGAAACTTGAGGAGCCAAATATGGACTTATTCATATGTGCTTATTTGGCGTTGCTGCATGAGTTTTTTCCACCTCATGCTAGATGACAAAGGTGCATTTGGGCCTTTGATTAAGCAGGGGATTGTGATATGGGATTGCATGTTTGAATTGTGGATGCATATTTGTAGATTGTTATCATTTTGACTGGGGTGGAGCTAGAGCAAAATAGAGGGCAGTGCGACATTATGTAACTCTATAGATGCTAGCTGAAATATATGGTGAAAAATTGAGAGTTATAGTTGATTTTTGGATTGGGCCTTGGTGCGGCCGCACCCGCAATGATCTATATACTATATAGATCCACCCCTGGTTTTGAATGTTACTAATACTGTAATGTGTATTGCAAACAAGGTTATTAAGGTGTCGCCTAGGCGATAAGGCGTGCCGAAACTCTGAGCGTCCCCGCCACTATGACCGAAAGTCCACAAAAGAGAGGGAGGAAAAACAGAGGTAGAATGTAAGAGGAACGAGCAGGCAAGGCCAAGAACATGCTGCTGTTGCCATTCCTGCTGGCTCCGGCGCTTGTGGCCGACACAGCACTTGCTCTGGTCAGCCACATCACAACCGATCTGGAAGGAGACTGCAGCAGTGGTCAATTTGAGGGCATAGAACAGTGAGGAAGGGAAAAATAAGTTAGAGGGAGAAGTTTTGGGAGGGTGCACATATGGAGATTGAGAGAGTGTCAAGCGCCTCGGCACCTAGGCTGGGAGGTCCTTGACTTTGTAGCTCGTAGCTTGAGGTAGGCAATGGTGGTGCCAGGGTTTTTGCCTGACTACCACAGCAGGGGGTGAGATTAAGAGCAGCAGAGAGTAGAGGTTAGGGATAAACTTCTTGCTTCATTTCATTCAACGAGTCTGGTTTACATATATATATAGGAGCCTAGCTCCCTACTACTGATGCCAGTCATTAACTACTGGCCAGCTAATGGCTTGACTAATCTTCTTGACTTCTTCACAAGAGCCTTAATGATTCTGGCCCCTTCATCCCGCAGGCCTCTTCGGGCTGCTCCAGGGCCTGCATGCTCTTGGCTGCTGCGCTGGCTGCTGCTCTTCTTGGGGGCCGGCGGCTATAGTGACGACCCCACATGACAGAGAGAGACCAAGTGGAGCCGAGGGAGAGACTCACGCGAGGGACAGAGGGCAGAGTGGTGGTGCTGGGAATCGGGGTCCCTTGTAGATGTATCCTTGTAGGTTATGCCAGAGGAGGATTACATGGGCCTGCTGGTTGGCTGAGCCAGCCCCTTATTACTCTTAGCTTCCTTTTCTTTTCCTTCTTCCTCCTCCATGCTGTTGTTTTACATTTTTAGATTAGTATGGCGTCGTATTTCCTCACCTTATCACCCCCTAGGTGATTGGAAGGGGGTGTCTTGCCACATCTTGCCTTACTGCCTTAAGAACTTTGATTGCAAGATATGCTTGTCTTTGTGCTGCTTTTCTGCATTGTATCTAGTGCTCAAGTCCATTGGTGGTTTCTTTTATGCATATTCAATTTCTTAAACCCTTGCTCATGCTCTTGTTGAAACTGAAGTTACTGCTAACGGACAGATGCTGTGCAAGCATTTTGGTTTGAAACAAAGAGTATTGGACTATGGCAAGTGGTGAATGTATGATTCTTTCTCCTTAATTCATGGTACATCTACTCCTTTGTCATTGGATCACCAATGCTAAATGCATCTAGGTTCTGCCTATTTGAATCAAGTGAACATCATTACACCAATGACATTTTATACTGCATTTTTACAGTTTATATTTAGAATCTAGCTTGCCGTTGTGCCTGTTGTGTTTCATTGCTTGGTACAATGTCACAATGGGGATGTCCCTCCTTTATTTCCCAGGGCGTTTAATTGACCTACTGGTAGAAGTTATGTTGGCATATTTGTTTTATTGACTGCATTGTTTATTTTGTTGCAGAAATTTACTGTTGGATTTTGTTCACATGTGACCATGGGCAGTCAATGATTTCTGCAACCTGCAGTGGTTACTAATATACTGTGCTAGCCACTCCATAGTCTAACATATCTGCAACTATACCAACTTCTCTACTTGTTTACATGGAGTGTAACAGAGATGAGGCTGCTAGAGCGAAAGCTCTGGCAGAAAGAAAAATGCTGGAAAAGGATTTTGTCGGTGCAAAAAAGATGATTATTAAGGTGCAGCAACTCCTCAAAGGAGTGGAAGACGATGACATTCCAAAAATGTTAACTGTTTGTGATGTTCATTGTGCTGCTGGAGCTAAGGTGAATAATGAGATTGATTGGTATAGAATACTGCAAGTACCTGTAAATGCTGATGACGCACTGATAAAGAAACAGTATCGAAACCTTGCCTTTTTGCTACACCCTGACAAGAACAAGTTTGGAGGCGCAGAGGCAGCATTCAAATTAGTTGGAGAAGCAAACATAACTCTTACAGACCGGTCAAAATGTTCTGTGCATGACATGAAAAGAAGAAGCATTATAACAAGACCCAATCATCAGCCACCGAAAAGACCTGCACCTGTTAGATCTAGTTCTACTCCTGTGACTCTCCATAATATGCATCATCAACAACAGCATCAAGCCTCAAATCCTACAATGCCGCAAACAACATTTTGGACTATTTGTCCAGCTTGTGGCATGAGATATCAGTACTACCTCTCAATCTTGAAGAAAGCTTTGCGCTGTCAGAATTGTTTGAAGCCATTTATCGCACATGATTTGAAGGACCAAGCTATTCCTTCTGGGGCAAATCAGCGATCTGCTGGGGTTTGGAAAAATGCAGGCGCACCACAGGGCTCTGCTGGCCCTCAAACAAATGTCACTGATCAGAAAGGTTGGTCTGCCACTTCAGGAGTTCATGTTAATATAGTTTCTCATCATGCTAATGTAAATACAAAGAAGGAAACTGGTGGTAACGCTGACGGAGCTGGGCTTAAAAACAAAAAGAAATCTGCCTGGGCCACCAGGAATCCTTCAAAAGCTTCATCAACTGCTGGATTGAAAAGGGGCAGGAGGGCAACATTTGAATCTAGTGAGTCTAGCATATCAGAAACCAGCAGCGAAAGTGAGGTGGAGATTCTAAAACATGGCCCTTCTGAAAACAGTGCAGGGCCAGGTCAACAAACTCGCAGATCTAGCAGTCAGAAGCAAGAAGTTAAGTATAACGAGGATAGTCATGATGACGTTATTGAAGATGATGATAACACAGTTGAGGATGATTTTGTTGACTCTCCTGCATTGAAGAGGTTGAGAAAACGTGGCCTGTTCCATGGTGATGACAGTACTAAAACAGCAAATCTGAATGAAGACACCGCTGGCCATAATGGTCTGAGTAGCTGCAGTAACATAAAAGATACGAAGTATGGTGGCACGCCCTGTGAAGAGAAAACTTCCAATGGAGTTGAGCAGATGAAGAGAGAAACAGAAAATATCGATGGCAAAGGACTATTCCATTCTGTCAGCGACAATGGTCTTGGTTTAAACGATAATGATGTTTCAGTTGATAATAAATTCGCTTTCCTGGGTCCTGAATTTTTTGATTTTGACAAACTTCGAGATGCAAGTCAATTTAGAGCCAACCAGATCTGGGCTGTCTATGATGATCAAGGCTGTATGCCTAGATTTTATGCTCGCGTCACAAGGGTAAAAATGATTCCAAACCTTATGCTGCATTTTGTTTGGCTGGAGTTTAATCCTGCAAATAAGGCGGAGGAGGCATGGTCTTACAGGGGACTGCCTGTTGCTTGTGGACAATTTAAGCATGCACAGTCAGAGACAACGAATGAAACTGGTATGTTCTCCCGGACTATATCATTTGAGAAAAGCAAGACACAAAACTGCTATGAAATATATCCAAGGAAAGGTGAAGTTTGGGCCCTTTTTAAGGGATGGGATATTGGTTGGAGCTCAGATGCTGGCAATCACAAAAAACTGAACCATCGCTATGAAGTTGTTCAAGTCCTCTCTGATCTAACCACGGACACAAGCATTATTGTCATACCGCTTGTGAAGATAAAAGGCTATGTTAGCTTATTTATGCAGTCTGAAGAGGCAGCTCCATATGTGATACCTCAGGGTGAGACACTGAGGTTCTCTCATTGTGTCCCACATCATTTGATGAGCGGAACTGAAAAAGTAGGTATTCCAGGAGGATCTCTTGAACTTGATCCTGCAGCGCTTCCCTCCAACTTGGAAGAGGCTTTTCCTTCAGCTAACCCAGAATGCAGTTCTGTAAGAAGTCAGGACTGTGACTCCAAACATCCTGAATTTTTTGATTTTGATCAACTTCGAGATGTAAATCAATTTAGAGCCAACCAGATCTGCGCAGTCTATAATGAGAATAGTGATGATGATAATGATTATGCTGAAGGTGATGATAACACAGTTGAGGATGATTTTGTGGATTCTTCTGCTCTGAAGAGGTTAAGAAAAAATGCTCTGTTCCATGGTGATCAAAGCGATAAAACAGCAAAGCTGAATGAAGACATTGCTGGCCATAATGGTCCTATAAATGGTGTCAGTAACTGCAGTAACATGAAAGATACAAAGAATGATGGTATGCCATGTGGAGAGAAGACTTTCAATGTAGTTGAACAGAAGAAGAGAGAAACAGTGCATGCTGGAGAAAAGAGTGATGACAAAGAAAAGCTATTTCATTCTGTGAGCACCAATGGTCCTGCTCGAAATGGTGGTGATGCTTCAGATGATCGTAAATTCGCTTTCCAAGATCCTGAATTTTTTGATTTTGATCAACTTCGAGATGTAAATCAATTTAGAGCCCACCAGATCTGGGCTGTCTATGATGATCAAGGCCGTATGCCTAGATTTTATGCTCGAATCACAAGGGTAAGAGTTACTCCAAAGTTTCTGCTCCATTTTGCTTGGCTGGAGTTTGACCCTGCAAATAAAGCAGAGGAGGCATGGTCTGACAGTGGTCTGCCTGTTGCCTGTGGACACTTTAGGCAAGGACAGTCAGAGACAACTAGAGAAACTAGTATGTTCTCTCGAACTATATCTTTTGAGAAAAGCAAGATAAAAAACTGCTACGAAATATATCCAAGGAAAGGTGAAGTTTGGGCCCTTTTTAAGGGATGGGATATTGGTTGGAGCTCAGATGCTGGCAATCACAAAGAGTTGAACCATCAGTATGAATTTGTTCAAGTCCTCGCTGACCTAACCTCGGGCACTAGCATTATTGTCATGCCGCTTGTGAAGATAAAAGGCTATGTTAGCTTATTTATGCAGCCTGGAGAGGCAGCTCCATATGTGATACGTCAGGGTGAGACACTAAGGTTCTCTCATTGTGTCCCGCATCATTTGATGAGAGGAACTGAAAAAGAAGGCATTCCAGAAGGATCTCTTGAACTTGATCCTGCAGCGCTTCCCTTCAACTTAAAAGAGGCTTTTCCTTCTGCTAACCCAGAATGCAGTACTGTAAGAAGTCAGGACCATGACTCCAAACATGCTGGTTTGTCCAGTGGAGATTGCAAAGCATCCATGAATGCAGGGATCCCTACGAAGACACCAAATGAAGAGAAAATCAAACATAACAATCATCTGCCTGAAGTTACAGATGTCGATGACGGCGACGGTGATCATAACATTTGCCAAACAGAGTATGTATCTGCTGAATCAGAATTCTATGAATTTTCAGAAATAAGATTGCTCCAAAGGTTTTCACCTGGGCAGATATGGGCTCTCTATAGTGATGTAGATAAATTCCCCAATTACTATGCATTCATACAGAGGGTTGATCTCAAGAATAATAAAGTACAAGTTAGATGGCTTGATTTCTGTCCTCAAGGAGAAGTGGAGAAAAGATTGTCTCAAGAAGAACTGACCGTTAGCATTGGAACCTTTAGGCTTTCCAATGTCCACGAGATGATGACTTACACTGGTACAGATGCCTTTTCTCATCGTGTTGAGGGCAGATGTACTGGCAGAAAAAGTGAATATGAAATACTTCCTCGTCTTGGTGAGATATGGGCGGTTTACAAAAACTGGAGGGCTGGATGGACTGCACAGGATTTTGAAAATTGTGAATATGAACTGGTGGAGGTACTTGGCCATACTGATTCCTCCATACAAGTTCAGCTTCTGAGGAAGGTGGATGGTTATAAGTTGGTATTTATGTCATACAGAGCAGAGGGTTCTGTGAAGACAATAATGAGGGATGAGTACCCCAAGTTCTCTCACCAGATTCCTTGCTTTCGTCTCACACATGAAAAAGGTGGGAAGCTCCGAGGTTATTTGGAGCTCGATCCCCTATCAGTACCAGAGGAATTTCTCTACTGATTCGTTCTGAGATAAACCTTATTGGCAATGAATCTGGAGCCTTGTTGTGATGAAGTTTCTGGAACTAAGGCTCAGTGAATGTTGAGGTCCACAATTCAACATTGTTCAAGTGACTCTGACATAAGATGTCCGTATTTCAGCATTTGCAGCACTAACCTTCTTAAGGTGGACTACCAATCTGCACAACGAAGGCATTGTCTGTTGGGCTCTTTGCTGGATGGCTGTCCTGCAGCTGCAATTCACAAGACAAGTAAATTGCTTGTAGTTAGCTTTAGCTGTATCTAGGGTTTTAGTTCTGGTGTAAAAACTGCCACTTCTTTTCTCTTGTAGTGTACTCTGGTAGTACTGTGTTTGAACTGTGGGATGCCAGCTGATTAATTATCAGAAGAGTTCTATTGGCCGCCCTTCCCTGGAACTGAATCATGAAGGTCAGGCTGATCGATTAATGTGGTATGCTTGTGTTATGAGATGACATCCTCTTGCGACTTATCATTTCTATTCGCATCTCCCTGTATATAGAAGTTTTGCATCCAGATTTTGATACGGCCATTTCTTTTCTTTAATTATGTTTTTTTTGCTATCACAATTATTAGGTGAGTACTCTGTCAAACTTAATTGAATTATGTTGCAGAATTGTTATGAGGAGGCATATTAGTTGATTTGATTTTGCCATTCTGAAGCATGAAGAAACGACCAAGCCAGATACAGAAATGTTGGAGGGGAAGCGCATAAAGGCAAGAAGCAGATGAATCTTTTTTACTTGCTTTCTGATTACAAAAACTCCACTTGAATAGCCGGCCAAAGGGTAACTAATTGTAGAACAACTCTGATCTGAAGGAACTAACGAACTCACTGGGTACCCGTATCTTGTGTCTAGATACTTACAACTGTAATCCCAACGTCTCTAACAAAAACTCCATATTTATTTCATCATTCAATGCATCATGACATGACGATGCCCCCAGAGCCCCAGGCTATTTGGAGCTCGATCCCTTATCAGTACCAGAGGAATTTCTCTACTGATTCGTTCTGAGATAAACCTTATTGGCATTTGGCAATGAATCTGGAGCCTTCTTGTGATTACGTTTCTGGAACTGAGGCTCAGTGAATGTTGAGGTCCACAATTCAACATTGTTTAAAGTGACAGTGGCATTAAATGTCTTGAGTAAGCATCGGTAGCACAACAAAGTCATTGTGACTTTTGGACTCTTTGCTGGATGGCTCAATTCGCAAGACCTTTTTTTTTTGGCAGTTACTGTTTTAGTTCTGGTGTAAATATTGCTACTTTTTTTTTTCTCTTGTAGTGCACTCTAAATGGTTGTACTTTTTTCTGTGTGACTTCTAAATGGTAGTACTGTGTTTGAACTGTGAGGTGGCATCCTGATTAATTATGATGAGAACAGTTCAATTGGCCACCTTTCTCTGGAACTGAAACAGGAAGAGCTATAGCCTGGCTTGGCTAATCGATCAATGTGTCATGCTTGTGTTGCTGTGCGGGGACATAGATGACATCCTCCTGCGGCTTATCAGAGCTTATTTCTATTCGCATCTCCGTGTGTATAAATGTTTCACGTCTATTGATATGGTCATATTAGTTACAAGTATTAGCTACGACAAGTATTAGATGAGTCTCTATCAGCAGGCATATTAGTTAAATTGAATTTACCATTCTGAAACGACCAAGCCAAATACAGAAACGTTCATGGGGAAGGGCGTAATCACGGGAGGGCAAGAAGCAGATGAATCTTATTTACTTGCTTTCTGATTACTAAAACTCCAATTCAATAGCCGGCCAAAAGCCCAACTAAGGGTACATTTGATCCAATGGTCTCTACTCCTTTTGTTCCTAAAATAGATGACATCATAGGATGTGTGTCAGACAAACTTTTTCAACTTTGATTAGGTTTGCACAAAATATATGCAACACTAATATCCCTAAATAAGTTTATTATGAAAGTACATTCAACGATTTATCTAATGATACTAGTTATGCATTACAAATATTAATATTCTTTAATATATAATCGGTTAAAGTTTAAGAAAGTTGATTTTTTGGATAGCAAGAATGACATCTATTTGGGGACGTAGGGAGTAAAATTTAGTTGGATAAGGTTTCTTTTGGCATAAAACACTAGAGCAACCCTTGCACGAGGCTGTGACTCGGTGAGGTGGGGTGGGGTGGGGGGGGGGAGGTTACTAGGGGATGCATGAGCCGATTCGGGACGATGATTCTCAAATTAGATGTGGTATTTTGTAATAAAAAGAGAGAAATTTCATGTTGAATTGCCCAAAAGATCACGTTTGCAATTGCGGAGCTCCCTGTGGTATTCATAGGCCATATCCAGGCTGCCAAACCACAAGGGGGTTTGCCCTCGCGTGACTGCCCGCGGAGCCACCTGAGGGCATAATCGTACTTTACACCCTTTAACCTAACTGCTCTTGGCGCGACCTCTTTTTCACCGTCGTTGCCAAGTCGGGGCAATGACCCTTCGAACCGGCGGCCTCACGATCCTCAGAGAAACTTGCCACCCACATGGGGGTCTCATGATGCGACGACCCTTATAGCCTACCATCCTACAAACATCCAAAGTGAAGAATGCAAATAGGGGCAGGGCACTTCCCTCTCCAATCCCATCTTGTTAGGAGACGGTCCTGGCGCTGCCCAAGGGTCGTGGGGCTGGCTATGGGGGGTCTTGGCGAGAGTGCTTCCCCCCACCCCCCACCCCCGAAAAAAACATAATGGTTTCCATCTCCTCAAAAGTATTGTGAGAAAAAAAGGTGATCCCAATAAATGACTTCTAAAAAAAATCAAATTTTGGTCCCACAATAATTTGTTTTTTCCTACAGCATTGTCTTTTCCCTACGACTTGGCTACCTCGTGTGAAGGGCCACTTCGTGAGGAAAAGCGAGACCGACGAGCGCGAGGCGACCGACCATAGCTACGAGAGGAGGAGGTAGAGGCGAACGACTTCTGCACCGTGGCGACAGCACGAACGCGTGGGAACGGTCCTCGTCGGCGGCGCTGGCCTGTGGCGGTTGCCAGGGAGCGTCGGGAGGTGCGTGACGCGGCCAAAGCCACTGCAATGCAAAAGATGCAGTGTCGCCGCCACAACCTCCACGCCGGCTGTGATTTTTTTTATTTTTAGCACTTTTTTTAACTATTTACAAATCTGCCACGGTGAAAAAACTATTTTCAAATCTGGCACGGCTTGTGACCTGAAACGCGCCTTGCATGGAGGCGCGGCTAGGGTTGCCACGTGGCCACCCGAGTCGCCGCTGCAGCCGAAGTGGCCGGTCAAGCCGCGCCCACATGCATAGCGCGGATGAGCCGCGCCTGCATCTAAGGTGCGGTTCGGCTGGATAGAGGCCCAGCCCAGCCCGAGCCTTTCCGCACCCATCTCTCCCCCGAGGACAACTCCCAGTCCGCCGCCGCCTCCCAGTCCGCCACCGCCTCGCCGTTCAGGGAGGTCCGCCGCCGTCGTCAGGGAGTCCGCCGCCGTCAGGGAGGTCCGCCACCGCCAGGGAGTCCGCCGCCGCCAGGCCCTCGTCCTCCGCTGCTTCGTCCGCCGTCGCCAGTGCGGGTCGGCTCGCCGCCGTCCCCACCTCCCCTGCCTCCGCCGGCCGCAGTCCCCCGCCTCCCCGTCCCCAGCCTCGCCGTCTGTCGTGGTGAGGTGGGGGAGCCCCCCAGGGGCGGCCATGGCGTGAGGTGGGGGGAGGAGTTGGAGTCCCCAGGCGCCCCGCCGCCGTCTGGTGCCGCCGTGGTGTTGTTGCCCGCTGTGGGCAGCTCCGCAGCTTCCTTCTTCGCCCGCGTGCAATGACGAAGACAAGGTACATCTTCAACCAATTTCTTCAATTTTGAACTATACATTTTGACATGTTAGGGTTTAGATTGTTTAGTTAGTTAGGTAGATGTAGTTTTAGGTGTAGATAGTTAGTTTAGATAGTGATGTAGATAGTGCCTTATGTTTAGTTAGTGTAGATAGTGACTTATGTTTAGTTAGTGTAGATAGTTATATAAGTTATATATTAGTTACTTCTTCTATATTAGTATAGATAGTTGGGAACGGATCGTATGCAAACCAAGCGTCCCGTGTAAACTTGCAAACTAACCATGTGGATCCTCGGATCGTCATCTGATGGCTGTAGAGAGAGGTGGGGTATTTTTACATTTTAACTCCCGCCAGGAACCGTGAATAGTTGTTTTCTTTCCCGTAACCCCCTCCTCCATCAGCCATCGTTCCGTCGTCACGCCGTTCGATCGGTCGAGCTGCTGGTGGGTGCCCTGCTGCTCGGCGCGCGACGGAGGCAGTCCAGGCGGCGGGGTCGCGCGACGGAGGGAGTCCATGCGGCGGGGTCGCGAGCCAGGCCGTTGAAAGCTCCGGTTTGGTTTTGGTAATTAATGACACTCAAACGTTGCTAATGCTTTACTCTAAGTGTGGTTAGACACATAGCAACGTGACGGTGGATGATGGAGCATGGTGATCACGGTGATGAACATGATGGATGTGATGTGATCAAGCTCCGACGGAGGCCCATGGAGATCAAGGCGAAGGTATACTTGTGTTGATACTAGATACGCACACGAAAGAATCAAAGAGAAATAATCCGCAAGCGCACGGATA
Organism: Themeda triandra; assembly: GCA_018135685.1. Taxonomy (NCBI): domain Eukaryota; kingdom Viridiplantae; phylum Streptophyta; class Magnoliopsida; order Poales; family Poaceae; genus Themeda; species Themeda triandra. Next base: position 93,040 of record JAENPR010000469.1, on the reverse strand, counting down.
TCGGTGAGCACTTCACCCGGAGATATTCCGAGTATCGTTATTTATTTATCCGCTAGGAGAAAACGTGCATCGACTAACCCAAGTCTATACTTAACCCCGAGCTACACACAAGATAATGAGCGATATAGAGAGGATTACTACCACAGTCTCCTTCCAACCTATGGCAAGCTTTGCAACTACTACTCTATGGGAGCACCTAAGAAAAGACACCACGAGAGGATGCTTAACCTAGCACTTTTGGACCTACCTTACCTACGACGGAAGTGGATTACAAAGGTAACAAAGGGACTGTCATCTCCCCCGCTACTACCACGGTTTCGGCCAGATAGGGAGCATCTACGAGTGAACTTAGCCCAAGCACCACGCTTACGCTACGAACGATTACTCTATTCTCAACCGGAAGCGAATAAAGTAAACTCGTAAACCAAAGAGCAATAATAACAAGAACTTACTAGTATCAGAAGTTGAATTGCAGAATGATCCTAGAACCAAGCCTCGGGTTAGGAGACTTGATCCCGTAGGTACAACCGGAGAGGAGACACCGACATGCCGGGCTTCCTCCAACTCTACCTCCACCCTATACTCTCTATCTATCTTGAATGCTAGGCTCTAGGGAGGAAGATCCATTCAAGGGGCCCCCTCACTTTGATCCTCTCGGAAATAATGAATTAGGGTTTCATGGGATGCCTCCTCCGGGGGCCGGGGGCCACAGCTTATATAGCCCCCTAGGATGCACCGCGGCCCTCGGATCAAACCGACCTAAACGGACGATTATTATTCATCCTCAAAGGCGGTGGAACAGGGATCCGCGAGGCCGACACCGATTGGCGAAGTGGGCGATCGGCCGCCCAAGGTGGGGAGTCGGCCGACTCTCCACCGAGCCCGTTCGGGCTCTCGTTTGGTCCAGAGCCTTCTCGAACCTTCCCGATTACGGAAATTTTCACCGGTTCCCGATTATCTCTATGTAAACCCGACATGTGGGCCTTCCTTGGGTATTTTCGGTGACACCTGAAAACGGACATTCACCAAAACTCGTGGAATTCCATTAGTGTAAGCCCTATATCTAGATGGTAATTATATTTAGGTCCTTTTTCATGTCTAGTTGACGGTTAAAAATAGGAGTTATCTACCGTCAACAACTCCCCCAAGCTTACCCTTTGCTCGTCCCGAGCAAAGATAAACTCATGATGGATCGGGAGTTGCTACAATGCTTTCATGCCTCAAAAGCACACATGCGTTCAAACAAGAACTCTCCTCGAATTAGAGTGAACTATTCGACTCAAAACTTACTCATATTACCTTTCACCATGGGGCTTGTAACCGTCACTTGGGTCTTGAGCGGTTGAAAGACAGAACGGTCAAGTCAAGCGCTATGTTTCTCGCTCTTTGATCAACTATTATTCCGGAGTTTTTGCAAGATTTTCAAATAAAACTCGAGTTTCCTTGTATGACCCTTTCGGGTCTCTCATTTGTGGTATTTTTGGATCCTCTCCAAGGCATGAGTAGTGTATGCCTTCTCTCTTCTCTCGAATATGTGGTATTTGTGGAACTAAGGCATAGTGAAAAGAGCCTTCTCTCTCTCCCTAGTTTCTAATAGGCTTATGTGGAGCTCATAGGTGGGGAGACACTCAAACTCACTTGCATATATTGCACGGTTAAACCATGGATCCAACGGGAACTAAAATAATAATAAAGTCATATGTGCATGTGAAGGAGGAAATGGGATGAATGATAAGATCATGATGATAAGGAAATGATTATGAGGGGTGATCACTTGGCGAACATCTACTTCTACACTTGCTCCTTTGGGGATAACATGACTCCCTTTATTCGGAAACCTTGAAACTTCTTGAAAGGAAGGACTTGGCTACTCTTTCTTTCTTTCTTTCTTTCTTTTTTTTTCCTTTTTTCTTTTTCTTCTTTTTTTTTCTTTTTCTTTTTTTCTCTCTCTTTTTTTTTAGAGCAACCAATCCTCACGAAAACGAAACTTTAGCAACGGGAGTGTATAACTTGAAATGATAATGACTTTGGAGCTTTTATGTAGGCAAATGGAACGGCGATGATTATTTCTAGATGTTCACTCCCGGGATAGGAGTAGAACCTTTTCTGGATGAAGTGAAATGAGTGGCGTATGTATTTTGTGGATGGATGGATGGATGGATGCATGCGTACTCCCGGGGTAGGAGCGGCGTAAGCGCGTATCTCCGGGGTAGAGACGACAATATGTGGGGGAATGCGTACTCCCAAGGTAGGAGCGAAAGCATAAGTGCGTATCTCCGGGGTAGAGACAAAGACGATTTGTAGTGGATATGGATCTATATGTGGGTGGTACTTCTAGGGACGAGTAGCACGTAATGAATGTACTATTTATAAAATGGGTGCATGCTTCGAGGACGAAGTAGCATAGATCAATGGATGGAGAGCACATAGTATTGACTTTAACCGCATGATTTGGTTCCTTATGGGTCCACAAAGATAACCACACTCAATGCCTATAAAGACTACACTCAAGCCTACAATATGATCTATATAAATAGATGGGTTTTCCTAATCTAGCAAGCATGAATGTATGGCTGTGGTAGAAATTTTTAACTCTCGTCATACGGGAACTCATCATGCAGAAATTTTAAGATTTTAAAAGATAAACTCTCGAACTCTAGCATCTCTAGGAACAAGGTGGACAAACGGCTCAAAACTTTCCCATATCATATCCGTCAATTACCTAGACTTAGATCAAGCATTCGCTACCCACAAGTTTCGAGTTCGAGTAAATCTCAAATCTAAACAGTTGTGTCCAAAACTCGGGAGAGTGCAAGGTTGAAAACTAGGTACTTGAAAGGAATTACGGCGAGCAACTATTCATCATTTCCATATAAGAGCTTATTCTCAGGGTTCATTTTAGCGAGGCAGACTTTTCACATACTCTCCTCTATTTTATTTTGCAAATTAACAAATAGATAGATAGATAGATAGATTGATAGATAGATAAGCTAGTGATACTTAGCTGGATACAAGGGGGTGCTCTCCCCAAGCTGGATGTTGACGTAGTCTGTTGGTGTTTCTTGGCGCGGTGAAGGCGTCTTGCCCTCCTGGGTGTCGGGGATAATGGTGTAGAGACGACAAGATCGCGACCGTTGAAGACAAAGACACTCCGACAAGGGACATGACGTCCTTACGCTGTTAGCTCTTCTTGATCCTTTAAGTTCTGTCGGGCTCAAATAGATAACAAAGCTTGTGGAACTGATTTAAGTGTTAGTGGTAAACCTCTAAGCCTTGGATGTCTAGAACTTCCTTAACTCATAAATCTTTTTAGCGGGATCTCAATATTTTTGCAATTTTTTTATATTTTATGATATGCGAGCGAGAAAAATGCAACTAAGATGAAAACTTATTTTTATGCCACCACGGGGGATATCTTTGTGGGCTATCTTACCACAAAATTATTCACATGGGGCTTAGCATTTTCTAGATGGAATACAAGATAAAACTATTTTCTTTTCTAATGCGGATATAGCAAAGCAAAAATGCAACAAGAATTGATTATGCAAAAAGTAAATATGCTAAAGGAAAAACTTATGCAATGGGAAATATGGATAACTACCAAGTTACCTCCTTGGCGAGGTTCGGTGTTTTAAGTCCTCGAACAGGACTTCTTGTCATGTTCAATCCTTCGGTGCTTCATTTGATCTCAAAGGTAGAGACCTTGAGAACTGCACCTCTTGAGTTGGTAATTCTTGAGGAAAGTGTCACCATGTTCTTTCCTTGTCCAGGTGTCAACCTTTAATTGTGATGTTGGCGGCATCTTGTTTAGTGTGCATGTTGCGGGTTCGAACTATCACTGGAGCACCACAGGATGAAGAGTAGATGCTTGTAGTGGGCCTCTCCCTCGACCTAGTGTTCCATTTATTGTTTCTTCTCTCGTAGAGGATTAGTGGACAAAACATACCCGAAGGAATATAATAACAAGGGTAGATTTGTCATAGAGCTAAGATCATATTCTATGCTACAAAAAAGTTGGGTTGAAAATTTTAATTAGCATAGAACATTTGCTCAACACTACTTCTTCTCTTAAGGATTGATTTTAGTCTATCTTAAGTTTGATGTGTATGACATATATAGAAAACAATCAAACTTATAAAGGAGAAGTAATTGTGAGTGGAGGGATTGCAAACCAAATAAGCGTGCCGGAGCGACGAGGACTTGAGAAGATGAAGACTATTGTTGGATCATCATTAGAGGAGTCGGGCCTTCCTCCCCCAAGCTTGTTGTTGCTCGTCCTTTGGAAGCCAAGTGTGTGTGTTGAATCATCCCTCAAAGTGTGTTGTAATAACTCCATGTTCTTGGACATTGTCTCCTCTGTTCTTAAGTACGTCGGAGAGGGATCTCGATTCTAGAGCAAAGATCTCTCCTTGGCATTCTTCTTTTCTTTGGACTATCCAATCTAGGACGGACAGGTTGTATGATCTTCTTTTGTCAACCATTCTTGATTTTTGCCGAGCCTTGGTCGACTAATTGATGTTCATTGGAGATGTAGACTCGAGTTCTTCCTTGATGGTCGGCATGGCGAATAGTTGTGGTTAATGATACGTCATCTTGCCTTGATGATCAAGGAAGGGACTTCATTAATATTTGTATGCGAGCTTCATCTCCAAATGACCTAGGGACATCATCTTGCAAATGTAGTTGTTCATGGCCTTCTTGGGCTTGGTCGGTAGTCAATCCCTTGATGGTGATTGGTTGACACAAGGATGCATGCTTATCATGCCATGCTTGTTTTTGCTACCGACGTGCAAGATGGTGTCTTCAAGAACACAAGAGTAGGTCTTTGAATGGTCAAAATGAGGCGAGTTGCTCCCGCTTCTCATTGGTGTCCTAGCTCGAGTTTTGGGCTCAATGCTATGATGTCCTCAATGTTGCTCATAGCTTGTCGCCTTGTTCATCCACTTCCTTTGGGTGAGTGCTATTCATGTAGATCCTTCTTATGTCACTCTTATCTCCTTCTTTGTTCCATCACTGAAGTGGTGATTTGGCGGAGTTCACCATGAACAGGCATGCCGTATATTCTTTCAATCCTTTCTTGGATGATGAATGAACTATGTCTTCTGTGCGAAGTTGTTCGAGTTCATCATATGCCTTGCTTCATCTCTAATGTGAGTTCATCTCAGGACTTTCCCAATTTGGATTTGGGAGTTTTTCTGCAGGGGTTAGTCCAACAAAATATACCAATGTCTACTGAAGCAGTTTTTAGTTCAATAACCAAACTAGACTCCATGCCTAATCAGATTAAGGAAGGCTATTTAACCTAAGCACCACGCTTAATTTAAAAGCCAATAGAAGCATGTCCAGTACTTCTAAACCAACACTTACTATGGTAGATAAAGGTAACATGAAAGCACTACTGAGAGATTTACTCAAACGGTGATGGCGAGCATGATTGATGTTTAGCAATTTGAGCATGCCAAAGGTAGGGACAACCAAGATAATGTAGCAACATGGCAAAAGATGTATCTATGGAAGTATATTCCCCCAAGCTTGAATTCAGTAAATCAAGATTGGATGAATGCAATTCAATGTTACATAATGATTGGTTGGACATACCTTGCATTTGTTATTCCTTCAATCTTTTTGCTTCGAACCTGGAAAGGTTAGTGACACGAATACCCGAAGGAATAATTATAATTCTATGCTCATTTAACGGGGCGGCGCGGTGGAAAGGTGTACACTCATGTCATGGTCGAAATAGTGCTTGTTTTAGGACACTAAGCTTGTCCTTGGGAAACCTTCAAGATGTGAATTGGTGAAGTGGTTCCCCTCCAACACCAATCTATGTGCACTAATCTCGAGATCTGCAACATTTATGATAAACATATGTGTCTACAACCACCCTTTCAAAATCTTTAGGAATAGGGAGCATGAGAGGGTTGAAGATCTCATGTGTGGTAATGTTGGGGAGACTAAATGAATCGGGAGTTTTTTCATATGAGCAAGGTCTTGATGGGGTGTTAAAGAAGTAACTACTTTGCTCATTGAAGTCTCCATCATTTTCTACTTCCAAGGGTGACTCGACATAAATGTCCAAAATTCCCCTTGGATCGTCTCTCGAAATGATCTCATCTAAGGCCTTATCCATCCATTCAATGGCAATAGCACATAGGTCTTTAATGCTCTCTAGCCATGGATGTTGCTCTTTGCAATCCTCTATATGGTCTTGATGATTCCTATGCGTAGGACATCTAGATGGACTTCTAGGATCATCAGGAGGTTTAGGAGAAAGGGCATAGAATGAGTTATAGGGGTCAAGGATGGGTTTAAAGATAGGTTCGTATTCTATATTTGATGTGGGCATAGAAGGGGAGAAGATAAGGGTGGATCCTAGATGGCTTCGCTCTCCTTCTATGGCGTCACTTGGCATGCCATCCTTGAGTCTTTCTAAACGTCCTTCAAAGGGATTGGGTGTGAGACACTTTCTAAGAGATCTCTTCCTGAGAAGATTTATAATGCATGCACTAAAAGATCTCTTATGAAGCGGGAAGTTTATGCTCCTCCCAAAATTGCCATCAAAAAGAATTTCTAAGGATAGAATTACTTCTTTCCTTAGAGAATTTTGGAGTACTACTGGTTTGGGATGGATAGCCAAATCATGGGATTGAAATGTTTGCAATGTGGCTATGATAACTTCCTCTTCTAGTTTGGGGGATGATTCCTTCTCTACCTCTAGGATGTGATCATGAAGGCTAGTGCAAGGAGTATGTCCATTAATAATAAGGACAAACCTCACTTCACTAAAGGGTAAAGAAAGGAAAACTCCTCCAAAGGCGATATTATCAAGACCCATATAAAAATGTTGAAGAAGAACATGGTCTTGTAAGGCTAGGTCTAAACCTAAGTTTATAGGAAAATTAGAAGATTCCTAAGTGTAGCAAAAAGTTCATTACCTACTTGATCGAGAAGATAGGACTTTGGGTTCATTACCTTCTCCATGGTTAGAAGATAGGACCTTGGGTACAATACCCTCTTGATTAGAAGATAGGACTCTAGCCGTAGAAAAGGGTTGGCTTTGACCTATTGCAACCACAGATTGGTGTAGCTCATAGCTAGATGTGAAAATCATGGGTTCTAGAGGCTCTAAGCATGTGCTCATGGGTGCAAGATATTGGTGGATAGGCGTGGAATTTGGGTTATCTATAAGGATAGAAAAGAAAAGGCAAAAGAAAAATACAAAAAGATAAAAGTATAATACAAGGCTAAGCATGACTTAAGATTATCTCGATGAGACCGTCTTTCTCCCCGACAGCGGCGCCGAAATGCTTGTTGATACTAGATACGCACACGAAAGAATCAAAGAGAAATAATCCGCAAGCGCACGGATATCGGTGAGCACTTCACCCGGGAGATATTCCGTATCGTTATTTATTTATCCGCTAGGAGAAAACGTGCATCCGACTAACCCAAGTCTATACTTAACCCCGAGCTACACACAAGATAATGAGCGATATAGAGAGGATTACTACCACGGTCTCCTTCCAACCTATGGCAAGCTTTGCAACTACTACTCTATGGGAGCACCTAAGAAAAGACACCACGAGAGGATGCTTAACCTAGCACTTTTGGACCTACCTTACCTACTGCGACGGAAGTGGATTACAAAGGTAACAAAGGGACTGTCATCTCCCCGCTACTACCACGGTTTCGGCCGGATAGGGAGCATCTACGAGTGAACTTAGCCCAAGCACCACGCTTACGCTACGAACGATTACTCTATTCCCAACCGAAAGCGAATAAAGTAAACTCGTAAACCAAAGAGCAATAATAACAAGAACTTACTAGTATCGAAGTTGAATTGCGAGAATGATCCTAGAACCAAGCCTCGGGTTAGGAGACTTGATCCCGTAGGTACAACCGGAGAGGAGACACCGACATGCTTAGGGCTTCCTCCAACTCTACCTCCACCCTATACTCTCTCTATCTATCTTGAATGCTAGGCTCTAGGGAGGAAGATCCATTCAAGGGACCCCCTCACCGATCCTCTCTCGGAAATAATGAATTAGGGTTTCATGGGATGCCTCCTCCGGGGGCCGGGGGCCCCGCTTATATAGCCCCCTAGGATGCACCGCAGCCCTCGGATCAAACCGACCTAAACGGACGATTATTATTCATCCTCAAAGGCGGTGGAACAGGGGATCCGCGAGGCCGCGGCCCGATTGGCTGAAGTGGGCGGTCGGCCGCCTAAGGTGGGGAGTCGGCCGACTCTCCACCGAGCCCGTTCGGGCTCTCGTTTGGTCCGAGCCTTCTCGAACCTTCAGTTACGGAATTTTCACCGGTTCCCGATTATCTCTATGTAAACGACATGTGGGCCTTCCTTGGGTATTTTCGGTGACACCTGCGAAACGGACATTCACCAAAACTCGTGGAATTCCATTAGTGTAAGCCCTATATCTAGATGGTAATTATATTTAGGTCCTTTTTCATGTCTAGTTGACGGTTAAAAATAGGAGTTATCTACCGTCAACAACTTGATAGGGCTTTCCGGTTTAGTGATCGAGACACTTAGCGAGTGTGATCACATTTAGGATCGATAACCGACTATCAAGAGGGGTTTCCTCGGTTTCATTCGCGGTCCTAAGTGCCTCTAGTTGCGACTTTGCATGATGCATGAGAGACTAACTAGAGGGCTAACTCTTGCCGACGTGGTCGTGCTTGTACTACTAACTCCGGTGCTTGAGACGAGGTTTACACTTGGTAGAGTTGGTACTCAAGGCAAGAGATTGGACTTGGAGCGAAGACGAGCGCAAGATTCTACGGAGAAATCTTCTTCGGTGGGCGCCGGACGCGGCGTCGGACGCCGGGCCGAGGGCGGGGGCGGACGCGTCCGCGCGTCTTTGGCTCAGCCTTGCTGCCAACCCGACGCGGTGTGCGCCGGACGCGGGCTAGCGCGTCCGGCGGTGGGCGACGCCGACCGAAACTTCCGAGTTGGAAGACTCTCGCAAGCGGAGCGTCGGACGGCCGGACGCGGGCGTCGGACTCGCGGAACACGTTGAGCGTCCGCGATCGGTGGCGTGGCGTGCTTCAAACTCCAACGGTCGGGCGGCCGACACGGCGAAGAGCGCCGGACGCGTCCGGCGGGCGGCCAGCGGCAGCGTCCGGCGCGTTCGGAGCACCCGGCCCGAGGGGGCAACGGCTACTTTCGTGGAGGGTATATAAATAGATCATTGGCCGGCCTTGGGGAGGTCTTTTCGCCATTTCTTCATACACCGAGCATTCTTTGAGCAAGAGAGACACTCCCACTCATCTCTTTGATTCCTTTGCTAATCTTGAGAGAGATTTGAGTGAGAACAAGTGATTTGCATTGAGAGTTGCATCTAGAGGCACTTGTTCATCGAGTGAGCTGCGGATTCTTGTTACTCTTCAGTGATTCCCGCCACCGTAGATGGTTTGGAGTAGCGGGTGGTGGTTGAGCTCGACTTGGTGATTGTTCGAGGCCACACCGGGTTCTTGTGAAGGGTTCTTGATCCTTCCCCGCGGGAGTTCGCGAAAGGATACTCTAGTGGATTGCTCGTGGCTTGTGGATCCTTGTCTTGTGTGGAGATTGCGGCTCCCCATTGGGGTCTTTGGCACCGAGCCAATTGAGCGGGCAACTCACCAAGCAAGTGCATCGCCACAACGAGGACTAGCTTGCCGGGAAGCAAGTGAACCTCGGTAAAAATCATTGTGTTGATTTGTGATTGCCGAGGCTTCGACCTCCTTGTGCTTGTGCTTGATTTTCCTAGGTGATTGGCAACTACACCGGTGATTGGCTATCTTCTACTCTTCGCGGCGGTATAAACTCCCTTCATCTCTTTACTTACCGCAAAATAGAATTACTTGTTGTGGTCGGTCGGGAACCACTCATTGTGTAGAGTAAATCCCGTGGGTAGAATTGCTTGGTTGGTATTGGTGAACCAACATTGTGTAGCTTGATCACCATTGTTGTGTGTGCAATTGATTTGAGTAGCCTTGCTTGATAGGACGGCTTGCATAGAGTAGTCGAAGCATTTGCTTTGCACATTTGCCGCCTTACTTTCTAATTGGGTTGTCTAGTATTCTTGCTAGAATTTTATTAGGCTATTCACCCCCCCAGCCATTGTGACCTTTCACGTGGTATCGGAGCCGGGCACCGTTTGTTTGAGTTGGATTAACATCCTACGGTGAAGCAATGGCATTGGTTATGCATATCAACAACACCAAGAAGGCACCATCATTTCAAGGTGATGACTATGCCAAATGGAAGCTCAAGATGAAGAGTCATCTCAAGTCAATCAACCTTGAGGTGTGGAAAGTGGTGGAAACAAAGTTTGAGCTTGTTGAGGGTGCGGTGCCAACACCGGCCGAAGAGAAGAAGCAACAAGCAAATGACATTGCCGTGAGTGCTTTCCATGAGGCACTTGATGATAAAGCTTTTGAGCTCATCAAGAACCTTGAGGTGGCTCATGACATTTGGAAGAAGCTAGAAGAAGCTTATGAGGGCACCGAAAGCGTCAAGACCGCAAGAGCCTACATGTTGCAAGAGAAGTTTGCAAGCTTCTCAATGAAGGAGGATGAGAGTGTGCCGGGAGATGTTCCATAGGCTCCAAGTCATTGTCAATGAGCTCAAGGGACTTGGGGAAGAAATCAAGGACTCTCAATTCTCCACCAAGTTCATGAGGTGTCTTCTCAAGAGATTTGACATGTTGAAGACCGTCATGGTGAAGACAACCATGAAGGAGAAGCCAACTCCCAACCAAGTCCTTCAAGAGATCATGGCCGATGATGAGTTTAGAGAAGATCATGAGAAGGAAGAGTTGGTGAAGAAGAAGAAGAGAGAGAATGAGAAGAAGGATGATGACAAGAAGAGCGTGGCATTCAAGGCCACATCATCCAAGAGCAAGGGCAAGAAGAAGAAAGAAGAGTCTTCAAGTGAAGATGAACCATGTTCTAGCTCAAGTGGACAAGAAGAAGAAGTGAGTGAACAAATGGCACTCCTTGTGAAGAGAGTGGGGAAGCTCATGAAGAAGGGGTACCGGTCCAAGAGCAAGAGAAGCTCATCCAAGTCTAGTGACCGTCCCATGAAGTGCTTCCAGTGCAATAGCAAGGATCATCTCATTGCCAAGTGTCCTTATGCAAGTGACGATGAAGATGCCATGAGGAAGGAGAGGAAGAAGCAAGAGAAGAAGAAGGAGGAGAAAGACTCCTCTCACAAGAAGAAGAAGGGTGAATCTCATGTGGCAACTTGGGAGAGTGATTCATCTTCCTCAAGTGATGAAGATGATGATTCCAAGAAGAAGAAGAAGGGCACGCAAGCATTGCCATTCAAGAGAAGCTTTCTCTATTTGGTGCTCCATCATCTTGCTTCATGGCCAAGGCCACTAAGGTACAACCTCCACCCGATAGTGATGATGAGAGTGATGATGATGATGACACCACAAAAGAAGAACTATGGGTCATGCTTGAGGATTGCAAAGGTGCTTTCAATGACTCTAGGAAAGAATGTAGGGGCTTGCGCAAGGATAAACAAAACCTTGAGCAAGAACTTATGGAGTTGAGGGCCTCTTATGAGAGTCTAAAGGTAGACCATAAGAAGCTAGAGATTGCTCACTCCAAGCTTGAAAAAGCTCATTCCTCTTTAGTTGAGAAGCAAGAGAAAGTGCAATCACAAGTAGTGAGCATAAAAAAGAAAAGTGTGTCCACATCATGTGATTCACTTGATGAGTCAATTGTTGTTGCATCACTTGGCCCTTCATGCTCTTATACCTCTACTTCATCTAGTAGTGTTGGTCATTCATGTGATTCTACACTAATAGTTGAGAATGAGTCTCTTAAGAAGGAAGTCAAGGAGCTCAATCACACCTTGGCTAAGGCTTATGGTGGTGAGGACCGCTTGCTTATGTGCTTGGGTAGCCAAAGAGCTTCTCTCTACAAAGAGGGATTGGGCTATAACCCCAAGAAAGGCAAAGCCGCCTTTGCTCCTCACAAGACTTGTTTTGTGAAGAACAATGGTAGCTATTGCAAGAGTTGCAAGCAAGTGGGTCATTTAGAGCATGCATGCAAGAACAAGAACACTAGTGCTTCCTCTTACAAGTTGAATGCTTCCTATATGCTTGTTAAGAGTGAGTGTGGTGTGAGTGCTAGATTCATTGGTACACCATGGATGAGCTCAAAGAAGAAAGCTATTTGGGTACCAAACACTCTAGTGACTAACCTTCAAGGACCCAAGCAAAAATGGGTACCTAAAGCTTGATGTCTTCTTGTAGGTCAATTACAAAGCCGGAGGGAGGCATTGGGTGCTTGATAGTGGTGCATCAAATCATATGACCGGTGAAGATAGTATGTTCAAGTCACTTGACAAAAATGACAATGGTGGATTCAACTCCATCACATTTGGTGACAATAGCAAGGGTGATGTCATGGGGCTTGGAAAGGTTGCAATTTCCAATGACAAGGATCTCTCCAATGTGTTGCTAGTTGATACTTTGAACTTCAATCTTTTGTCGGTGGCACAATTGTGTGATCTTGGCTACAAGTGCATATTTGATGACAAGCATGTTGAGGTGGTGAGCAAGGATCATGCAAATATCATCTTCAAGGGATTTAGGCATGGAAGCTTGTACTTGGTTGATTTCAATGCTAGTGAAGCTCAACTTTCATCATGTTTGATTGAAGCAATTGAACAAGTTGGTGAAGCATGATCTAGTGAGAGGCTTGAATGATGTCACATTTGAGAAGGATAGACCTTGTAGTGCATGTCAAGCCAGGAAGCAACATGGGAACTCACATCCCAAGAAGAATGAGATGTCAACTTCAAGAGCATTTGAGTTGTTGCATATGGACTTGTTTGGCCCAACCCACTACACATCAATTGGGGGCAACAAGTATGGATTTGTGATTGTGGATGACTACACAAGATACACTTGGGTGTTCTTCCTCTATGACAAGAGTGAAGTCTATGATCTATTCAAGTCATTTGTCAAGAGGGTGCAAAATGAGTTTGACACTACCATCAAGAAGATAAGAAGTGACAGTGGGAGTGAATTCAAGAACACAAGAGTTGAAGAGTTGTGTGATGAGCTTGGAATTGTGCATCAATTCTCACCAACCTACACTCCCCAATCCAATGGTGTAGTTGAGAGGAAGAATAGGATCTTGATTGAGATGGCAAGAATTATGCTACTTGAGTACAATGTGAGTGAGAAGTTTTGGAGTGATGCTATCAACACAGCTTGCTATTATAGCAACCGCCTCTATTGCCATGGGAAGTTAGAGAAGACTCCATATGAAATCTTGAATGGAAGGAAGCCCAACATTGCTTACTTCCAGGTCTTTGGTTGCAAGTGCTACATTCTCAAGAAGGGACAAAGACTTGGCAAGTTTGACAAGAGGTGTGATGAGGGATTTCTTCTTGGCTACTCTACTTCTAGCAAGGCTTATAGAGTGTGGAACTTGGCTAGTGGGCTAGTTGAAGAGGTTCATGATGTTGAATTTGATGAAAACCCAAGGCTCTCAAGTTGGAGATCAAAATCAAGATGATGTGGGTGGAGATCAATTGAACAATGCAATGAGGCACATGGACATTGGTGAAATTAGGCCGAGGCAAGTGGATGATGGTGATGAGGTGCAAGTGTCAACTCAAATTATGATTGATGATTCCAATGAGGCAAGCACAAGTGGTACTCAACATGAAGATCAAGATCAAGGTCAAGCAAGCAATGCAAATGAGCTAGTTCTTCAACCTTCAAACATTGCAAGAGATCATCCTCTAGATCATATCATTGGTGATATTCAAAGAGGTGTGCAAACAAGATCAAGATTGGCTAGCATATGTGAGCACTACTCCTTTGTGTCATTCATTGAGCCAACTAAGATCGATGAAGCATTGAAGGATCCGGATTGGATAAATGCCATGCATGAGGAATTGAACAACTTCACTAGGAATGAAGTTTGGGAGCTTGTTGAGAGGCCAAAGAAGCACAATGTGATTGGAACCAAGTGGGTCTTCAAGAACAAGCAAGATCAAGATGGTTTGGTTGTGAGGAACAAAGCAAGACTAGTGGCACAAGGTTACACACAAGTTGAGGGTCTTGACTTTGGAGAAACTTATGCACCGGTGGCAAGATTGAAGGCAATTAGAATCTTATTAGCCTATGCTTGTGCTCATAACATCAAGGTCTATCAAATGGATGTGAAGAGTGCATTTCTCAATGGCTTCATCAATGAGGAAGTGTATGTTGCACAACCTCCCGGTTTTGAGGATGACAAGAAGCCCAACCATGTCTACAAGCTCAAGAAGGCATTGTATGGATTGAAGCAAGCTCCAAGGGCATGGTATGAAAGATTGAGAGATTTTCTCATCTCCAAAGGCTTCAAGATGGGCAAAGTTGACACTACTCTCTTCACCAAGAAGATAGAAGATGACTTGTTTGTGTTGCAAATCTATGTGGATGATATCATTTTTGGATCAACAAATCAATTCTTTTGTGAAGAGTTTGCTAAGATGATGGCTAGTGAGTTTGAGATGTCAATGCTTGGAGAGTTGAGCTACTTCCTTGGTCTTCAAATCAAGCAAATGAAGAATGGCACCTTTATGAGTCAAGGAAAGTACATCAAGGACATGATCAAGAAGTTTGGGTTGCAAGATGCTAAGGCCATTAGCACACCAATGGGAACCAATGGTGGCTTGGATATTGATGATAGTGGCAAGATGATTGAGCAAAAGCTATATAGATCAATGATTGGAAGCTTGCTGTATGTGACCGCTTCAAGGCCGGATGTCATGTTTAGTGTGTGCATGTGTGCAAGATTCCAAGCTTCTCCAAGAGAGAGTCACTTGACGGCAACCAAGAGGGTGTTGAGATACTTGAAGGGTACTCAAGATGTTGGTCTATGGTATCCCAAGGGGTCAAGCTTTGAGTTGATTGGATACTCCGACTCCGACTATGCCGGTTGCAAGATTGATAGGAAGAGCATAAATGGAACATGCCAAGTGCTAGGAAGATCTCTAGCGTCATGGTCTTCAAAGAAGCAAAATAGTGTGGCACTTTCCACCGCCGAAGCCGAATATATTAGTGCGGGAAATTGTTGTGCACAATTGCTATGGATGAAAGCCACCTTGAAGGACTATGGGATCAAGTTCAAGCATGTGCCTTTGTTTTGTGACAATGAAAGTGCAATCAAGATGACAAACAATCCGGTTCAACATTCAAGAACCAAGCACATTGATGTGAGGCACCACTTCATTAGAGATCATCAACAAAAGGGAGATGTGAGCATTGAAAGCATTGGCACCGAAGATCAACTAGCCGACATATTCACCAAGCCACTTGATGAGAAAAGATTTTGCAAATTGAGGAATGAGTTGAACATACTTAGCTTCTCCAACATGGATTGATGCACCCCATATATGACATGCCTCTCCTCCAACATAGCAAGGTAAAGTTGGTTGTTGCATCTCATGCATCCTTTGCTAGTTGTGTAGACATGTATACATGTGCATCTTGCTAGGATCATTCATTGCAAATCAAATGAATTTGAAGGATATATGGCACCACTATTGTTTCTATGCTTGATTTGATCTAGTGGTGGCGTATGACTTGTTTGTGAGCTTGTGAACCTAGTGTTGAATCTTTAGCACTTGCTCATGATATGTATCTCAACATGGTCAAGATAACCCTTATTCTTATGAGGTGTGAAGAAGCTTGCCCTTGGTTCAAACCGAGATACATTTTCTAGGCATGTGATTTAGATTTGGCCATAGTTGATTGACTTGTTTCTCTCATCATATGCACCCTTGTTGGTGATTGTTGACAAAGGGGAGAAAGAAGTCACAAAGAGCAATGGAAGGGGATCAATTTTTATGATATGACCCAACCTTGAGCACACAAATAGGGGGAGCAAGCTCATAGACTATTTGTTGCATATTGTGTGTGCATACATGATGATATGGAGCATTGCAAGCTAAATTCAAAATTCATGCTTGTTTGGTGTAATGCTAGTATAGAACTTGATTGATGAAATAAAGTACTAGCATGCATAGGTGGTTTTCTAGACATAGAGTTCCTCTTGTTCAAGTGCCTTGCTTATAATGTGATCTCATGAGGTATTTTGAGTTTTGATGATGTCTAGATTCCCATGGTGCTAAGGAAAGTTTATTATCGCACTCCGATTGGTATCACGCTTCAAAGGTCAATTCTATAAACCTTAGTACCATTTTGGTTGTGGTAACTCTCACAAAAGTTTCATCTATGCATGTGTGCTTGAAAATCGACCAAACATTTGATGCACACATGTAGGGGGAGCTACCACTACCAAAACCGGAATTGAAGTGCTTGTCCAATTCAAGATTCATGATCAAAATGTCTTGGGCAAGCAATTCAATTTCATATTGAATTCAATTTCCATATCTTTGTGAGTTTGTCGAGGGGTTGTCAATTAATTACCAAAAAGGGGGAGATTGAAAGCTCCGGTTTGGTTTTGGTAATTAATGACACTCAAACGTTGCTAATGCTTTGCTCTAAGTGTGGTTAGACACATAGCAACGTGACGGTGGATGATGGAGCATGGTGATCACAGTGATGAACATGATGGATGTGATGTGATCAAGCTCCGACGGAGGCCCATGGAGATCAAGGCGAAGGTATACTTGATAGGGCTTTCCGATTTAGTGATCGAGACACTTAGCGAGTGTGATCACATTTAGGATCGATAACCGACTATCAAGAGGGGTTTCCTCGGTTTCATTCGCGGTCCTAAGTGCCTCTAGTTGCGACTTTGCATGATGCATGAGAGACTAACTAGAGGGCTAACTCTTGCCGACGTGGTCATGCTTGTACTACTAACTCCGGTGCTTGAGATGAGGTCTACACTTGGTGGAGTTGGTACTCAAGGCAAGAGATTGGACTTGGAGCGAAGACGGCGCAAGATTCTACGGAGAAATCTTCTTCAATGGGCGTCGGACGCCGGGCCAGAGGGCCGGACGCGTCCGGTGCGTGCTGGAGTCGGCGCAGGGCTGCCAACCGGGCGCAGTGTGCGCCGGACGCGGCTGTGGCCCGTCCGGCGGTGGGCCAGACGCCGACCAGAAACTTCCAGAGTTGGAAGACTCTCGCAAGCGAAGGCGTCGGACGCTGGCCGGACGCGGGCGTCGGACTCTGGTGGAACACTGTTGAGCGTCCTGCAATCGGTGACGTGGGGTGCTTCAAACTCCAACGGTCGGGCGGCGCGACGCTGCGAAGAGCGCCGGACGCGTCCGGCGGGCGGCGCGGCGGACGCGTCCGGCGCGTTCGGAGCACCGGCCCAGGGGCAACGGCTACTTTCGTGGAGGGGTATATAAATAGATCATTGGCCGGCCTTGGGGAGGTCTTTTCGCCATTTCTTCATACCTGAGCATTCTTTGAGCAAGAGAGACACTCCCCCACTCATCTCTTTGATTCCTTTGCTAATCTTGAGAGAGATTTGAGTGAGAACAAGTGATTTGCATTGAGAGTTGCATCTAGAGGCACTTGTTCATCGAGTGAGCTGCGCAGATTCTTGTTACTCTTCGGTGATTCCCGTCACCGTAGACGGTTTGGAGCGGCGGGTGGTGGTTGAGCTCGACTTGGTGATTGTTCGAGGCCACACCGGGTTCTTGTGAGGGTTCTTGATCCTTCCCCGCGGGAGTTCGCGAAAGGATACTCTAGTGGATTGCTCGTGGCTTGTGGATCCTTGTCTTGTGTGGAGATTGCGGCTCCCCATTGGGGTCTTTGGCACCGAGCCAATTGAGCGGGCAACTCACCGAGCAAGTGCATCGCCACAACGAGGACTAGCTTGCCGGGAAGCAAGTGAACCTCGATAAAAATCATTGTGTTGGTTTGTGATTGCCGAGGCTTCGACCTCCTTGTGCTTGTGCTTGAGTTTCCTAGGTGATTGGCCATCTTCTACTCTTCGCGGCGGTATAAACTCTCTTCATCTCTTTACTTACCACAAAATAGAATTGCTTGTTGTGGTCGGTCGGGAACCACTCTTTGAGTAGTTTAAATCCCGTGGGTAGAACTACTTGTTGTGGTCGGTCGGGAACCACTCATTGTGTAGAGTAAATCCCGTGGGTAGAATTGCTTAGTTGGTATTGGTGAACCAACATTGTGTAGCTTGATCACCATTGTTGTGTGTGCAATTGATTTGAGTAGCCTTGCTTGATAGGACGGCTTGCATAGAGTAGTCGAAGCATTTGCTTTGCACATTTGCCACCTTACTTTCTAATTGGGTTGTCTAGTATTCTTGCTAGAATTTTATTAGGCTATTCACCCCCCCCTCTAGACATTGTGACCTTTCAGCGGTTGGCGGGGATCCCTAGCGTGGCCCGTGCCCTAGCGCGATCTGTGGCTGGCGATACGGGAGGTCGCAATGGCTCGAACGATACGGAAGGCCGGCGGCGACGAAACTGATCGAGCGAATCGATCGCTCGACCGATCCACCGGCGTGACGACGGAACGATGGCTGACGGAGGAGGGGGTTACGGGAAAGAAAACAACAATTCACGTTTCCAGGCGGGAGTTAAAATGTAAAAATACCCCACCTCTATCTACAGCCATCAGATGACGATCCGAGAATCCACATGGTTAGTTTGCAAGTTTACACGGAAGGCTTGGTTTGCATACGATCCGTTCCCTAGATAGTTATATATTAGTTAGTTATGTATAGTTTTTAGTGTAGTCGATAAATTGGTGACGAAGGAGTACTAAAGTGGCCGATGAAGATAGGCTTTAGGGTTAGAAGTGGTTGGACAGATCCGTAGCCCTGATGTTTCATCACCTCCCTATTTTGTAGATGGATTGTTTTGTGCGTGTTTTCTATGGAGGAAGTGTCATGAAAGAAGATTGCTTGTTCATTGATATGACGGAAGATTTGGTGATCTTTGATGCACCTCCAAGCTTCAATGACCTAATGCTTCGTTTGAAGGCCAAATTTGGCGGTGATATCATGCTGCAGGGAGATTTGATGTCGGGACAGCAAGGCCTCGCTATGTTATGATGCCTTTGGGGAACTCAGCTCTTTGGTCCCGCTACACTCATGTCCTTCAGGGTTGCAATGGTAAAGTTGCTGAGGTTGTGGTGGAGACATTGGGCGATGATGTGCCTTACTCTGAGGACCATGGAGGTGGTGATGATGGGGTTGGTGTTGATGCCGACACAACGCAGGAGATGTACATGGATGGTCATTTGACGCAGGAGCAACCTTTGATGGATGAGGACGAGTCCGACAGGAGGTCACCAGGGCATATGAACAATGACTTCGATCCTGATGATTTCGATCGCGAAGAGGCGGAGAGGCTTGAGGATGATAGGATCGGTGACGATGTAGATGATTCAAATGATTCGGGGGATGATGAGGGAGGCACATATGCAGATCTAGCACCGGTTCATCCTATGCCACCTCCTGTGCCTATTGGAGAGCTGCATGCAGTGCCGTTCCAAGGAAGACTAGCTACAGAACACCCGGAAGCCCCTTATGATGGATGTGCTACTTTCAGTGCAGCTCGGTCTTTTGTGCCACCTAATCCTTACACAGTGACAGAGCTCATGCAGTTGAGGTCAGCGAACATACCTTTCAGCGGGGTTCCTAACTATAGGGATGTCAGCATGGCGGATATGGCGGTTTGTGACACCGGCCTCCAAATGTGTAGGGACTTACTTCACTCACTTCAGGGATGAGAAAGCGATAATTCAAAAGGGCATGATGTTCAATTCCTTGCTTGATCTAAAGTTGTTCCTTGAGAACTATGCTGTGTACCACCATAGGCCGTACTATGTTACCAATTCTAACCGGAATGAGCTGTACTACGTGAGATGCAAGAGGGGTTGTGAGTGGAGGGTAAATGCAAGAAAGAGACCGAGCGATGATAAGTGGAAGATAACCCGAGTCGTGCAGCCTCACGATTGTGCCTCAAATGAGGGACAAGAAAACCATCCTCAGCTTACTGCATGGTATTGTGCTCGTCGCATATTGGCCCTCGTCGATAACGACAATGACATTTCGGTCTCTTCCTTGCAGATTTCATTAAGAGAATTCACAAAGTACAAGGCGAAGTACGGAAAGGTCTGGCATGCTAAGCAGCTAGCCCTGCAGATTCGTTGGGGTAGCTGGAAGGAGGCCTACAATAGGGTACCCCGAATCTTGTGTGCAATGTTTCATTTTAACCCCGGAATGAAATGGTGGATAGACACGGGTAACAAATACGGATTGGTGACCGTAGGACGACCACAACAAGGTACAATGTCTTTGAGCGTGTTTTCTAGTTTTTCGACCGGACAAAACATGCATTCCGATTTTGTAGGCCAGTCATGGTTGTGGACGCCACTTTCTTAACAGGGAAGTACAGGGGAGTGTTGATGATGGCTTCTTCCTGTGATCCTGAGAATCAGATAGTTCCACTTGCCTTTGCAATTGCTGAGGGAGAGAACAATGAGTCATGGTCATGGTTCATGAGGCTTCTGTGGGTCAATGTACTTGGAAATTCTCGCAGGATATGCATGATATCTGATAGGCATGCCGGTCTCTTGAACGCTGCAGAAGAATAGATTGATGGCTACCATCCTATGGAGCATAGATGGTGCATGCGCCACTTTGTCGCTAATTTATGGCGGCGTTAGAGGAAGTGGGAGGTATGTAAATTGCTGAAGAAATTGTGTTGTGTTCGTACAGTGCCAGAGTTTGATGAAACATTAGTGGCACTAAAGAAGGTGATGAATGAGGGGGCGGCAGCCTAGTTGGAAGACCAAATGGATGAGAAGTCCAAGTGGGCTTTGGCTTATGATGAAGGTGGGTACAGGTATGGCATCATGACCACGAACGCGTCAGAGTCTTTTAACCGTGTTTTTAAGGGTGTCCGAGCATTGCCTATGTCTGGAATAGTGGAGTATTCATTTCAGAAGTGCAACGAATATTTTGTGACGAGGTATCAAAATGTACAAGGTAAGCTAGGCAACCCAAAAATGTTTGATGACGGTGCTTGGGGAAAGGCTGCAGAAGAGTACCTTAATGAGGCGGAGAAGTAGGCCGAAAAATAGAACTGCATTGCTTATGGACCTAGCAGGATGATTTACCAGGTACGAGCCGAGGGTGGAACGACCTTGAGTGGTGAACAACAAGGCGGTGAAAATTTCAAGGTGGATCTTGAGAAGGTCGAGTGCATTTGCAACATACCACAGATCATGCATGCCCCCTGTGATCACATGGTCATAGCTTGCAGGGCCCTTGGCCATGACTACAAGTCTCCACCATACATGTCACCTTATTACCTCCGATCGAATTGCCTAAGGATATGGGAGAAGGCCTTCGAGCCGTACCTTGACCCGAAACATTGGCCCCCTTATCATGGTCCAGAACACATGCCCGATCCTGATCTGCTTAAGGTTGAAAAAGGTAGGAGGAAGAAGAAGAGACTTAGGGGGGACATGGATGCTATGAAAGGGTACGGCGTAGACATGTATGGCGGGGGGACTTTGACGAGACGTGTGGTAGAAACCATTGCTCCGTTTGTGGCGAGACCGGTCACAAGGCTACTAGGCATAGGAGACAAGGGCAGCAGGTGTAAATTCTAGCTTCTATTTATCTTGTTCTACTTGTATTATTCTATTTTGTTGTCATTATTGTTCATTAATTTTTTCGTTGTTGTTTCTATAGCTTCTATTTATCTTGTTGTACTTGTATTATTCTATTTTGTTGTCATTATTGCCCAACAAAATTTTTCTAACTCGTTTGTATGTAATGTTGTAACAGGATGGCGAACCATCCGGTGCACCACCTGCTTGAGTTGTACTACGACGAGACCCACCGCGCCCACATGAAGGTGGACGAGGGGCAGCAGTTGAAAGCTATGAGGATACACACGCACGCGGCAGGTCCAGAATGGGACAATCGGTACGCGCCCTACATGGGGCATGCGGGGTTCCTCGAGCTGGTTCGGACTGTGAACCGGGGTCTGCCAAAACTAGACCCCGCTCTACTCAGTGCAGCCGTGGACAGGTAATACAGTATCACTAATAAATTCCTCGACATGCGCTGGTACGATTGAAGTTCTCGATTGACCTTATTTTTCCTCATATACACTGATGCAGGTGGAGGCCTGAGACCCACTCGTTCCACGGCCCCTTTGGTGAGATGACGATCACCATGCAGGACATCAAGCACATCCTGTGTCTTGCTTTGGGAGGGGTTCCACTTTCAGGGGAAGTGGATCCCACTACCTGGAGGAACATGGTGGCTGAGTTCTGTGGACTTGTTCCACTAGACGACGCGAATGCAAAACAAAACAAGTAAGTACCCTTTATCTACTTGAACAAGTTCATATTACATTTTATGTAGTACCCTTTATCTACTTGAACAAGTTAGTGATTCAATTACGAATTTCGGAAAACTTCGGTGTGCCTTCCTTCTAGCTCAAAGACAACTTGAGTCTTTGCCGCTGGACCACGCTCCACCTGAGGCGGTTGAAAAGCATGCGAGGGTATGGCTGTAGCACTTTGTAGGCGGTTTCCTGTTCCCTGACGGTTCGGGAAACACCATCAGCTGGATGTTCATCCCTATACTGCAGCAGCCATGGGAGCACATAGCCACTTATAACTGGGGGAGTGCGGTTCTGGCTTGGCTGTACAGACAGCTCTGCGAGGCGTGCCGTCGATGTGGAGACAACAGCAACCTCGGTGGCTGTGCTTACCTTCTGCAGATTTGGTGCTGGGAAAGATGGCCTGTAGGGGTGCCTATCTGACCATTGGACTTGCCGGTAAGTCTGATGAATGCCATTTTTTTGTTGAACTAAACGTTTTTTGTGACATGTCTAACAAATACCTATCTTGTGTTTGGATGTAGACCTGGCCACACGATGATGCGCGGCCAATGACAATGTACAAATGGCTCAAAGCAGAGGTGAATACAGGGCGCTGCAACCGAAAGTACAGGCGGTACACATACGCCATCGATGGGCTCACACATAACCGGTATGGGTCGTTGACATGTCATGGTACATTGATTATGTTGTTTCACATTATGCAAATGTAACATCGGTTCAATGCTTGGCAGGTCATCTGGCAGCCTTGGGAGTGGCAGTACGAAATAGTAAGCCCAAAAACTAAGGAGGAGCAAAACGAGTGGCGTTTGAATACGCCACTTATTTTCTTTCACGTGGTGGAGATGCACTGCCCAATAGGGTATGCAGACAGTTCGGCAAACTTTCTGGATGCCCACCGATGCCATACTCGACAAGACGAGACTTGCATGAGTGTGTTACTTAATCGAACCACTTCTTTTATTGCAACTTGGCATGCAGCTACTAAATTGTCATGTATGCAGGATTCAGAGAGGGAAGTACCGTCGCGGGGAAGGACAGGTCACGGAGCACCACCGGTACATACAGTTCTGGGAGAACAGACACGCGGAGGGACCACCACCACCGAATGAACCGCTGCACGATGAAGATGTCTTCAACGACTACCTACGGTGGCTGCATACTGCTTCAAGGGTGCACCTCGCTACAGCATACAACGATGACGACATTGGCGAAGAATCGGGTGAGGATGCAAAAGAAGATGCATATGACAGGGCCACTAGGGAGGGCGTAGATCCTCAAAGTGGAAGGCAACTTCGATACATGGTAAGTTGGATCGATGTGCTTAAGTACTAATAGAATGTTGATTTAATTACTTCCGCTAACATGGTAACAATGGTATTTATACGCAGGCAAATCAGATGAGAAACATGGCCGCCGAAGCTGAGTTTCGTCTAACTGAGGCCGAGCGGGACGGCCCTGGCATCCTAGTTGCTTTTGTTAAGGTACGACATAAACACTCGCCACTTTTTATGTCAATAGTTGATATTGCACTCTCAAAAAATGACACGACCCCCATCTTGTTTTGGTCATTGGCTGATGTAACATCCCAAAAATCCGAACTACAATTTTTTTTTCTAAATAAACCCATGTTTGATGTTTGTCATATAAGCAACCCCACTAGTTGCATGTAAAGTGTCTACATTTAGTTGTTAAGCATTGTGATGCAACAACATCACATGTGTCTTAATGTGGTCCTTAAGCCACATGTGATTAGGACCCTATGAAAACCTACTATACTTACAGGTGAGAGCCCATGACCAATCATTCACTATAGTATGCCCTAGTGATAGCCCTAGGATATGAACCTAAACCCTAATGACCCTATGCTAGACTTCGTAGCAATGCCACCAAAGTGCAATATGTATACATGTTCACCTACCCATAGTATAAACCCTACGACCAACTCTTTGCCTAACTAGAGCTAGCTAAAGGTTAGTGTTACCACCCCAACCCGTGACTTAGTGACTCGGACCTATGCCCATGACTCTACATAGAGGAGTATTGATTCTGAACCCTAGGCCATGATAATAGAACCATCCACTCCAAGTGACTATCTACCTGACCTTGGCTAGACAAAGACTAGTGGTATCATGTCAACCGTGGTAACACCTCTCCACGTGAGAATGTTGATACTCAGTGTCGTGGTACTAGAAACCACCTACACATATAGCTGCCTAAGCCACATACCTCGATAATAGGAGCTACCTAACTCAGCTTGACTAGCTACCTAACCACTCTGATGGATAGACCCCACTAGACCACCCTAGTGAGAAAACCCACCGGCTATGCCAAACTAGAGCAACGTGCCCTAACCTTATGCTTATGACCTAGTGGACCAACACGTCACCATAGTGCCATGGAGTATGACTGGCAGATAGTCTAGGTATAACTGCCTAGTTGCCCATCCATGATCTAGATGCTTAGCCAATCTAAATAGAACACCTAGTGCTAACTCTAGAGGGAATGATATGCCACATAGAAACCTACCCATGGTCGCCTGTTGGACTAAACCTAGCCTTGCACCTCAATGCATCGTAAGCTAGTTGTATTAGACAAGTATGTTGATCACCCATCTAGGTACCACACTGCTATAGCCCAAGCATTACACCATCTTGTCACAAGTATGATAGTTATGTTGGGATCATGTTAGATCCATTAAGACGACATGTAACATGTTTGATTTGGATTTTTATTGGATTCTTGTTTTGACTAATAAATCAGCAACCCAACATCTATTTGTTTATACAATAAATAGATAAAATAATATATATATTATGGGGAAAATACCCTACCATGGCCTATGGCCAGTTATGCCCACCATGAAATGTTGTTCAAATGACACAAGGCATAAAATGCATACACATATACAAATAAACCGAAAACAGAAATGAGAAAAGAATAAAAGAAACAAAGGAAATGGCAAAGGCCATTTCGGCCCATGACACCAGCCAGCCCACCTTACTTCTTCTCTCTCCCTTTTCTTTTTCTCCAGCCCGAAGGAGCAAACGGCCGTCTTGCCGGCCCGCTTGTCCTTTTTGGCCCATGCGGCTTAGCTAGCCCACCAAAGACAACCCCGTCTCTTTTCTTTTTCCCACGAGCAACCGGCCCAAAGACACTAGCCTGGCCTGCTGACCTACTCTCCCTCCTCTTTTCTTTTCCAACCGAACAGCCCAGCTCGGCCTGCTCCCTTCCTCCACTGAGCCGACCCACCTTCCTTCTCTTTCCTCGACGGCCCAACGCGGCCAGCCCTACCCCGCCGGCCCACTCGGCCTTCGTACAAGAGGACAAGCCACGCCGCCACCGTCGCTGACACCCCGACCCCGCATTGGGTCCCACATGTCATAAGCTTCGTACCCCCCCCTCTGCTTTTGACCGAAAGGGATGAACTCACCGCGCCACGCTGCATCGGATTTCCCTCCTTGGATTCGGGCGCTTGGCTCCGGTGTGTCCACGCCGTCCGCCCGAGCCAGCTAGGCCGACAGGCCCTGACAGGAACGCACCACGCCGTGGGCGTTTTGCTCTCCCGCGCCGAGCTCACCTGCCCTGTACCCGGCTGTCCCCCACTACGCCCCACTACCGATTTCTTAGACTCGAAGGCGAGGATGAGACCGGTGTGAGCGTGCGTCACTGCCAATTGGGACCCTCAGCGCCCCTGGGAGCCCTCGACCATCCGATCAACGCGGACGTCGAGGATGGACGCCGCTCCATAAGCCCTCGAGCTGCCGCCTATAAAAACCGACACCTCGGCCTCTAGGTTTTCCCATCACCCTCGCTGCCGCGCTTGCGGCGCAACCAACAGCCGAACACACTGCTAGAAGGAGAAGAAGGGGAAGTAGGGAGAAGAAGAAGGCGGGAAGGAGAAGCCGCCGTCGGAGAAGAAGGTGCCGTACCGGATTTCTACCTCACCGGAGCCGCCCGTTGCTGGAGGGAACGAGCGAGCTGTACCACGACCACAGCGAGCTTTACCTCGACGCCGCGCTGCTTCGCCACCAGCCCGACGCACTACGCCATGCCTTGCTCGCCTACACGGGAGGTGATTCGCCATGCCCCTAACCCAAACTCCGACCTTGCTTCCGGCCATGGCGCTCCCACGAGCGCGTAGGCCAAGGCCACTTCCGACCTCATGGACACGAGCACGATCACACACGTGCCCAACCTAGCCCAAAGGATCGCTGGCGCCACCATACGCCGGCACAGACCACCCGCCATGCTAGCCGCCATGGCCAAGCCAAGCCATGGCGCGCCGCCGTCACCAGCCACCTAGAAGCCCTCGGACACGCTGGAACCCCTGGGATCACGTCCGCTGCGACGGGGCGCATCCCATGCGCACGCCGCTGGCGAGGGACGCCCACGGGGGAGGACCAACTCCGACTTGCCGCCGAGGACGAGTCCGCACGGGGCGCTCCGGGAGCGTCACCGTGGCGCGATTCGCGTCGGCCGACTCCGGCCACCCCGCTCTGCGGGGCAGCGCCGTTGAGCCACGCCGCGGGCTGCCGCACGCCGTGGCACCCTCGGACGGTGAAGATGAAGCTTGGAAGAGCCCCGCGATGCCTTGCCGCTGCGCCGCCATGTCCACTGGCACGCCGCCGCTACGAGCAGTACGCCGTCGTGACGATTGGTCATCGCCGGTAGGTCAAGATGAAGCCTTGCAGTGCCAATCGACCTTCTATGCCCTGTATTAAACCCAAGGCCGCGCCTTCGGCGTTGCCGCGGTGCGCCGCCGCCGGCTTGATGCTGCCGCCGCCGTCGGCCCAGCTGGGGCACCCCGCGCTGCCCTATCACCAGCCAGCAAGCTCTTCTAGTTGGTCTGGTGCGTATGCGCACGCCGGGAGAGAAGACGGACGGCCAACGCGCCTCCGGGCGCCACCCAGCCGCCGCCGGCCATGCCAGGGCCGTGCACTCGGCGAGCGGATGGGGATGAAGGGAGTAGGTGAAGGTGCACCGCGTGGATGAGCACGGTCCATGTGGACCGAGCCACATCCGGTGGGTCCACACATGCTAGTCCACCGTGCACCCGAGCCTTGAACCAACTGAGCACCCTGTAGACCTGGTCTTGGTGAACCACGTCAATGACAGTGAGCCCCACTAGCGCCGGTTTACCGTGAACCCAACTCGTGCACCGCGGCCCAGTGGAGATCCAGCAGCGTGACGTGGCACGCTGTGGTCACACCATGTGTCAGGCCCGGCCCGGCCCTGTCCAGCCCATCCGGCCCATCTAGGCCCATTTAGTGTTGACCTGGTCAACGCTGACGTCAGCGATGATGTCACCTGGCCCCCACCCGTCAGTGCCACATCATCGCCACGTCAGCAGGACATGCCAACTCAGTCGCCTCTCTCTGCAACACGTGGCCGGCCCCTGTGATGCCACGTGTCTGCCCCACATTAATTCAGCTGTTTATTATTTTCAGAAAATGGTATAAACTTCAAAAATTCATAACTTATTCATATGAGCTCCGAAAATTATGATCCTTATATGTAAATTCATCTAAAATTGAGCCTTACGCAATGAGATTATGCTTGAGTGCATTTGGTTCTTCTATATTTCATTTGCTTCTTTGGGGTTTCTATAGGAGTCGCTAATGCGACTATTACGTTTCGGTTTCAGAGTTGATTCGGGAAAGGAGCGACCTAAGGACGTGAGGTGGAGCTCCGCTGTACGACTATGGAGGAGGACTTGTACCACTACTGTTGGATTCGTACCACTACTTCCTCGACATCGTAGGTGTCATGGCAGCACCCCCTTTTAGAGAATCCTATTAGACATTGCATGCTTAGAACTGCTAGTGCTTTATATTTATTCCTTTGCTAGTATATGATGCATGATATTGCCTGAGCTATATTTACCTTGTTCGAAGCCCTTTTACCATGTTGCCCAGCCTTGCGCTCGCACTTATATATATTACCGCCCTTCTGCGTGCTTGCATTTATTATCACCATACTTATTATAACTCCACTTCGTATTGTGTATGTGGTGCGGGTGGTGAACCCCTGGGAATGGTTTGGCTTGGGATGCCGGACTTGTGGATATGGTGATGAGCGGTGTGCTGTGTGAGTCTTGGGTGTGTGGCGAGGGTTGAGTCGGCCGGACAGGGATTACGACGAGCTTCGAGCGAGTCTTGCCGAGGGGATACGGCCTGGGTATCCCCGCTTTGTGTTTACCTGTGGCGGGTAACTGGTTTGGATTGAGGAATTCCATCGTGCGAACCTCTGGGAGGTGGAGCCTTGGTAGTGGGGTG
This sequence comes from Themeda triandra, assembly GCA_018135685.1. Lineage (NCBI taxonomy): Eukaryota > Viridiplantae > Streptophyta > Magnoliopsida > Poales > Poaceae > Themeda > Themeda triandra. The sequence continues at coordinate 64,438 of JAENPR010000469.1, read as the reverse complement.
CTGTGGCGGCACATTAAAGATTATCCCATATAGGGGAGACATCGCTGTCTGGCCAATACCTAAGGACTTGAGGTCTAGTGACCGGATCATTGGACGCTTGCTTTCTACTCGCTCTCCAATGGGGAGGGAGACGGTCTAACCATCTGGTAGAACGAATGTCATTACTGTCTGGAGTAAGCGGATGTGTCGGGAGGTACGGGCCGATTGTGCTCACACCCTCCTTAACCAACATAGTGACCCCCGAGGCCTGGTACTATGTCTCATAGTCTCGGCGGCCAGGGTCGAGTGGCAGGATGGTATTCGCTCTAGGCTTATGGCGATCGATATCTGCCTAGGTGAGTCGACACACCTATGATGGCTATCTTATGAAATAGTGAAACCTCTGCAGAGTGTATGGTTGATCGATCGATACATAGCTGACTCGTCGGCTATGGACCAGTCCCGTGTGATGCTTGCTTGTCTAGGAGAGGAGTCTTCTGCCTTCCTTGGGATATGTGTAGAATACATCCGGCCGTGAGCCTGGGAGGCTGCGAGTCGTTGAGGCCTGACGAGAGGGAGTCGTCTTGCTGGCCACGTGAAGCGTGGTGGGGTGGGGTGTGTGGGGTGTGAGGTGTGGTGATGTGTGGATGGGATGGATGGGATGGTGGATTGATGTGTATGTGGGATTTAGGAATGTGTTAAACTTGATTATTATTATTATTATTATTATTATTATTATTATTATTATTATTATTATTATTATTATTATTATTATTATTATTATTATTATTATTATTATTATTATTATTACTATTATTATTATTACTACTACTATTATTATTATTATTATTATTATTATTATTATTATTATTATTATTATTATTATTATTATTATTATTATACTTGTTTCTACCTCGCATGCACTAGGATGCAAACCACAGCCAAATATAGGATCGCTAGATCCCTTTATTTTCTCTTTTCCACTAAAGCTCATTCGGTCTTGACCATGGCACGCACACATCGCGGTGCGGTTTTCTGTGATGTTAGGGATTGAAAGGATTAGAAGGTCTCGTGCTGCTTATTTGAAGTTAGAGTTTGAAGCCTTCCGCGTTATTCTTCCACCTTCCAAGCTGTTCTGGATGTTAGATTTACTTTGTTTACGCCAGTGTGGCGTTGTAATTAATAATGTAAACCCTTCTATTTGTACTCTGTATTCTCTGGATTCGATGTATAGAATTGATTATCAACTGTTGTATATCATTCTGTGGATTTTCCCTTTGCGGAAAATTGAGGATGTTTCAGCTGATATTACAGAAAATGGCAAAGGGATGCAAGAAACTAGCACAGAAAATGAGTTGCATGGAGGCGTCATTTGTTCCACCACTACCCCCACGTGACAGTACACCGACACCACCCCATTACAGCACGGGGAAGGGACCGGCTGATGACAATGAACAGTACTTCTATGAGCAAGGAAATGTGGGCGACGACGACTCTACCTCCGACGAAGCACCAGGGTATGAAGCACCAGAGTATGGCATTCACTTGTGTCGGTGTTTCGTACCCCGGGGGGTGTCACACCAACGAGTAAATTTCTAAGCGTGTTCCCTGATCCGGATGGTGATGCAAGAAGAACACAAGGGATTTATCCTGGTTCGGGCAAGAGAAGGCCCTACGTCCAGCGGGGGGAGGAGACTTGTATTATCTTGCACCTAGGTGCTTGTACAGGGGTGAGTACAAGGCAGTCCTGAGACTTTGCGAGTGAGAGCGTGAGAGAGTGTGTGAGGTGTGCGTGTGAACTTAGGAACCTGTCCTAAACTAGGCCCTGGCATCCCCTTTTATAGGCCAAGGGAAGGCTCAGGAGTACAAGAATTGGTAGGGCAATCGTGTGCGTGACGTCGAGGTATGGGCGTCGGGTCGGGTCGCTGGAACTGTGGATGCCCCTCTCGATCCGGTTCGAGCCTGTGGATCCATGCTTTTATCCGGTCCGAGCCTGTAGCAGTATGGGTAATGATGTCCTGACCGCCCTTTAGCTGACGCGAGCTGATGCAATCGAGGCGTGGGTCGTGACGGCTTGCCCGGGAACCCCGGCGAGTGGCCGTCGAGGTGGGATGGATGGGTCACTGCGCGCCCGTACGCCGGTCACGTCCGTCATCATTTCTCGAGGGTCGGGGTATGCCTCGAGAGGTCGTCGACCCGGCGATGGGACGGCGCGACGTGTTTGACGGTACGGGGGTTTGACTATGGCGTTTAAAGGGGGTGTCGCACGTGGCACAGTGCGTGGCATGGCTCCACAGTGGCACCTGCCATCCTCGAATCCGGGGCATGGGCATCGTAATAGTGGAAGCGACCACTGTACGATCTACTATTACGAGCCCTGTGGCCATGGTGTCAGGCAGGGTTGGTGTACTGCGGTACTGTACGAGCCCTGTAGCCATGTGCGCGTTCTGGATGGGCAATTATTGCGGGCAGACTTGAGCGGTTGCTCGCTCGAGCGTTTTACGTCACCGTCTTGAGTGGTCGCTCGCTCGAGCGGTTTACGTCACCGTCTCGAGTGGCCGCTCGCTCGAGCAGTTTCCGTACTTCTTTCTCGAGCGGGTGAGCGGCTGCCGCTCGAGTTAGAAGGCTCTGAGGCCTTGTGGGCCTGCTAGAGGGTCGGCCCAGTATGAGGAGGATTGGTGGTTTCTTCAGTCAGTTTCTTGGGACTTTTAGAGGGGAGCAAGGCTAGTTGGCTCATCTTTAATCCACCTAGTTTAGGACTCCCTAATCTAGGTACCCGACAGTAGCCCCCGAGCCCTTGCTTGATTGTGAAACTTCAAGCAAGGGATCATGAAGTGGAGTTGAAGTACCTAGACTTGGGGTTGTGTCATTTTGTTTCGAGGGGTAAATTTCTCGTTTCTCCGTGGGGGGCGCGCGAGCGTCCCCCGCGGGGGTAGCCCCCGAGGCCCGAGAGGAATGAGGCATTCCTCTGGGGGCTTTGAGTCGAGCGGTTTCGAGCAAAGGTATTGTGACTCGAGCCCGAGAGGAATGAGTAGCAACTCGAGGTAGGAGGTTCCTGACGACTCCTCGAGCCCCGAGTACTTCCTGTTCCTCCCGTGTCGAGGGAGGTCGTTTATGTGACTCCAGCCCCCGAGCCTCGAATTGCTGGGCCGTAGTCGTGATCTAGTTCATCGCTAGATCTCTTGGATCAGATCCAAGTGGTGGGAGGACAGGCGCTACCCACAGTCGAGCGAGTGCCATGTCTCCCTGTGAGCTGGTAACGGGGAATCCAAGTGAGAACCCGTCTCCTTTCGAGGAGAGGCGGCATCGAGGCCCGGGGGCGTTCTCATTAGAGCTGGGTGCATGGCTTTTTAGAGGACCGGCCCCGTTCGAGGGGGCCGGCGGCTCGAGTGCCTCCCGTCGACGGGATCTCGTGGAAGCCCAGCGCCCTGCCTTGGACGTGCCTTTGGGTTTCGGGAGTTCGTTCTCGAGCGGACCCTTTCGAGGGATCCTTCCCAGGGGCACCCCTGACTCAAGTGCTCAAGGGCGGCTGTTTGAACCCGTTCGTGGGTCAGCCTCCGCTCCCTCGAGTCTTACAGGTGGCACCAGAATCCCAAGTTATCTTACCGTGTAAGGAACCGTCTGTCGAGACGTCCCGTCACTGCGCCAGTCGAGGGAAATCCGTCCGTTACTGGCGGCGCGTCTTTTTAGGCGGAAACCGGTGCGACGTGATGATCGTGGCCTGGTGACGGTTCCGCTCCGTCTCGCGTTGCATGTGCCCTGTGAGTGGAGGTAGGTGGCGGTTTGTCAGGGGCAATAAATGCGGTTACCGTTTCTAGTCGAGTCCGTTGGGGGCGCGCAGCCGTTGGATGGCGGATCTGGGCCGTTCGATGCAGTTCACGCGGATCGGCTTGGGTCCTATAAATACGGGGGAGAGGGCTCCTGGTTCCCCTTCTCTGCATTCTTGCTTTCCTTCTGCTGCCGTCGCCGGTTGCGCTCCTACTTCCAGATCCAGTCGCCGCTGCTCTCGCCTGCAACCGCCGCCGCCGTACTTGCCTGCGACCGCTGCCGCCGTACTCGCCTGTGACCGCTGCTGTCACATTCGCTAGCGACCGCCGCCACCACCGCACTCGCTCGCGTTCTCGTTCTTGGCGCCGCCGCCCTTCTCGCTTCGCCGTCCCGCCGTCGTTCCTTCGCCGTCGCCATGGTGTCAAACAGGAGGGTCAGCATGAAGGCGGGCCAGGGCTCTGGCCAGGGCACCGGGGGCAGCAAGGCCGGTGGTAAGGGCACCGCCGGCAAGGAGCCTGCCAAGCCCCCTACGCCGGTGGTGATGGACGACGCGCTGCCGTGGCCCCGGTCCACGGTGACCGAGGCGACGCTGGTGGGCCTCGTCGACGGCGGGCTGCTCCTCAACAACCCGGCGGAGGGGCCGCCGGAGTGGATAGTGCCGGAGTACGACCACCTCGAGCCCGACGTGCCGGAGGGCTATGTTCTGAGTTTCGTCAAGTTCCACAAGTGGGGACTTGGCGCGCGGCCGAGCCGCTTCATGCGGCGCTCCCCACCATTTTGGGGTCGAGCTCCGGCATTTCAACCCCAACTCGATTTCGCACACCGCCGCCTTCGCCGCCGTGTGCGAGGGGTACTGGGATGGCGCCGCGGTGGGACTGTTCGTCCACGTCTTCAAGGCGACGCTATTCACCCCGGCGGTGAGCGCCGACGGCAACGATGCGACGGCGACGACGAGGAAGAGGAGGGGAAGGAGAAGGGGAAGGAGAAGGAGAAGGAGAAGGCTCGCCGCTACGTTCGAGCGGGCTCCTGCTCGATTGGGTTGAAGAGGCGGGAGCACTGGCTGCCTGGCACTTGGGCGTCGAACAACGCCGGATGGGCCGCGGAATGGTTCTACCTCCGTAACGAGGGGAACTACTTCCCGGAGTACACCGGCGCCGTGTTGACCGCGCCCAAGCACAACTGGGGCTACGGTCAACCGAGCATGCTCCAGCCCCGCATCGACCCCCTGACCGACGCTTTGGAGATGCTCCGCCGTCGGAGGGCCGGCAACATCACCCTCAACCTGGCCCACGTCGTCGCCGGGTTCCACTCCCGCCGGGTGATCCCGCTCGCAGACCGTCCACTACGGCTGGATCAGATGACGGAGAACGCCGACCCCCAAGCGCTCGAGGCCAGTAGAATGTCAGATGTTCCTCTTCCGGCCGCCACGATCGTGGCTCGAGTGCGCGAAGCGATCGACGGCGGTAGGAATTTCGGAGAGGACCAAGTCGGCCTCTTTCCCATGCGCCCGGAATCTGACTTGCTTGGCTACGTAAGTTTCTTCGAGACCCCCCTCGTTGTTGACTTTCCTTTTCTTTTAATTTGCGCTTATCTTATCGAGGCGTGTCCTTTCAGAATATCAATGATCATGCGGACTCGGTGCCCCCGGTGAAGGAGGACGCGCCCAACCGCGAGGTAAGACGTCTCAAAAATGATAAAGAGCACGCGGTAGCCCTCTCGAGGAGGGAGGAGAAAGCAAAGAAAGCCCGCGAGTTGGAGGAGAAGGAGAAGCGTAAGTCCAGGCGCCGCCGGGAACGGATGATGCGCCTGGATGCGAACCTGTGCGACTAGAGCCCCAGCCTGGACTCGACCGATGAGGACGAGGAGGAGGATGACGAGGAGGACGATGAGGTGACTGATAGCGACGGCGCCACCGCCGCTCAAGCGCTGACGCCTCCTCGATCTCGCGTGCTGGAGGTGTCACTGGCGCCACCCCGTCTCAAGTTGCGCGGCGACTCGTCGTTGGCTCAAGCGGGCCAGCAAGAGGGGTCGTCTCACCGTCCCAGCCACGGCGCTCGCACGCCGTCACCGACCCGAGCGGGGCGGCGGGAGGAGTCACCCCACCGTTCCAGCCATGGCGCGCGGGCGCCATCTCCTACGCGGCGGGATTCTTCTTCCCATCGCCAACCTTCTTCAACGGGAGCGCACACTCGGCAGCACAAGACTGCAGATGTGTGCAGATCGTCATCAGTTCAGCCCGGCGAGCGCCCCGTCGAGCGCCGGGCTCCCTCGCGTCGCCGGGCGAGCGAACCTCGGCCCGCCTAACTCGGGATCCCCGAGGGACCCCACGCCGGACACGGCCAAGGAGTTGGCAGGAGCGGGGGAGGCCACCAAAGCCACGGAGCCCCCGAGTGCCTCGAGCCGGGCTGTCGGCGCGCAGAAGCCCCCGAGCGGTACGAGCGGTGGGCTTGAGGCACCGAAGTCCTCGAGCGATTCGAGGGGACCAGCCTCGGCTCGGAAGCCCCCGAGCGACTCGAGCAAGCCGGGTGGCTCGAGCAGCACCACTTCAACCACAGGGTAAGTTTTTCGACCAGATGTCCTTTCCTCATCTTCCCGTTTGGCTTGTGAATTTCCCATCATAGTTATTTTTTGTTCTTCTCTTTCTTTCAGGACCAAGCGCCCCCTTCAGTCCTTGCCGTCCCTTCCCCCCATCCTGCCTACCAAGAGGCTGAAGGTCTCAGGAGGGTCGAGCGGTACCCCGTCGATTCCAGGTGGAGTGACTCTTCCTCCTTCCACTCCAATTTGGTTAATGCGGGCCAAGGATGCGATCAGGCGTGGCAAGCTGATGGCGGCTGCGTCTCGTGCAGGTGCCGGTGCTGTGGCCGCGGCAGTGGGAGAAAAGGCAACCACCACCACCACGGCCTCGACCGTCTCCCTGCTCGAGACATCATGGTCGCCAGTCGTGCCGGGTGACACGGCGGCCGGCGACAAGGGGGCGACGGTGCCGGAGACGGCGGCCACCACTCCGGCGACGGGGGTCGGGTCGGAGCAGCAGCCGATTACGCTCGAGGACGAGAGTCCGAGCTCGGGCTCCAAGACTCCTTGGCCGATTGGCCTGCGCCAGCTCGAGGAGGAGCGCAAGGAGAAGGAGGAGGAGGAGACGCCGGCGGCCACCGATGTGGATGACGTGGAGATGCGGGAGGCGGACCAAGTGCCCGAGTCTCGGCCAAGGCCGGGCCCCTACCCCCTCGGGATTTGGAGGCCGATCCTTCCGCGGACAACGGGTCGAAGTGCCCCAAGCTTCCTCGGTCGAGCAGGGGGAGGCCCAAACCACGGCGCAAGAGGGGGCGTCCGAGGAGCACCCCGCCGCCGCTCAGGAGGAGGAGAAGGTGGAGGAGCAGGCGGAGCAGCCCGCCGCCGTAGGCGGCGGGGAGCACCAGGACGGCGTGCGAGGGGAAGAGCCACCCAGGGAGCTCCGTCTGGTGCCGTATCAGGCGCCGCTACCACTGCAGCAGTTGAGGGAGGTTATGGTGCCCCACCTCGTGCCCGAGTCAACGACGGGTGAGGTGAGGTTCACCGGTATGTCCGAGGCCGACCACTGGGAGGAGGCCCAGAGGAAGCAGACGGCGTCCGCCATCGTCGACAGCCATATGCGGACGGTCGGCTTTGGACCCACCGAGCCCACCGATGTGTCGATCGAGGAGCGGAGGCGGATCGAGGCGCGGGCGCTCGCCCAAGAGGCGTCATCCTCCTGGAGTCAGCCGCAACGCCCGCCTACCCTGGCCGAGCGGGTGGTGACGGCGGACGTCGACTTGGATGCGGTGAGGAGGCTCCACACGTCCGTCGACAAGGAGATGCGGGAGGAGTTCCCTCTATGGGAAAGGCCGCCGCTGGTGCTTCCTGACCCCCTCGACCACGAGGCTCCTGCGATCGTGATGAATGATCGGAAGGAGCTCGAGGCGCACATAGAGGCCGAGGAGCACCGGCAGTGGCTCGAGCATGCTCTGAAGGCCGCTCTGTCACTCGTCTCCGAGGACCTTCCCCGGCTTTCCTCAGTGAGTATTCTCGAGCACGGTCGTTTTCCATTTAGACTTACCGTAGTTTGTGTCTGATTTTTCTTTTTCGTGATTCAGACGGCGCAGAGCTGCTCATACGCCAAGTCAGTTCACATCCGCGCCCTTCGCGAGAGTGAGGATGAGATCCGGCGATATGTGCGCATGGGGCAGGATGCTGAGGCGGAGTTGCACCGGTCTGCCCGGCTCCTCCGAGAGGCCAACGTCGCGCTGGACGCCGCCAAGGGAGATGCAAAAAGGGCTCAGGACGAGCTCACTCGAGCGGCGCAGGAGGTGGAGGCGGCCCAGCAGGAGGCTCGCGACAAGCTCGCCCAAGCCGCACGGGAGGCGGAGATCGCTCGACAAGAGCACGAGCGGCTGCAAGGGGTCTTTGAGCAGCTCAAGAAGGACGCGGCCCTTGCGTTAAGAAGCTACAAGGCCAAGTGCCAGCAGGCGAAGCAGCTCGAGAAAGACAAGGCCGCCGCCGAGGCGTACGTGAAGGACCTGCAGGCGACGGTCACCCGCGAAACTTCTGAGAAGGAGGCCCTCGCGAGCGCGCTCGAAGCGGAGAAGAAACAAGCGAGCGATCTCCAGACGGAGGTGGCCAATCTCCGTCAGAAGGTGACGGAGAAGGACCTCGCTATCCAGGGTGCCGGCAAGGCCTACGAGGAGCTGCGGGTGGAGAAGCGTGACGTCGGGCGCGCGCTCAAGAGGAAGGAGACCGAGCTCACGCAGGCGCTCGAGCGCGAGCAAGGGCTCTCGACCCGCTGCACCCGTAAGTAGTTCGAGCCTTCTGTTCTTCTTTTTCGTATGTGGATCTTGCGTGCTGCTCGAGCGCTTAACTCTCATCTTTCTTTTCCAGGTCTGGAGGCGGACTTGGCGGTGGCACGTGAGGACGCCAAATCGGCCCACGCGCTGGCTGATGGCGAGATCTCGGCCAAAGCCCACATCACCGGCGCCATCGACACCCTCGCGCCACACAGGGTCTTGCGCCCGTGGTAGATGTCGAGGGCCGGACGGCGGCAAAGGCTACGCCAGCCGGGTCGCCGAGTTCGGCGCTTATATGCGGGGCCGCATCCGGGAGGCCCTCGTCTTCGCTGCGCGCCGGACCATGGCCATTTTCTACTCCGGGTTTGCTCTCTCGAGGGAGGCTACTCAGACCGGGATGGAGGCCGTCGCCAGCAGCTTCACCTATACAGAAGATGAGCAGGAGGGTGGCATGAACCCCCGGATCGAGCAGCTCAAGGTCGACGCCGAGGAGCCCGGGGCGCGTCTTGCCGAGAGCTTCCTGCCTGAAGTCCTTCCTCCTGATGTGGAGTAGTTTTTGACCGGCTGCGAGCCAAGATTTGGGCAACAAGGCCCTTGTAAGGAATCAAATATTCTGTGTAGATTGGCCCGAGTGGCCTTTAAACGTTATGCTTATGTTTTGTGTAAATGTGCCCTAGTTTTTCTTTGCTTCTCAAGTTATCTTTTGTCCCTTGCCTTTGTCTCTTTTTAACTAAGTACGAGTGCCGTGCTCGAATCACTTCGAGGGGAGATGAGTTGGGGTACCGTGGCTCGGAAGCATGGGTGACCTTGGGCTCGACCGTCCCGCTCTAAGAGCTCGAGCGACGTACGCACTTAGTTTTTGAACAAACTCAAGGTGGGAAGGGAAAAGAGTGCGTCGAGCGTTTTTGAAAAAACTAAGCGTGTTTTTTCGAGGACTTCAGGGGGTCCCCCCCTGGTCTAGCCCCCGAGGGGGGCTTGACTTTGTGGGGACAAAGTCGAGCCCACCTTGCATATGAACGAAAAGTAAGAAACCGACTCGCGGGTCTTTATTCATTCATACTAGTGGTACATCTAAACGAGAAATGTACAAGGCATCGAGGCCTAGGGGAAAAAGCGACGTAGGCCGTTCGATGTTCCACGCGTTGGTGAGGATCGAGCCATCCTCGTCGGCTAACTTGTAGGTCCCCGGCTTCAGCACTTCGACCACTATGAATGGGCCTTCCCAGGGAGGAGTGAGCTTGTGGCGCCCCTTGTTGTCTTGTCGTCGACGGAGCACGAGGTCGCCGACCTCGAAGTCCCTCTTGCGCACGTTCTTCTCGTGGTACTCTCGCAGCTTCTGCTGGTAGCGCGCAGAGTGTAGGAGCACCGTGTCTCGAGCTTCCTCAGCTTGGTCGACGGCGTTAGCGAGCCTTTCCTCATTGGTCTGCTCGTTGTAGGCCTTGAGTCGAGGGGAGCCGTATTCGAGGTCAGTGGGGAGGACGGCCTCTGACCCATAGACCAGGAAAAACGGGGTGAACCCGGTGGCTCGACTTTCAGTTGTTCGTAGACTCCAAAGAACCGATGAGAGCTCGGCCGCCCACTTCTTGCCATGTTTGTTGAGGCGGTCGAAGATCCTTGGCTTTAGCCCCTGCAAAATCATGCCGTTGGCGCGCTCGACTTGGCCATTAGTTCGAGGATGGGCAACCGCCGACCGCCCACACGGATGTGGTGCCGATCACAGAAGTCCAGGAACTTTTTGCCTGTGAACTGGGTGCCATTGTCTGTGATAATGACATTAGGGACTCCAAAACGGTGGATGATGTCGGTGAAGAATTTGACCGCCCGCTCCGAGCGGATGTTGGTGATGGGTTTGGCCTTGATCCACTTGGTGAATTTGTCGATGGCCACGAGCAAATGGGTGTAGCCTCCCGTCGTCTTTTTGAGGGGTCCGACCAGATCGAGCCCCCAGACCGCAAATGGCCACGTGAGGGGGATCATCTGGAGCGCTTGTGCTGGAAGATGCGTTTGCTTGGCGTAGAACTGGCATCCTTCACACGCTCGAACTAACTTGATGGCGTCAGCAGTAGCCGTGGGCCAGTAAAAGCCTCGACGGAAAGCGTTACCGACAAGGGTTCTTGGTGCAGCGTGGTGGCCACAAGCCCTCGAGTGCATGTCTCTGAGCAATTTCCTGCCCTCATCGATCGAGATGCACCGTTGAAGTATGCCGGTCGGACTGCGGCGGTAGAGCTCTCTGTCATCCCCGTAAAGGACGTAAGTTTTGGCTCGATGAGCTAGCCGTCTCGCTTTCGTTCGATCCTCTGGTAGCTCTCCTCGAACAAGGTATTCGAGGAAGGGCGCTCGCCAATCTGCTGGTGGGCTCGAATCCCGATCGATCTCCATGACCTCGGCCCCCTTCGAGGGGGGATCGGTCGTTGGAGTGGGCTTGATGACTGGTTCTGCTCCAGCCCCCGAGTCCCACTTCACAGATGGCTCATGAAGATCTTTCGAGAAGACGTTTGGGGGGAGCGGTGCTCGAGACGACGCGATCTTGGCTAACTCGTCTGCGGCTTCATTGAAGCGTCTCGGGATGTGGTTGAGCTCGAGGCCATGAAAGTTTGCTTCTAGTTTGCATACCTCGTTGCAATACGCTTCCATCTTCTCGTCATGGCAGCTCGAGGCTTTCATCACCTGGTCGATGACGAGTTGTGAGTCGCCTCGAGCATCGAGGCGTCGAATCCCGAGCTCGATAGCGATACGCAACCCAGTAACGAGCGCCTCATATTCTGCCATATTGTTCAAGGCAGCAAAGTGGATTCGCAGCACGTAGCGCATGTGTTCTCCGAGGGGTGAAATGAAGAGTAGGCTGCGCCCGCTCCCCGTCTTCATGAGCGACCCGTCGAAATACATGGTCCACGGCTCGGCTTGAATCAGTCTGGGAGAAGTTGGACGTCGGTCCATTCAAATGACAAAATCGCCCGGTACTTGGGACTTGATAGCTTTTCGTGGGGCGTATGTGATGGTCTCGCCCATGAGCTCGACCGACCACTTGGCGATTCGACCCACGACTTCCCGGTTCTGGATAATTTCTCCAAGTGGGAAAGATGATACCACCGTCACTGGATGGCTAAGAAAGTAGTGCTGAAGCTTTCGACGGGTGAGCACGATTGCGTAGAGCAATTTTTGGATTTGGGGGTATCGAGTCTTGGCATCTGAGAGTACCTCACTAACAAAGTACACCGGCCGTTGGACGGGGAGCGCGTGCCCCTCTTCCTGCCTTTCGACCACTATAACTGCGCTGACCACTTGCGTGGTCGCGGCAATGTAGAGGAGGAGTGGCTCGGCGGGTTTGTCTGGTGCAGCTGGTCGAGGTGGCACGAGCACGGGAGGGGAGGTGAGCATGCTTTTCAGCTTCGAGAGGGCTTCCTCCGCCTCGGGTGTCCATGCAAAATGCTCGGATTTTTTGAGGAGTCGATATAGAGGCAAAGCTTTCTCTCCTAGACGCGCAATGAATCGGCTAAGGGCGGCTAGGCACCCCGTGACTTTCTGCACCCCTTTCAGGTCTCGAATCGGCCCCATCCGCATGATGGCCGTGACCTTCTCGGGGTTGGCCTCGATCCCGCGCTGGGAGACGATGTAGCCTAGCAGCATGCCTCGAGGCACCCCAAAGACACACTTCTCGGGGTTCAATTTGATGTTCTTAGCCTTGAGGCATCCGAACGTCAACTTGAGGTCCTTGACAAGGTTTTCGACCTTACGTGTCTTGACTACGATGTCATCTACATACGCCTCAACCGTTTCTCCTATGTGTTTGCCAAAAACATGAAGCATGCGCCGATATGTTGCCCGGCGTTTCGAAGGCCGAAGGGCATCGTGACATAACAAGACATGCCCATAGGTGTGATGAATGAAGTCGCAAGCCGGTCGGATTCCTTCATCTTGATTTGATGATAGCCGAGTAGGCATCGAGAAAGGAAAGCACTTCACAACCCGCGGTGGAATCAACAATTTGATCTATTCGAGGCAAAGGAAATGGAACTTTGGGACATGCTTTATTTAAACTAGTGTAGTCTACACACATCCTCATTTTTCCATTCTTTTTCTCTACTAATACAGGGTTTGCTAACCACTCGGGATGATGTACCTCCTTGATGAATCCGGCTTTCTCGAGCTTCTCGACCTCCTCGCGGATGATCCTGCGCTTCTCCTCGTCGAAGCGGTGCAGGCGTTGCTTGACAGGTCTCGAGCCGGGCGGATCTCCAAGGCGTGCTCGCGACATCCCTCGGTATGCGGGCATGTCCGAGGACTCCACGCAAACATATCGGCGTTTGCGCGGAGAAAGTCGACGAGCACCGCTTTCTTCTATGCGATGTCGAGGGAGGCGCTGATGATCAGCGTTTTTTCGCCCGGGGAGCTTGGATCGAGCGGGATCTTCTTGGTGTCCTCGGCGGGCTCAAAATTCCTAGCCTGCCGCTTGGGTGCTGGTGCGGCGGCCTCGGCTGCCAAGCAGTCGAGCGTCTTGGCAAGCTCCTTGGATTCGACCAAGGACTCCCCATACTCAACACATTCCATGTCACAACAGTACGCATGCTCGTATGTGGAGTCGACGGTGATGATCCCCTTGGGTCCAGGCATCTTGAGCTTGAGATAGGCGTAGTTGGGGATCGCCATGAACTGGGCGTAGCACAGGCGGCCCAGGATGGCGTGGTAGGTCCCCTCGAAACCAGGTACGTCGAAAGTGAGGACCTCTCGACGGAAATTCGAGCGCGTGCCGAAATAGACGGGGAGGTCGATACGGCCGATCGTGAGCGCCTTCTTGCCGGGGACAACACCGTGGAAGCCCCCGGCGCTTGGCTTGAGCTGTGCCCTCGTGATGCCGAGTAGCGCGAGCATCTCCATGTAGATGATGTTGAGGCTGCTGCCTCCGTCCATGAGGACCTTGGTGAAGCGGGCGTTGAGGATGACCGGGTCGATGACGAGAGGATACGCGCCGGGGTTGGTGACGTGCTCTGGATGGTCATCACGGTCGAACGTGATGGGAGCGTCCGACCAGTCGAGAAACTGAGGCGTGGCGGGCTTCACAGAGAAGATCTCCCGGCGCTCATTCTTCCGCTCCCGACGCGACATCTGAGTTGTAGGGCCGCCGTATATCATATAACAATCGGCAATGGGTGGGAACCCGTTGTCGTCGTTGTTGTTGGCCTGATCGTCGCCGCCTTTATCCTTCTTGTCATCGTCCTTGCCAATACCGAACCTCTTGAAGTAGCCTCGAAGCATGCGGCAGTCCTCGAGATTGTGCTTGACCGGCTCTTTATGGTATGGGCATGGCTGTTTCAGCATCTTGTCGAAGACGGCCCCATCTGGAGGGGGTCGAGGCTTCTTGCGGTCGGCTGCGGCCACCTCTTCTTCCACAACCACGCGCTTGCCTTGCTTGTTACCCTTCTTCTTCTTTCCGTTCTTCTTCTGGGCCTTGCTCGAGCCCTCACCACCACCCGGGGGCGGCGTGGGCTTGCTCCCAACTCCGCCAAAGAAAGCTCCCACGGCCTCGTCACCGGCAGCGTAGTCGGCAACGACGTCCATGAGCTCGTCAACTGTCTTTGGGCGGTTGCGCCCGAGCTCTCGCACAAGCTCTTTGCATGTGGTGCCTGAGACGAACGCCAGGATGACGTCGTGGTCGGGAATGTGCGGCAGCTCGGTGCGTAATTTGGAGAAACGTCGAGCAAAGTCTCTGAGGGACTCCGTGGTGTTTTGCTTGCAGTTACGGAGGTCCCATGAGTTCCCGGGTCGAATGTAGGTGCCCTTGAAGTTCCCCTCGAAAATCCGGACTAGATCGGTCCAGTCGTAGATCTGATTAGGGGGGAGCTCCTCGAGCCACCGCCGGGCGGTGTCCGAGAGGAACAGAGGGAGTTGGCGTATGATCGCCTTATCCTCTTGAGCCCCTCCCAACTGGCATGCCAGCCGGAAGTCGGCGAGCCAGAGCTCTGGCTTGGTTTCCCCATTGTACTTGGCCAAGCTCGTGGGGGGCCGGAATGGGTTGGGCAACGGCGTGTTGCGGATAGCTCGACTGAAGACTCGAGGGCCCGGCAGCTCGGGAACCTGCCGGTCCTCGTCGCTGTCGTAGCGCCCTCCTCGATGGGCGTTGTAGCCACGGTCCTCGGCGCCTGCGGCTTTGCGCCGTCGGTTGTCGTTGATATCGTGACGCGCATCTTGAGGCTCACGGTTGTCGAGGATGCGATCAAGAACGGGGGCTCTACCACCTCGAGGTGGTACCTCTTGGTGGACCGAGCCCTCTCGTTCGTGTCGTGGCGGAGTGGGCCGGGCCGATTCCGCCCGCGTCTTGAGGCCGAACTCTCGGCTTGCGAGCGGCCGCGACTTGGAGGAGTTCTTGGACCTCATCCCGTATCCGCAATGCTTGCGGATTCGAGGGTGTAGGCATGTCCCGCGGCAACATAGGCCGCGAGAACATTACGGCTTGCTCGAGGAAGCGGACCGCTCGACGGTGCTTGCGGCCGTCCATCGTTGATGATGCGGTTGAGGACGCCTCGTGCCTTTCCTCGAGCGCCTAGAGCTCGAGGAGGAGGAGGCTGGTTCTGCTCGAAGGCGCGCTTGAGCAGCTCCAGATTTGCGCGATCCGCGTCCATCTTGGACTCGATTTCTAGGAGCTGTGCCCACTGTGCCGCCCGGGCATCATCTTCAGGCTGTGGGTTGTCCTGCCCCCGCGGTGGCTCCTCGCGAGGCTCGATTACCTGCAAGGCTCCAGCCGCTGGTGTTCCAAGGACCGGCGTTCCGACGGGGCGGTTGGCCGCTGCGACGGCTGCCGCGGCGTCGTCCCCAGTCTCATCGTCCGACGGAACATCGTTCTCGAGGCAAAAACACTCACGAGCCGGGTCATAGCACCCTGAATCCGAGTCATCGGAGTCGGGGTCAGTGCCGGACGGAGTCCAGGGCCTTCCCGTGCTCTCCTCCTCGATCCAGCGGCGCATGTTCCCGACCGTGGTGCGGCGTTGTGAGCTGGGCGCTCTATCAAACCCGCGGTCCACTGATGCCGGCCACACGATTTCCAAGTTCATGGCGGCACGTAAGAGGGGGCCAGGGGTCTCCTCCTGCGGCTCCATTGCTGACCGGATCTCGTTGGCATACGTGGTGGCGGCATTGGTGAGCCCAAACGGGAGCCTGCGGCGAGCTCGATAGAGCCCGTGCGGCAACAGGTTGGGTGGCGTCGGCCGCGCGCTCGCTCGAGGTGCCACGCCGGGCTCTCTCGGTGAACGCATGGTGAATGTGAAGCCTGGGTCCTCGTCGAGAGTCCCCTGCCCACGTGCTACTCCCTGCCGCGCGCTCGGTACCCCTGCCGGGTACGTCGCGGCGTCCGGCTGGGAGGACACACGAGCTGGGTGCTCTAGACCCTGCGTCTGCTGGCGATGACGCTGATGCTGGTGGCGTCGGTGCCGTGGCGGCGAGCCATGGTGGTGTGGTCGGCGCGTGGCTCCACCAGCGCGTGGGGGTGACGAGCGCCCCCCTCCTGGTTCACCGATCGAGAGCAGAGCCATGTCGTAGCCCGTACCGAGTGACACAAACTCTAAGCTCCCAAACCAGATCACCGTAGCGAACGGAAGCGAGGAAGTGGGTGATGCCATCCGGAAAATGGCGAGAATCGGGCGAAAACATGCAGAACCCCTACCTGGCGCGCCAACTGTCGGTGTTTCGTACCCCGGGGGTGTCACACCAACGAGTAAATTTCTAAGCGTGCTCCCTGATCCGGATGGTGATGCAAGAAGAACACAAGGGATTTATCCTGGTTCGGGCAAGAGAAGGCCCTACGTCCAGCGGGGGGAGGAGACTTGTATTATCTTGCACCTAGGTGCTCGTACAGGGGTGAGTACAAGGCAGTCCTGAGACTTTGCGAGTGAGAGCGTGAGGGAGTGTGTGAGGTGTGCGTGTGAACTTAGGAACCTGCGAGTTTGTAGGTCTAAAAGCGTGTCCTGAACTAGGCCCTGGCATCCCCTTTTATAGGCCAAGGGGAGGCTCAGGAGTACAAGAGTAGGTAGGGCAATCGTGTGCATGACGTCGAGGTATGGGCGTCGGGTCGAGTCGCTGGAACTGTGGGTGCCCCTCTCGATCCGGTTCGAGCCAGGATCCATGCTTTTATCCGGTTCGAGCCTCGTAGCGGTATGGGTAATGATGTCCGACCGCCCTTTAGGCGACGCGGCGATGCAATCGAGGCGTGGGTCGTGACGGCTTGCCCGGGAACCCCGGCGAGTGGCCGTCGAGGTGGGATGGACGGGTCACTGCGCGCCCTGTACGCCAGTCACGTCCGTCATCATTTCTCGAGGGGTCGGGATATGCCTCGAGAGGTCGTCGACCCGAGCGATGGGACGGCGCGACGTGTTTGACGGTACGGGGTTTGACTATGGCGTTTAAAGGGGTGTCGCACGTGGCACGGTCGTGGCATGGCTCCACAGTGGCACCTGCCATCCTCGAATCCGGGGCATGGGCATCGTAATAGTGGAAGCGACCGCTGTACGATCTACTATTACGAGCCCTGTGGCCATGGTGTCAGGCAGGGTTGGTGTCTGCGCGGTCGTACGAGCCCCGTAGCCATGTGCGCGTTACGGATGGGCAATTATTGCGGGCGGACTCGAGCGGTTGCTCGCTCGAGCGTTTTACGTCACCGTCTCGAGTGGTCGCTCGCTCGAGCGGTTTACGTCACCGTCTCGAGTGGCCGCTCGCTCGAGCGGTTTCCGTACTTCTTTCTCGAGCGGGTGAGCGGCTGCCGCTCGAGTTAGAAGGCTCTGAGGCCTTGTGGGCCTGCTAGAGGGCCGGCCTAGTATGAGGAGGATTGGTGGTTTCTTCAGTCAGTTTCTTGGGACTTTTAGAGGGGAGCAAGGCTAGTTGGCTCATCTTTAATCCACCTAGTTTAGGACTCCCTAATCTAGGTACCCGACAACTTGCACCAGTCGGGACAGAGAGACGTGGACTTCTTGAACATGTCTCAACTCCACGGTGCCCCACTAGGCACACAAGGCGAGGATCAGGTGATTACTAAAGCTTAATGTTGATGAATTAAATACTTCTGCAGCAAACGGTTCTAACATACTTGTTGCAGGGCCCTAGTACGACGCAGGAAGAAGAAGCACGGCCAACGAGACAGGGCGGCATGATCGTGACCACACAGACGTTGCATTTACAGGAAACCGATGTACCACCGGGAGGAAGCGATAGAGGCGTCCGAAGCAAGTGTTCTCTCCTGGTAGCTAGAGTTGTGGTAGAGGTGACTTAGTGCTACAGGTGACTTAGTACCTAGGTCTTTGTGCTACAGGTGACTTTGTACCTAGGTCTTTTGTATTGTCGAGAGCGCTAGAGACTTGTACTCATGTGGTCATTTCGGAAACTCGAGTTTGAACTCTTATGAAACTCGAGTCTGAACTCCTATGAAACTTCTCTCATGTGGTCATTTGAACCCATATGAAACTTCTCTCTACTTGATCTCCAAATACTAGTGATTTAAAAGACCCTAATCATTGACTGCATCAATTGCTGGGGACAGCAGCCAATTGAAACAAATAGAATCTTTTGTGTGTGGTCGATCAGCTATATACGCGCCATTTCTGGGGGCGCGTCTAACTAACAGAACCGCGCCATGATTGGAGGCGCGTCTAAGCCGCGCCATGGCTGGGGGCGCGTCTTATGGCTGGCTAACACTTAGCCGCGACACCATTGAAGGCACGGCTTAGACGCGCACCCAGCAACGGCGCGTCTGCGTTACCGAGCCGCGCCCCCAGTTGTGGCGCATCTGGGGAGGCCTGAGACAAGCTTCTGCTGCTGTCGAGACAGACAAGAGCCAGTTACAAATTCTCATAATCACAGTCCGGCTTCGAATCAAAGCATGAAAATAATGTGTCATCACTACAAGCATGCATCTTAGTAGGAAATAAAAGTGCCTACACATAAGAGGTCTTACACATGATGAAATAAAAGTGGTTGTCTTACACATGCGGTCTTACACATGATGAAATAAAAGTGCCTACAATGAGTCTGTCAAACTACATGACAACAGGCCTACACATCAGAAACATAACCAGTAAGCAAATCCTCATCGCTACTGGAGTTGGAGGGGCGAATCCTCAGCACTGAGTGAGTTGGGGACCCAATCATCCTCTACCACAACCTCGTTGATGGTTGGAGTCGAACGTGCGGCCTCCTCCTTACGCTTGTAGTACAAGGCCTTAGCTTCATCGATAGCTTGGGTATCCCACTCAAAATCTTCCTCAACGAGCACCCCTGGTACAACCTGGCTGGGGTGGCTACTCTCAGCTGGTATTGCCTCATCCGCCTTGGACTTCCAGTAAGCGGCCTTCGCCTCATCCATAGCTTGTGTATCCCACTCTTCCTCTTCCTCTTCCTCTTCCTCTTCCTCTGTTGGAACCAATGGCACAACCTGGCTGTTGTTTGGTGCTTTTGCCTCATCTACGGGCTGCAAGTCAACCTCCCCTTGCACCTTCACGTCGGCCAACACTAGGTCGATGAGCTCATCCAATCTAGAGGGGTCGTCCTCCACAACCTTCTCCGCAGCAGCAGCCCGCTCGGCAGCCCGCTTTTCGGCCTCCACTGCCGTCTGCTCCAGATAAGCTGAGCGGGTCTCCTTAACCTCCCAGTTCCCAGAGCACCCAATCTCTGCAGTTATAAGTACCAAACGGTTACGAAGCAATAAAAATGGGAGACAACACACGGGAGTGTTAGGAGCTTCAAATACTCACTGAGACACAATTTAGCTTCAAGTCCTTTGATGGCCTGGTACTCTGCCCATTCTGCCTGCTCGGCCTTACGCACCGCGTCCCTCTTCTTCACATACTCAAGCCATTTCTTATGTTCAACACTACTTGGGGCTTGGACACGCATATCATGAGCCTTGCAGCGCTGCTTTAGCATGCAATGCTTGATGTAGTTGTCCACAAGCACATTTCCACAACCTAGCCTTTGACCCATTCTTTCCTTCATTTTAATTGTATGCTTGTGTTCGGCCTTATCGAGAAAAGACTCCCACCCGCATTTCCTGCTCTGTGTACAAACAAAAAAATTAGACGAGAAAGTAAAACATAAGAACACACTTGTCACGGTAAATGCACCAACCTCATCATATTCGACCATATGGCCGCACCAATAGCCAATTCCAACCTCCGAAGGAACTAGGCCGTACTAAGCTTCGACGCCACACTTGCACAACACAG
Organism: Themeda triandra; assembly: GCA_018135685.1. Classification (NCBI taxonomy): domain Eukaryota; kingdom Viridiplantae; phylum Streptophyta; class Magnoliopsida; order Poales; family Poaceae; genus Themeda; species Themeda triandra. The sequence goes on along the minus strand of JAENPR010000469.1, from coordinate 44,691 downwards.
GAGGAGCGGGGACAATGGTTTTCCTCTTCTTCTCCTGTTGTTCCTCTGGCTAATAAGACTTGGGAGCCCACAGCCACTCCCTGAAGAGACATTTCCGGAACGCGGTACATGCCCGATCCTACAAAATAAAAGGTTACAGGATGCACATAGAGTTGGAAATGTTGCTAGAGAAACACTAGAAACTTACGGGATGAGGGTTGCCACACTCAAATTCATTGGGATTTTCATCACTGATCACAAAATAATCTCCGCAATGGCAGCGAGGCGGTGATTCAATACGTCTAAGTTTGGCTAATTCCTTCTCCTCTTCATTCATTGGCGGGGGGTTAGGTGGAGGTGGCACCCACCGTTTAAACTTGCCATGTGGTTGCCTTCCGTGACACCATTTAAAACCACTAAACAGGAGGTACCTAGGATCAAACTTGTCCGGCCCGTCGATCCATTGGAAGAAATAACACTTCTTATGGTCCTGCAAAACAACCATAAATTAAAGTTCGGGTTAACTAGTCACGTCAAATAGGATGAACTGAAAGTGGAAGAATTACTTACCGCGCATGAACTACAAGTGTAGAAGGCACGGGCAAATGTGTCGGGATGGCGAGATTGGAACACGTGACATTCTCTACCACAAATCACAAAGAGGGACAGGGAGTTCCGGAGGGACGGGGGCATCTTTGCAAGAGGCATCGGGGTATAATTCTTTAGGGCGACCCCTTTTCCTCCAATACTCCTTACGATACAAGTGGTCCATCTATCGAAAAATATGGAACAATATATAGTATGGAATCAATAATTAACCATGGACACATAATTGAACTAACCAAGTATCCACTTAGCTCGAACTAAATAATTCAACTTCACCAAGTAACGCTAACCAAATCATCCTAGCCAACTAACTATATAACCATGGCCACATAATTCAATTAAGCATGTCACTCCAACCAAAGAGGGGTAAAACAAAGGATTGGGACACTTACGGTTCTCAGCGGTGGGTGGTGAAGCGTGGGGGGCTTCCCCAAGCGGTGGAGATGGCCTAAGGCGGCGCCATCCCACAGCCCACCGTCCCTCACCCCCCTACCCGCCCCTCCACCCACAAACCTGGGAAAAGGACCTCTCAGTCCAGTCCAGGACGGGGGAGAGGTAGGGGAGGGGCAAGGACGTGGTGGAGGAGGAAGACCGCCGCGAAGACGACGGCGACGAGCGGCCGATGGGCGGGCGACGTCGACGGGCGGCGGCGGCGCGGCAGCGCGGAGACGGAGGCATAGAAACAAATGAACCGGTTGGGCTCGGGCCGGACATGTATCCACCCGAGCCGCGCCTCGATGGAGGCGCGGTTAAGCCGCGCCCTCGATGCGGCGCGGCTTGACCGCCACGTCGTCGGGCGGAGCGCGACTTTTGGGTGGCCACGTGGCCGCCCAAGCTGCGCCTCCATGCAAGACGCGGTTAAGTTCAGCAACCGCGCCTTCGGCCGGGCGCGTAAATACCGCTAGTTTTGAAAATAGTTTTTTTCACCATAACAGTTTGTAAATCTTATACTACTAAAAGAACCCAAATGATATCGTCGCCACAACTAATCTGTCTCCGTGATCCCGCCTCCCCGCTCCCGTACCCCACTCCCCCGTAAGGCTGCCTGCTGTGCGCCCCCACGCGGCCACGCTTCCCACCAGCCCCGACGGTTCCGGTCGCTACTGTAGGCCCGCGCGATGGCGGTGCGGCGGGCGCCCCTCGACGCGGTGAGCTCGTCGGCCACGGCGGCTGCCAGCATGCGGAGGTCCTGCAGCAGGGACTCACTCTCCTGCTCCAGATCTTGGAACCGCTTCCCCATGCCGTTGTTCAAGAAGGCGGCAGCAGCCGCTTGTTCCAGCGGTGGCACCATGGACGGCAATCGGCGTTGGGGCCGGCCGGGACGGAGGGAGCTCGCCGCGCTGCCGCGTCTTCGGGCCGGCCGGGACGGAGGCCGTCCGCCGCGCCGCCGCGTAGGGGCCGGCCGGGACGGAGGCCGCCAGCCGCGCCGCCGCGTTGGGGCCGGCCGGGGAGGAGGCTGCTCGTCGCGCCGCCGCGTTGGGGCCGGCCGGGATGGAGGCCGTCCGCCGCGCCGCCGCGTTGGGGCCGGCCGGGACGGAGGCCGCCAGCCGCGCCGCCGCGTTGGGGCCCGCCGGGGAGGAGGCGGCTCGTCGCGCCGCCGCGTTGGGGCCGGCCGGGACGGAGGTCGTCCGCCGTGCCGCCGCGTAGGGGCCGGCCGGGAAGGAGGCCGCCAACCGCGCCGCCGCATTGGGGCCCGCCGGGGAGGAAGCTGCTCGTCGCGCCACCGTGTTGGGGCCGTCCGTGTCAGCAGCACGCCCTGAGCGCGGACGGCCCGCGGGGCACGCGCGGACCCCCTGCCTGCCTCGCGGCGACCGCGCCTCCACGTCACATGCGCCGCTGCCCGCCGAAGAGGACCGCCGACGCCCGATGGCGGCGGCCCCTGCCTCGCACGCCGACTGCCCTTTGGCTTGGTAATTACTGACCCTCTACATTCTACCTCTGTGCAGCTCCGTTTCCCCTGCCTTCTTCCTCCTCTTCTCAAAACACTTTTGTAGTCCTGTTTGCCTCAACCTATGGTGTGTGAAGGATTCGTGTCTGAGGGTGCTCATGAGGCAAAAGTGCCCAAGATCCAGACCTGGTTGTTTAGTGCATCGTAGAGTCTAGCAATTTAGGTAGTCTGAGCTAAGGCATGGCAGGAATTTGGGGAAGTCAAGCTGCGAGTTCTTAGCTTGATGGTATCTTGGCGCCAAGGTTTTTAACCTGGAATTGCCATATTTTAATGTGTGGTCATACATTCATACTTGTCCCAAATTGTTCCATAAATAGAGTGTTTAACAGGCCCAAATGGCTTTTTCTATGAGATGCAACTTTAAACCATTTGGTTCAATGAGATGCCAGTTGGTGACTTGGCACTGCACTCTCCAAGAAGAGATACAGCTCATATTGATATTAATAAACTGGAATGAGAACCCAAAGTAGAAGTATGGAAGACTATATGGCACTGCACTTAACATGCTCAGCTGTGACAGTAAAACCGTAACGTAGAGACAAACAAAAATAGCCTAAAATGTGACCCTGCATTTTTTTTGTATGTGTTGTGATTGAATTATCTCAAAACAATTTTGGGTTACGGCTGGCCATGCACCAATGCACAATTAAATTTCCTTGACTGAAAAGGTTGAGGTTTTCATGCAACCGACTTACATATGTAATGGAACTCAGATAATTCCAGGCCTAACAGGTGCTCTGAGGGCGGTTTGTGGAGGTAAGTTGCTTGAGAGGACTTTTGTTTATGGGGATTTATTAAGTGATTCTTGTTTTTGTAATGACTAATTGAAATTGGTTTCATTTAGGGTAGTATGCTGATTTCTGAAATTTCCAAGCATCAGGAAACAATGCACTCTACAGAAGGGAAAATCCTCTCCCCTTGTCCTTGTGATACTCTTTTCGCTCCTTAAAATCAAGAAGAAACAACCATTCATCATCCGTTGCACCTAAGGACTGCTGTGAAACTTACATCCAGTTTGAGAGATAAACGGACAGTTCCTGTCAGATCCTCCAAGCTCTAAAGACGTGGATTATTTTATCAATTTATTGATAAGAGGTGAGACCCTCCCTATTCGAGCGAACTTGTCATTTTCTGAGCTGTAGTTGAAATGAAAGAATTTCATTACCTTTTTCTTTCATTAAAAGGCTGGTAGTAACTACAGCAAGAATGGGCACTGAATCTGGGATTCCTTATAGGAGGTGTGTTCATTGCTGTATCTCGCAGCCTTCCAGTTACTGTCAATATTCAAAAATGAAGAATTCTTATTTTATGGCGGTCCTAATGGTGCATACAGTATGGATTTTGAACCACTTATACCCATCAGGTAGCATTGCTTGTCCATTGATATCTCTTGGTCATATCTTTTAGACCCCCCTCTTCTTTTTACAAATTTTCATAGTTTGTTTCATTTATTATGGAGCTATTTTTTAGAAGGAGAGATGTAAACCAAAATAAAGTCTGTCATCGTAGTAAAATGTGACAATATTAATAGTATAAGGCTAAAGCTCTGATCTGAAACACACGTATAAAAGGTTAACCGAGTCCCATAATTGATGTTCCAATTTCATGTATGGTTAACTGAAATGTGTACCTGCAGAGGATTAAGTTACATCTATACAATGAATATGGGAACTGAACCTATCGATGGAAAGGAAATATCCATCAATGATCTTGTTATTAAGGTAATTGCCAAGTCAAACCATTTTAGATTTTGGGTATGGATGTTGGTAAAGGCTATGAGTTTGTAGCTAAATTGTGGATTGCTAATAAGAAGCATTTGATTTCACAATAGCGACACCTGATGTTCTATGGTCTCTCTGGAAATTAAGAAATGAGCTTTGCTTTCAGGGGGTGTGTTGGTTAGGTGCGAAGATGGTGTTAATCCGAATTGCAACAATGCTAAGGAGGTGGTTGCCGATTACAAGCAGGAATCTGGTGGGCTGCTGGAAATATTTATCAGCAAGTTGGAGATATTATCAAGTCAACCGGTGTTAAGAAATAAAGCATAGTTACATGCTCAGAAGGTGCTAATAATCGCCTTGATATTTCTAGGTAATTCTCAACAAGTACTAAACAATCTAAATATACATATACGAATAGCTCTTTACAGTTTCAGAAAAAAATAACAATTTGCATGCTTGCTAACAATGTTTCTTGCTGTTGCCTTTACCATGTGCAAACCAGACCCCATCATCCTTGGCATGACGTCATAACCAATCTTCCCCAGAGCGGTCATTCTTGCTGATGGCTAAGTCTACCTGGCGACCATGGGTCGTACAAGAGTCCCCATTGATCAGATGTTCAAGCTTCCTGCAACACCCATTTTGCATTCAGAAGCTCACAATTTGGTAATACATGGAAAACGGATGTGATCATGGGTCGTACAAGAGTCCCCATTGATCAGATGTTCAAGCTTCCTGCAACACCCATTTTGCATTCAGAAGCTCACAATTTGGTAATACATTGAAAACGGATGTGATTTATGGTCCATATAAATAGTAAATTAGTCGCAAATACATTTTGGGTCTGATATGAAATTAGGACTATATTTCAAGTGTACCATTTACTAAATTGAGTTGTAACATATGATCGAATGGATGCTAGAAATTCCAGTAAATTCACCTATACAATTACATGTGTGATTTTTGGCTTAGGTGATCATTACTATTCTCATTGTTGCATACAGTGTCCAATATATCTCCGTGCATGCTGAATTGTTTCAGTTTCATATCAAAATCTGAATTGTACTCTAATTGCTCATCCCTCATGGAGACTCCTAATAGTGATGTTGCAAATATCACACTCTCAATGCATCATGTTTTTAGAATAGTACAACACTCATTCATACGCGTTATCGTGACACCATTCTTTTCCCGTTGCAAGGCACGGGCACTTACCTAGTAGTTTAAAAAAAGTGCTAAAAAAATCCCGGCTGTTGGAGTCATCTTGCAGCTGCTGCAATTATCGCGCACCGCGTCGAGCAAGGATGGTGTGGCAAACTTGGAGCGGGAGGTTGCCTCGGGAGTCTAGACCAGCACTGCGCATGGGAACGGAAGGAGGAAGCCCTTCGCGAGGGATCGAGTGTGAATCCGCACAACTACGACTGCACACAAAGAGGCGCGCTTAAGGGTCGTTTTTCTAACTCAAAAAAAAAGAAGGCGAGATGGAAACTGTTGGAGATGTTTTTTTTTTTTCTAATTTTGCTAAAAGTCAAAGATTGGGAGAAGGTTTTGGGAACTCATAGATATTGCACACTTGTGTCCTCTAAAGGTTTTTATGAGGATGGCGAAACTTGACAACACTTTAAATCCTATGTTTGAAGCCTTAAGAGAGTGGTCCAAAGTTTGGTGGCTACCATATAATCCAAACATTTGCCTTACTAATTCTAAACAAAAACAGCCCTATTAAACTGAAGGAACCAACTATAAATATCCTAAGCAACTAATAACTGAAAATCCTCGGCAGATGACGCTTGTCGTCCCTAGGACTAGGCTCCATGCCGAGCATAAGAAGAACATTAGAATATAAGAGCTAAATGCATTGTAGGCTCTTAAACTTGCGCGGTTGTATTAAATAGGTCTATCAAGTACGAAACCAGTGTATCCGCTCGCAAACTTGTGAACCCGTCCACTCCAGGTTCAAATGCCAAAACCAATCCAGTTTTGCTAATACAGCGTGGTGGTTTTACCGATATGGCCCATAAACTTGCACTTCAGTTCACTCTAGGTCCATAAACCTACGCTTTGGTTCACTCTAGGTCCGTCCCGTGTGGAAATCGCCTGCCATGCAGCCGCTGCAGTAGCATGCACTCGCTGCGCCGCCATCCTCTGCCTCCTCGCCTTTGCACCGCACCCTGCAAGCTCGTGCTGCTGCTAGCAGCCGTGGCATGACCTACCTCCCTCTTGTCGTCGTCGGACTCCTCGTGCTGCTCCACCCGACGACTATGAGCACGTGCCCTCCGTTGGATCGGTAGGGACGGCGAGCAACACTACGTGCGCATTCTCAGGCGACGAGATGGAGCAGAGTCGCCGCGACGAGTTGAGCTTCATGGATGGCGTGTGAGTTGCCGTGGCGGCCACGTGGACGAGCATCAGTCGTCATTGTGTGGTCGCGTTCATCCTCGACTGCAGCGAATGCCAAGGTCATGTGCGGCGGTGGGGGCCTTGAGTGAACCAAAGCGCAAGTTTATGAACCTGGAGTGAACCGAAGCACAAGTTTATGAGCCACATCGGCTAAACCACCACGCCACGTCGGTAAAACCGGGCTGGTTTTGACATTTGGACATGGAGGGAACTGTTCACAAGTTTGCTGGGCCAGATATCTGGTTTCATAGTTGATAGACATATTTTGTAGTTTTTTCACAGAATGTAGTAGCCATATTTTTGTACAACATTTATTTTGAAGTCTTATTATTAGGAAGGTAGCACCACTTTTCTGAAGAAGGGTGAACTATGCCTATCAATACTGAAACTGAACCTTGTCTTTGTTCTACTTTCTGTTGTATTTGTGAGTAACATGATTGCTAATTTATTTGCACTATTGCCCCTTGGCTGATGTGTCATGTAGTTACTATTTGTGAACATAGATATCCAGTTTCTAGCCTAAGCAGAAATTTTTGTTGCAACAGGATTTTGGATGCGATGAGAAATTCCCTATCACAGATGATAGGGTCAGCCACTTGCTCCCCGCATATAATCAGGATAGGATTGTGAGGGTCTATGCCAAGAAGCCTGAGTTGGTTAGTGAACATGAAGTCAGCTACTTTGTTTTCATCAATCATGTTCAGCAGTTTCCGAATGTTAATGAAAATACTTGGTTCCAGGTTGATGCAGTTTGAGAATCTCCAGCTGAGAATGTATGGTGAGAAGACTCAGGTGCACGAGACACCCAAGAAAAAGAGGATTAGATCCAACTAGGCCGTTGGATTTTGCCAGATCTATAGGTAGCATACAAATACGACACAGGAAAATAGGTTGACAAACAAGAAGCTCTAGTATAGATAAAGCACCCTAGATTTAACAAGTTTTAGATGGTAGTATGCACCGGTAAGGTGTAGGTATTTTGTGTACAGGTGAAGATATACAAACAACATTGCGAAGTACAAAACTCACGTTGAAGTACGAGGTACGATGCTGCACGTGCGTGAATTGGATAGCTAGCCAAATGCTTTGTACATTGGCTGGATTTTTAAATACTTATAATATGCATGATTAGCTCTATGGACCATATCTATTTTTTAAGCGACCGACGGTGATCAATTATTTACAGAAATGCTATATGATAGCCGGCTGTTTCGTTGGATGAAAATAGCCGGATTTTGGGCCGTCCGATGTGGCTACGTAGTCCTTTTTTGTGCGTTGGATCTGTCATTGGCTTGGTGGAGCGCAGCTTGTGTCTCCGCTAGCTGGCTGTATGGGTTTTTAGTCATTGACATGTGGGGTCCACATGTCGGCGCCACCGTTCAATTTGGCGCTGCCGTTTCGTCATTTCGCATCTCCATCTCCATTTCGGCTCCTCTTCTTCTCCGGGACGCACCTCCGCCGCGGCGATTGCTGCTCCTCCGTCCCGGCGACTGTGGTCGCTAGGGTTTCGAGGTTTGTCTACTTCATTCGCGGTGGATTGTTGCATCTCTCCGTCTGTTCCCCTTTCTCTCGTTTATTTGTTGTTGTAGATTTTGTATGGTGATATTTGCGGCGATATCTGGGTGCTGTGGGTTCCGGTGGGTGACTAGATGCGGCGATTGATATGGTGATGGTGCGGATCGTGTGGCGGCTCCTGATGATGGTTGATTTTTGTTGCGGCCCCTTGGTTTTCCTAGGGTTTGGGGAGGTATGTATATTAGTTTCGATTTAGTTGCCCCAGTTGCATGTCTCTCTAGTTGCTCTTGTTGATGCGGCGATTTATACACGTTGCTTGGCTTAGATTAGTGGATCTGGTTCTCTATCTCTGGATTGCATGCGTGATTTGTCTAATTTTGGGGTTCATCGGAATTGCTATATTGTGTGTGCGGCATTCATCTTAATATCTTAGATTAGTGAGTGGATGTATGATTGTTGACGGTAGATAACTCCTATTTTTTATCGTCAATAAATAGCTAAAAAGGGCATAATTGTAATATCACCATAGACTTAGGGGTTTAACCGACAAATTTCCATGAGTTTTGGTGAATATCTATTTCAGGGGGGTTATCTGAAAAGAGCCAAAAAGGGCCAACATGTCATGTTTACATAGAGACAAAGGAGGAGGGCCCACATGTCATGTTTACATAGAGACAAAGGAGGAGGACCCACATGTCATGTTTACATAGAGACAAAGCAGGAGGGCCCACCTGTCATAGAGGTGGCGCCCCCTCCTGCCAGCCAATAGGAGACAGTCTCCTGGATCGATGACATGGCACCTCACGCGGATCGATGACATGGCGCTTCACGCGGATCGATGACGTGGTGATTCCTTAGGGGCTACTCCACCCAGGGCTATATAAGGAGGGCGCCCCCCTAGGGTTTTCCATCATTATTCTTCTACAGATCAAAAGCTAGGGTTTCATCCTCCATCCAAGTAGAAGAGGGTCCCTCTAGTTCATCTAGATCTAGCTCTAGTTCATCTAGTTCTAGTTCTAGTTCGTCTAGTTGTATCTAGAAAATAGGGAGAGAGAGGAGGAGAGAGGGCGAGGAGGAGCCGGATCCGTCGGATCTTCCTCAACATTGTACTTTTGCGGCATCTAGTTCGTCTTCCAGCTACTCTCCGGGTTCTACAATTATTATTTCTAAGTTCGCTTCTTTATTTAATTATACTTTATTCTATTTACTTGAACTCGCTTGTATTTGAGTGCTCTAGTTATTCTCGAGGTAATTAGAGTAGTAAATGCTAGTGTAGACGGTGTCTAGACTAGGGTTTACCCGAGTTTGCGCCCAATCCCACGGATAGTTGTGGTAGCCCCGGAGGTGACTCTGTCGGGCCTTTGTATTCCACCACGTTCGGGTTGGTGTTTCGTAGAGCTTTTTGGCAGCCTTCCCCGACTACTTTATTCCCAATCTCTTTCGAGAGTCCGAAAGGTACTTGTTGCTCCATAGTAAGTAGAGTATAGTAAACCCGATCTTGATCCATCAATCAACTTAGAAAACACTATAAGGTTCCTCTCTACCCACCAAAAACATATATATCTTTCTTTTCTTACCTTTATCCTTGGACGGCCTTGATTCTCTAGTACACTCACGTTCCCCGTGGAAATCGATACTGCGAATACTCCCGGGTGAAAGCTACATCGTACTCCGTGCGCTTGCGGATTTATGCGCTTACGCTAAGAAGTGTCAACAAGCTTTACGGCGCCGTTGCTTGGGAGCGGTAGTGTGCTAGTTTAGAACCAAGTTCGCCCGTGTATCCTTTTTCGTTCTTTTACCACCATTCTCACCTCACCACAAACATCGACCACCACCTCCACATGGATTTCACACCTATCTTTAAATTCTTTGCTCCAAGGGGTGACTTGTTGGAGCCTCCACCATCATCGAGACCCTATTCTTACGATGCCTATGAGCTTCCCCCCGCACATAGACATGATTAGGGAGTTATCCTTCTGGATTAGCAAACGAAGATCCGTACACCCACCTTAGGGAATTTGAGCAGTTGTGTTCTTGTCGAATTATTGCCGGCATGACACAAGAGACCCTTAAATGGAAATTATTTCCGTTCTCCCTAATGGGAAGAGCAAAAAAGTGGCATGCTCATTCCGTAAAAAGTGCAAATGGAAATTGGGTTGAACTTCGAGATAATTTTTGTCTCGCATTCTTTCCCCTTTATAAAATTGCCGACCTTAGAATAGAAGTTCTTAATTTCCAACAAAAAGAGAAGGAGACATTAGGAGCAGCTTGGGCAAGATTCTCAAGCCTTACCAATTCTGGTCCAAACCTTGCCTTGCCTGACCATGTCCTACACTATCACTTTTATCGTGGTCTTAACAAGGAAGCTGCTCTACATCTCGACATTGCTTTGCGGGAGGTTCATTCTCTCATAAACTTGTTAGTGAAGGGAAAGCAATCCTAGAGAAAATCCTTGAAAACACCCCCTACACCGGCATTTATGATGAGTTTCTGAAGAAGAAAACGAAGTCGAGCCAATCTCGACCAACAAGAGGAGATACTTGCAACCGAATCTAAAATTCCTTTAGATTCTTCTAATGATTTAGTTGCCAAAGAATCTCCCACTATGGGAACACAACCCACATTGGAAGTCGATGAGCCCCATCCTTCCACATTCCTCTCGAAATCGAGGTAGATCTTTTGAAGATTTTGGTAATGCCTCGAAATTTCCGGTTCAAGTAAAGCCTACGGTGCACTCTGCGCCATTTGAGGATAATGATGGTCCTCCTAATGATCCTTTCTTAATGGAACACATTATAGGACTTTCGGCCATCATGAGTCAAAGTGGTTGGCGAAATGAGTTATCCACGGAGGTAGCCCGTATCACTACCCCCTCGAGACTTTTTGTTGCAACCTTAAGGGGACCACCGTACGTGCTTATTATAGTCCTACCGTTGGGATGAACATTGTTTCTAAGGCTTTTGCCGAAGAACTTTGCCCCAACGAATCCTTGATCCCATCACATAAGCTTTTAAGAACTCCATCTGGAGTTACTTTAGAAAGTTATGGGGTCATGAGGTCTATCCCCTTGCGCTTAAGAGGCTCTGAGTACCGTCTAGACTTTCATATCTATGACATCTCAGACATATTCGTCTTGATTGGTGTACCTATAGGGACACTCTTTCAAGAGCGACCAAAACAATGTCTCTTGAATTTAAAGTTGGGAAACTCTACTATCGATGTTTCACTTGCACGCTCACATAATGCGATAGTAGAACCCAAACCCGAAGAAGACCCTATTGAGGAAGTCTTAATGGCATCTCTAGAAGACTTGGCCCACCAAAATTTGATATTGAACATTTCATTGAAGAAGAGGAAGAGCTAGCGGAACCTATTGAGCTAGACCTCTTTGAGTGGCCTCCACGACCCTCGATTGAGCTAAAACCTCTTCCTCTTGGCTTGAAATATGTCTTTCTTAATGATAATCCGTAAACTCCCGTTGTTATAAGTGACAAGCTTTCCCAAGAAGAAACCCGTAGGCTTGTCACTGTCCTAGAAAGACATAGATCGGCCATAGGCTACTCACTCCATGACCTCAAGGGGATCAGTCCCCGCACTATGCACACATCGTATTCCTACGAGATCCGACATCTCACCATCAAGGGAACACCAACGCAGGCTTAATAATGCAATGCGAGAGGTTGTTCACAAAGAGGTCCTTAAGCTTTTGCACGCCGGATTATTTATCCCGTACCACATAGTGAGTGGGTTAGCCCCGTCCAAGTTGTACCAAAGAAAGGGGGAATGACGGTTGTTAGAAATGAGAAGAATGAACTCATTCCTCGCCGCACCGTCACGGGGTGGCGAATGTGCATAGACTACGGAAACTTAACAAGGCTACAAAGAAAGACCACTTTCCGTTACCCTTCATCGATGAGATGTTGGAACGGCTTGCAAAGCATTCTTTCTTTTGTTTCCTTGATGGGTATTCCGGTTATCACCAAATCCCGATCCACCCGATGACCAAAATAAGACTACTTTCACATGCCCGTATGGAACTTTCGCATACCGACGAATGTCGTTCGGACTATGTAATGCTCCAGCTTCTTTCCAACGGTGCATGATGTCTATTTTCTCCGACATGATCGAGAAAATCATGGAGGTATTCATGGATGACTTTACCATCTATGGCACAACCTTTGATGATTGTCTCGGAGAATCTAGACAAAGTCTTACAACGATGTGAAGAAAAGTACTTAGTCCCGAACTCGGGAAAAATGTCATTTTATGGTTCGGGAAGGAATAGTGCTAGGACACAAAGTGTCCGAACATGGGATAGAAGTGGATAGAGCAAAGATCGAAGTTATTGAACAACTTCCACCTCCCACAAATGTGAAGGGAATCCGAAGCTTTCTAGGTCATGCGGGGTTCTATAGGTGGTTTATCAAAGACTTTTCTCAAATCGCTAGACCCCTCACTAGACTCTTAGCTAAGGATGCACCTTTCATCTTTGACAATGAGTGCTATGAATCTTTCCAAACCCTCAAACAAGCACTCATTTCGGCTCCAATCATCCAACCACCCGATTGACGCTCCCCTTTGAGATCATGTGTGATGCTAGCGACTTTGCTTTGTTGGTGCTGTTCTCGGCCAAACAAAGGATAAAAAGCACTATGCTATATCCTATGCTAGCAAAACCTTAACTGGCCCACAACTCAATTATGCCACCACTGAAAAAGAGTTGTTGGCAGTTGTCTTTGCAATAGACAAGTTTAGATCTTACTTAGTTGGAGCAAAGGTAATCATTTATTCAGATCATGCTGCACTTAAATACCTGCTCACTAAGAAAGATGCTAAACCTCGGTTGATCCGCTGGATTCTCTTACTCCAAGAATTTGATATAGAAATAAGAGATAAGAAAGGAGTAGAGAATTCAGTAGCCGATCACTTGTCTAGGCTCCAGTATAAGGAAACACACGAGTTGCCCATTAACGATTATCTAAGGGACGACACACTCCTCGCGGTATCACACTCCAACCCTTGGTATGCGGATATTGTGAATTATTTGGTTGCGGTTTATGTCCCACCGAGGAGATAAGAGAAAGCTTAAATATGAAGCTCGATGCCACTTATGGGATGACCCATATCTCTATCGACTTCTGTTCAGATGGATTATTACGGAGATGTGTCCCGATGGATGACGCGATGAAAATCATAGAGAGATGTCATGCATCACCCTATGGAGGACATTATGGAGCGTTCCGTACGCATGCGAAGATCTGTCAAAGCGGATTCTTCTGGCCCACGATGTATCAAGATACAAAGGAGTTTGTTAGAAGATGTGCCAGATGTCAGAAACATGGAAACATCAGTGCTCGGAATGCAATGCCACTCCAGAACAACCTACAAGTAGAGTTGTTTGATGTCTGGGGAATCGAATACATGGGACCATTCCAAAAATCTGGAGATGCTGAGTACATCTTAGTGGCAGTTGACTATGTGTCCAAGTGGGTAGAAGCAATACCATGTCGAGCTGCTGATTCTAAGCACGCCAAGAAGATGTTCCATGAAGTCATATTCCCAAGATTTGGCACACCAAGAATGGTCATAAGTGATGGAGGATCACATTTCATTGATAAGAGCTTCAAACAATTCCTGACAGAATATGGAGTTAAGCATAATGTTGCAACTCCATACCACCCCCAAACAAGCGGTCAAGCGGAAACATCAAATAAGCAAATCAAGAATATCCTACAGAAGACCGTGGATGAAATGGGAAAGAAATGGAAGTACAAGCTTCATGATGCACTATGGGCATACCGGACTGCATACAAAACGCCCATAGGCATGTCACCTTATCAGCTAGTATATGGGAAGACATGCCACTTGCCTGTTGAATTGGAATTTAGAGCTCACTGGGCAATCAAGAAATGGAACATGGATCTCCACCTAGCTGGCAAGAATCGTCAGATGCAAATATCTGAGCTGGAAGAGTGGAGAGAAAAGGCTTATCACAGCTCCAAGATTTACAAAGAAAGAACCAAAAGGTGGCATGACAAGAGAATCAAGCACAAGGAGTTCAAGCCTGGAGACAAGGTTCTATTATTCAATTCAAGAATAAAGCTCTTCGGTCATGGGAAACTTAGAAGCAAATGGGAAGGACCATTCAAGGTGATTGAAGTTGCATCTCATGGTGCCATCACACTTCAGGATGATATAGGTAACACATTTAAGGTAAATGGTCAACGTTTGAAAGTTTTTCTTGAACCTAAAAACATAGAAGAAATTGATGTGATTGAATTCTTGCAATTTAAAGATCCAATTTAAAAACACTGCTCCGCAAATGCTCTAGACAACTAAGGCCTAACACTTAATCGGTTCCACGAGTTTTGTTGTCTATTTGAGTTGTGCAGAATTGGAAAGTTTGAGAAGAGTGAGATCTACATGCCACAAGAGTGAGAGATTATGCCAACATCCAGCTTGGGGGAGAGCATCCCCCATGTATCTAGATAAGTGTTTCTTGTTACCTTCTTATTTATTTTAATTTGCTTGATTTATATATTCAGTTCTGGGTAATGTTTAAGTCTTAAATAAAATGAGGGTGTACAAGTTTTTGCCTCGCTAAAATAAGTTCCTAGAATAAACTCTTTGGAAGTGATGAATAGTTGCTCTGTCGTAATTCCTTTCAAGTGCCTGTTTTCAACCTAGAACTCTCTCAAGTTTTGGACACACTGTTTTGATCTAAGATTTGCTCTGAACCTGAAATTTGTGGGTAGCAAATGCTTGATCTAAGTCTAGGTAGTTGACGGGTATGATATGGGAAGGTCTGAGCTGCTGTTTATCTTGTTCTAAGTGATACTAGAGTTCTGGAGATTTTTTCTTTTGAAAATTTAAATTACTGCATGATGAGTTCCTGTATGATGAGAGTTTGAATTCCTACCACTGCCATATATACATGCTTGCTAGACTAGGAAGACCACTCATACTTACTTATACGTTGAGTGTGGTCGATTGTGTTGACCCTTAGAAACTCGTCATACAGTTAAAGTCAAGATCACACACATGTACACCATGCACCCCTCGCTACTTCTACCCTGGAAGTATGCGCCACCATATTCATTCATTTAGACACATCCCAAAATTGTTCTACTCCTACACTGGGAGTGAGCATCAAAAATATCCCTTCATCCATTGCTAGCCCCTTCGTTATCCAATAAAGCTCCAAGTATCCGTTCTTTGCTACCTCCGTCAATATATTCAAAGAAGAGATCAAGGTGCTTCATCAATATTTTCAAAGAAGAGACCAAGGTGCTTCATTAGAAAAAAAAAAGAAAAAAAGAAAAATAAAAGAGAGAAAAAAAGAGATAAGAAAAAAAAAAAGAGAGAGAAGAGCAAGAAGGAATGTCCCATCATATGCGAGATCTTCAAGATCCCAAGTTCTATCCAGATTCTTCATGGCGCAATTGCAAAGGAGGTATGAATTTCTTCAAGGAGCAAAAGTAGAAGTCGGGTGTTCACTATTATCATCCTTTTACCCCTTCATTTCTTCTTATATCTATCATCACCATTTTCCATTACCACCATATATCCACTTAACCCATATATAGGGCCACACACATGCACATCTTGATTTGATTGTATGTCCAGGTTTCTTCGGATCCATGGTTTGACTATGCAACATATGTATAAGCTCCCACCTACAAACTCCACATAAGCCTATTAGAGGTAGGGTGAGAGAGTGAAGGCACAATGTTACCATACCTTATGCCAAAAATACCATATATCTTGAGAGCGAGAGAAGGCATACACCATCAATGCCTTGGTAAGGATCCGTAAATACCACAAAGTAGAGACTTGAGAGGATCATACAAAGGAATCTCTGAGTTTTATTGAAAATCTTGCAAAACTCCGGAATGAAGGTAGATCAAAGAGCTTGAGACATAGTGCTTGACTTGACCGTTCTGTCTTTCAACTGCTCAAGACCCAAGTGAAGGCTACAAGCCCCATGGTGGAAGGTAATACGGGTAAGTTTGAAGTCAGAATAGTCCACTCTAATCCGGAAGAGAGTTCCTGTTTGAACGCATGTGTACTTTTGAGGCGTGAAAGCATTGTAGCAACTCCTGATCCTTTGATGAGTTTATCTTTGCTCAGGGACGAGCAAAGGGTAAGCTTGGGGGAGTTTGTTGACGGTAGATAACTCCTATTTTTTATCGTCAATAAATAGCTAAAAAGGGCATAATTGTAATATCACCATAGACTTAGGGGTTTAACTGACAAATTTCTATGAGTTTTGGTGAATATCTATTTCTGCAGGGGGTTATCTGAAAAGAGCCAAAAAGGGCCCACATGTCATGTTTACATAGAGACAAAGGAGGAGGGCCCACATGTCATGTTTACATAGAGACAAAGGAGGAGGACCCACATGTCATGTTTACATAGAGACAAAGCGGGAGGGCCCACCTCATAGAGGTGGCGCCCCTCCTCTAGCCAATAGGAGACAGTCTCTGGATCGATGACATGGCACCTCACGCGGATCGATGACATGGCGCTTCACGCGGATCGATGACGTGGTGATTCCTTAGGGGCTACTCCACCCGGGCTATATAAGGAGGGCGCCCCTAGGGTTTTTCATCATTATTCTTCTACGGATCAAAAGCTAGGGTTTCATCCTCCATCCAAGTAGAAGAGGGTCCTCTAGTTCATCTAGATCTAGCTCTAGTTCATCTAGTTCTAGTTCTAGTTCGTCTAGTTGTATCTAGAAAATAGGGAGAGAGAGGGAGGAGAGAGGCGAGGAGGAGCCGGATCTGTCGGATCTTCCTCAACATTGTACTTTTGCAAGATCTAGTTCGTCTTCCAAATACTCTCCGGGTTCTACAATTATTATTTCTAAGTTCAGTTCTTTATTTAATTATACTTTATTCTATTTACTTGAACTCGCTTGTATTTGAGTGCTCTAGTTATTCTCGAGGTAATTAGAGTAGTAAATGCTAGTGTAGACGGTGTCTAGACTAGGGTTTACCTGAGTTTGCGCCCAATCCCACGGATAGTTGTGGTAGCCCCAGAGGTGACAGCTCTGTCAGGCCTTTGTATTCCACCACGTTCGGGTTGGTGTTTCGTAGAGCTTTTTGGCAGCCTTCCCCCGACTACTTTATTCCCAATCTCTTTCGAGAGTCCGAAAGGTACTGTTGCTCCATAGTAAGTAGAGTATAGTAAACCTGATCTTGATCCATCAATCAACTTAGAAAACACTATAAGGTTCCTCTCTACCCACCAAAAACATATATATCTTTCTTTTCTTACCTTTATCCTTGGACGGCCTTGATTCTCTAGTACACTCACGTTCCCCGTGGAAATCGATACTCTGGAATACTCCCGGGTGAAAGCTACATCGTACTCCGTGCACTTGCGGATTTATCTGCTTACGCTAAGAAGTGTCAACAATGATTTTCCTTGTATTGTTTGGGATTCTCCGGAATGGCTATATTGTGAGTGGTGTTGTCTATTTTTGAATTTTGCATGTGAGAATAGTGATATAGTGAGTGGGGGGGATTTTATGGACTGCCTATATTTAGTTGCTTTTATATTGAATTGTTATTGACATGTTTCTCGTGGATGCATCATTTCAGGCTATTTTGTTTTCCTACTGAACTTGCTTAGCTATTTGTGGATTGTAGCTACTCTAATTCATTTAGATTATAGTTTCATTTTTCTAGAGATGTGATATGTTTCCAAGAGTTGGGTGGTGATATAATTAGTTCAGTTTCTGTTATTTCAATTTAAATGTCAGTAATCAAGTGTTGGTTTTCATTTCAGTTTTGTGTCCACCTGTTAGTGAACTCGATCCTGTATGTAGGGAACTTGATTCTTTCTGTAATTGAATTTTTATCCTATTTGTCCAGGTAATGGTATTGAGTCTGTGCTTTCTTAATGGTATATGTCCAGATAATGCCGCTCGTATGATCTTCTGAAGAGGGGAGCTACTGCTTTCTTAATGTGCTAAATTTTCTGAAATATGAATAGAGTCTGTGTAGTGCTATTTTCTGAATGTGCATGTGCTATTTTATTTTATTTCTTGTCCGCCCCTTCCTCTAGTGTCAGTTTCCATGAATGTGGAGTCGATTATTTGAAAGGTTTTAAAAAACATATGTTGTAGTTTTTATCTTAGTTGTAATGGGCTTGATGTAGTAATGGTTTATCTTAGTTTTTATCTTAGTTGTTAACGCATCCTATAATTATGTCATCATTGCACATTGGTGATGTTTGGTTTGTCAAAATCTTGTGTTTCAGTCTAGTTTAGAGCTAGGAAATTGATGTTAAGTGCCTGAATTTATTGTCTTTTTTTGCTAGATGGTTCGGAAAAGGGCTGCTAGTGGTGTCATTGAGCTATCTAGTTCTAGTGAGTCCGACAATGATGATTTTGAAGATATTCAGTTTTCTCAGCTACCTTTATTGTATTCTCGTGCGACATCACGTGGGAAAGAGGCTTGTTCTGTTGCACCCATGGAGCAGCTTTTACATTCCCGGTTGATTGTTTGTTCTAACATCTAACTTAGTTCATTGAATTGAATTATTCTAATTATATTTGTGAATTCTATCTCGATAATCTTGGGTGAATACTTCTTTTCTTGTTTCTTTCCTCCTTCTTTAGGTTGTTTCGAGCATTGGATAGTTTTGGTTGTTGTCTGATTCTTTGCTGAAGGTTCAGTGACTCCTTAATTCACGTGAGTTTTCTCGAGCTTGTTTTTGTTTTGTGCTTACTACTAGAACTCTTTGCAATGGTTCTCTTGTAGTGTTCATCCAACCAACCAACCCAACAATCTTTGCCTACCTGTCTGCTTGATTTACACCGTGGTAGTATATTATTTACACCCATTGGGTGATTATAAGTTTAGTGCTAGGGTTATGTAAATTTAGGATTTGAGTACTATAAATTTGATTTTACTATTTAGCATTTCAAGGTGTTTTTTGAATCTAGAATTTTTGGACCATGCGAAATATTTATCTATGTTATCTGTCCTATATAGAAAACTTTTGGGATATTTGTTCATATGTTAGTATTTCTTACTATTATATTTCAAATATTTTTGTATTTGTTATCTCTGCTATCTCCCTTACATAGAAAGCATTTGGATTTTTTTTTAGGATTTGAAAGATTGCACTAATAATTTTAGCTCTTATTTATGTAGCTCGAGGCCGGTCGAGAGGCGTGTTCTGTTTCACCCATGTAGCCCGTTTGCTTTCCTAGGTTCCTTTCTTATTATGACCTGAATCATGCAATTCATATAGGTTCCTTTTTACCAAATTATTGGTTATTAGCGAGGTAGTTCAATGTCTATCTTATAGTGCGATTTTGATAAGCTCAATCTAGTGTCTATCAAACTAACTAATCCAACAATCCTTTCCTTCCTTTTTGATTGATCTACATCATGGTTCTACATTATTTACACCAATTTGGTGTTGTAAGCTTTGTGCAAGGGTGATGTAAATTTAGGTTTTGAGTGGTGTTAATTTGATTTTGAGTTTAGTATGGATTATTTGAGCATTATATTTGTATCTTGACTATTTCAACCATGTGAAATGTTTATCTCCACTATTTGTCCAACACGAGAAAACATTTGGGTTATTTGTTTGTATTAGAGAATATGTCACTATAATATTTGGGTTATGTTGTTATATGAGATACTTTCTTAATAGATTATTATAGGATGATATTTGATTCTTGACTATTTGAACCATGTGTAATATTTTTCCACTGCTATACTGTCCTGCATAGAAAACATTTGTGATATCTTTATGTTTGAATGAATTTGGTACTAGTACATTTGAAATTGTTCTGAATTTTATATTTTTTTTTCGATGTTCATAGAAATCATTTGGATTTTTTTTTTTTTTTTTTTTTTTTTTTTTTTTTTTTTTTTGCTTTGGAAGGTTTCACTAATAATTTCTATTCTGTTTGTATTTGGCTTAGAGGCAGGACAAAGATGCGTGTTCTGTTTCACCCATGCAGCACCTTTGTTTTGATAGGTCCCTTGCCTCCCTGTCTGCTTGATTTCACATTCAGGTAGTGTATTATTTTCACCAATTTGGTTATTGTAAATTTAGTGCAAGGGTGATGTAAATTTAGCTTTCCATTTGTGTAAATGTGAGTTTAGTATGGAGCATCGAGGCTGATATTTGTATCTTGATTATTTGAACCATTCCTGTCTGCTTGTATTTAGCTTTCCATTTGTTCATTTGAATTTGCTACTTGAATCTACACTCTTTGTCCCATTTTGCAATTATGTCAACTCTGTCATTTGTCATACATAGAAAAAATCTGTTTTTTTGGATCTTGAATATTTGTACCATGTGAAAATTAGTTATGTTATCTACTATCTCTCCTACATAGAAAAAAATTTGGCATCTATGGTTAATTTGATTGCATATGTTTCTAATATATCCTTGTGTCTGCTATCTGCCTTTCATTGATATAATCTGGAAGTTTGTTTTCTGCTTTTGATAGATTTTCACTAATACTTTTTGCTTAGGTTCAGATGTTGTGGGGCGAAAGAGGCGTGTCTCTGTTTCAGCTATGGAGCAACTTCGGTTTTGCAAGTTGGTTTCTTCTTTTTCTACATTTTTCAGTTCATTCATGCTATTCGATTGCTTGATTTTGCTCAATCTGAAATAAACAAGAGTAAAAGTAAAACTGAAGAAGCTGACTTGAACATCCCCTCTACACTAAAACAAAGAAGCCATAAAATTGAAATTTTTGATGAGTATACTGCTATATGCTATCTGCCTCACATGATTTGGAAATTTGTTTTATGGCTTTCATTGAGAACACTAACTATTTGTATTTGGATTTATTTGGCTCGAGGCGGGCACTGAGGTGTGCTCTGTTGCATCCATGCAGGACCTTTGCATTCCAGTTTACTTGCTCTTCTAACTTGATTCGTGCATTTCATAACTTTCAGCACCTTATGTGACTGGTTGTTTTGTGGCTGTCTTGCTTCCCTCTTTAGGTTGTTGTCGAACAATAGCAAATGTAGTGTCCATTCAAACCAAGGAACCAAACTACATTCCATGTTGAACTTTGAATTGATTACTTGATTTTGTTTCACCCAGGCAGCAAAATCCCTAAGAACCTCGGCAACCCCAGTTCTTCAGTAGTATACTCATCAATAGTACCCTAAACCAGCCCAGAAAACAAAAAGTCTGATGGTTTGTTATGCTCTTTTTTATTAGACTTGTATTTAGTTATTGATTTACATTAAGGTAGTAATTTATTTACACCAATTTGATTATTGTAAGTTTAGTATTAGGATAATATAATTGGTGTAAATTTCAGTTTTGTAATTGAGGATCACTGTGTAATTTGTTTTCCCTTTTGAAAATTTTAAAAAAAATTATATATATTTCTTTGTTTGTAATCGAGGATGAGTGTTTAAATTTCAGTTTGTAATTGAGGATATGTATAATTTGAAAATTTGGCATATGTTTTTTTTTGATATATACAATTGTGCCCAACATCACCTTGTTTAATAAATTACACTAAAAAGTCATTGTAAATTTGGTAATAAGGTGGTGTAAATTTAGCTACAAGAGGGTGTAAGTCAGTTTTTGATAATGTTATCTGTATGAGGTTATGAATTTGAAATGGTTTATTTGTTTAATTTTGGTTATAATAATGTTTTTTGTATTATATATTTGTCTATTAAATTTGGTCCATTTGATTATGATCTGGTGGATATGAAATCCGGCTATTTCATGGTTGCAAAATAGCCGGATTTGTTTGTTGTTTGGGATCCGGCTATTTTTGGCCCCCAAAATAGCCGGCTATCCATTAGACCAAAAACATCCGTATATTGTATAGACAGATTCATTATTTATCTCTTTGTTTTTGTTCTGGTGTGATAAACGTGTTGGCAGTGTGTGCTGCGGTTGCGAAATGAGAAAACCAGAATAAATTGTACGTGGATGAGCTGGGCGAAGGTTGACCTTCCGCTTCCGGCGAACTTTCCTCGGATCCATGGCCGCATGACTCCGATCTGCTCCCCATGGCTAACTAGGATCCTTGGCCAGTTAGAGGTGGGCGATCAAGAGGAAGATGGGCAGTGTGAGAGAGGAGCCAGAAGTTCAGCTAGCCGCCTCGCGTGACTGCGAGCAGTCTGATTGACAGACCGACTGAGCCGACAAAGCCACGATGACTTTTGAAACTGTTGATCGATGTGCTACAAAAGCATGCAAATTCTGGTGGTAAAAAACATGTAAATCCTTATAGAGTATATGAGTTTTGCTATATTATAAAGAGTAATAAAAAAAGAAAAGAAACAACAAGAACTTGCAAAAGAAACGTGTAAAACTAACAGCCCAGAAAGAAGCCGGTGTGCGCTCTACCGGGGCCCAAAAAACCCAGACTGGGCCGTTCGTCCGCCGCATTCCCCTTCCGTTCACCCAGCGTGCGTTTCTCTGCCTCTCTCCGCTCGTGCACCCCTTTCACTCTCCGACCACTGGTGCCTCGCCCCTCTCGCTCTCCGACCACAGGTGCCTCGCCGGCGTCGGCGCCACCCTACGCCAGGTGCCGAGGCCTTGGTCGGTCACTTCGCCGGTGACGAGCACCCGCCAGGTATTCCCACCATTTTCTCTTCCCTTCCTGCTGTGCGAAGCCGAGCATTAAACCCTAATCTAAAGCGCTATGGTAGCGAGTGATTTTGTTTGCTTGTGTATTTTGGGCGGGTTTGGTCGCCAATGTCAGGTCTTTTAGTTGTTGATGAAGGTGTGTGGAGCATGGGTCAGGACGTCAGGTCTTCCGAACCTAGATTGCATTTTGCTCCATGGTGCTGCCTATTAGTAGCCATGAGTCCATTTCTGGTTTGGTTGGGGTTCCAAGATCCTTCATGACTCAAATCAACAAAGCTTTGCGATATGTGTCGATCTTTTTATGGAGACATGCATCTCTTCTCAGATGGAGGGTGCCTGTGCTTCTGCCTTCTGGGGCCACAGACATTATTGTGTGCATTCGTAGCTGAATAGCTGTGTGTGTTAGACTGTTAGTGGCTGATTGCAAGAATGTCCATGTTTTTTTTTTTTTGATGCCTCAATACTTAAAGTACAAGCTGTAGTAGCATCTGAACTTAAGCACAAACTCACACCCCACACCGCACACGCGCGCACACACCGTGCTCAAGCTAGACCTACACTTATGCCTAAAGACACACGCGGCTGAGAGGTATTTGAAGATCAACGAACTCCTAGCGTGACGGGCACGACACATCCGACTATTGTGGAGCATCCGCGCTTGAGGCTGCAAAGAAAATGGGGGAAAAACCCCGGTGCGAAAACCTGGTACGAGCAGGGCTCGAACCTAGGCTGCGGGCGCTACCACCGAGCGTCCCAACCACCGAGCCTTTGCCAAAGGCTCGTTTGAAATGTCAATGTATATTTGATAACTAAGGATATCTTTTTTATGCTGTTGTACATGTTTCGCCTTTTATCCAGACAGAAAGAAGTCTTTCTAGTCATTAGTCAAGACCTAAAGTCCTCTCCATATATACGAAATGAGTTATGTGTTCTTAACCTTCCTCCTCTCTTGCCAGTTGCCACTGTAGACTTAGTTGGATAGATATGGCCCAAAAGGGCAACAATTTTGCTATATTTTCAATATCAGTTTGTAGTAATGAATCTGACGTTTACGTTATGCTGGCTATTTGAAATTGTTTTGTATTTCTTTTATTGTAGAAAAACATTGTTACCATATATAGTGTAGTGAATGTTTACAGGTTGTCCGACTAATTGGTACCTGGAGGTTGACTAGGGACACCATGCTTGGATGTTGTACTGCTGTTGAAACATGCTATAGATATATATAGTTTGTATATATCTTGAAATGTATAGGATGATTATATGGACAACTAGGGTCGGCCAGGCTTGACTAGTCAGCCTGGTCAGTGGCTAATCGTTATTAATCGCCTGGTCGGTCCCATGGCGACTAGGTTCTACTAGACGACTTGTAAACATGGTAGTGAAATTTGAACACATATTGATGAGCACTTTTATGCAGGCAAGCTTCTGCTGCTCTGGATGCAACGATGAGTTGATGATTATTGTTGATAACATGTAGTATTCTTTTTGTCATGTTACAGATATAGTTTTTTTTTTTTTTTTTTTTTCAAGATGTTACAGCTATATTAAGCTTGCACGCGTGCTCTTTATTCTCACCCACCCACAGTACAGAAACTCCATGACCATTTAGTGTGGGAGCCTCAACTTTGCTTTCCATCCTGTTAAACTTTAGCACCAGAACCTGCTCAAAATTGTTTAGGACTGATGAGGCAGTGATTTTCAGATTTAAATGAGGAAAAAAAAAAACAGAAGCTTCTAAAAAAACTGGGAAAAAATGAGGTGTTTTGGGATGCAAGGAATCCACAAAAAAAAAAAAGTGAAAACAAGTTCTGCAAACTTTAAATAAATAAATGATTGAATAGATCTCGAAAATAAAAAGAGATTTCTGGTGCATGCACACCTCAGCTACAATGTGAATTTTTGGATGCCACAGCCGTCACGGATGATGATATTTTTCATCATTGGTGACAAGGTTATATGTTGTTTTTTGTAATTTTCTTTTTTTTTCCCAATTTTAGACTTGTTGAATCTTTTATTTGGAGCTTCTAGAACATGTTTCATCTGCACGGTTTCAGCTGTGGCTGAAACTGAGGACTCCAAATGTGCTGCAAAGAGCTGAATGCTTCCATTGCATTGCATAGCAATATATACATCCTACCATGTACCTTCAAGGTACAATTCTACCTACTCCTTACTCCTAGGGTACAAAGTATGGCTGAGTACAGCCCCAACTACTACTAGTACAGGTTAGGTAAGCCATGGACATGGCTGTCTACTCCTACTCCTAGGCCAAGGATGGGCAGCCATGCTGACCACTACTTCTACTCCTTGACTGCCATCAGGTAAAAGGGAGAGGAGGATCAGCAGATTATGTCTTACATACTGGGCTTAGTTAGGGCCAAAGCTAAACGGAATTGAAATTTGGGATACTCAAACTAAACATTATTGGAGTTAGGGTCAAAATTAGAGAAACTGGGAAACTTGAGGAGCCAAATATGGACTTATTCATATGTGCTTATTTGGCGTTGCTGCATGAGTTTTTTCCACTTCATGCTAGATGACAAAGGTGCATTTGGGCCTTTGACTAAGCAGGGGATTGTGATATGGGATTGCATGTTTGAATCGTGGATGCATATTATTAGATTGTTATCACTTTGACTGGGGTGGAGCTAGAGCAAAATAGAGGGCAGGGCGACATTATGTAACTCTATAGATGCTAGCTGAAATATATGGTCAAAAATTGAGAGTTATAGTTGATTTTGGTGCGGCTGCACCCGCAATGATCTATATACTATATAGATCCACCCCTGGTTTTGAATGCTACTAATACTATAATGTGCATTGCAAACAAGGTTATTAAGGTGTGCTGGAAATCTGTTGCTATGACCGAAAGTCCACAAAAGAGAGGGAGAAAAAACAGAGGTAGAACGGAAGAGGAACCGGCAGGCAAGGCCAAGAACCTGCTGCTGCTGCTGCCATTCCTGCTGGCTTCGGCGCTCGTGGCCAACACAGCACTTGCTCTGGTCAACCACATCACAACCGATCTGGAAGGGAACTGCAGCAGTGGTCAATTCGAGGGCATAGAACAGTGATGAAGGGAAAAATAAGTGAGAGGGAGGAGAAGTTTTAGGTGGGTGCACATATGGAGATTGAGAGAGAAACCAAGCGGCGCCGAGGGAGGGAGTACCCACACGAGGGACAGAGGGCAAGTGGTGGTGCTGGAAATCGGGGTCCCTCGTAGATGTATCCTTGTAGGTTATGCCAGAGGAGGGGTACATGGGCTGGCTGGTTGGCTGAGCCAGCCCCTTATTACTCTTTCCTCCTTTTCTTTTCCTTTGTCCTCCTCCGTGCTGCTGTTTTGCATTTTTAGATTGGTATGGCGTCGTATTTCGTCACCTTATCACCGCCTAGGCGATTGGAAGGGGTGTCTTGCCACATCTTGCCTTACTGCCTTAAGAACCTTGATTGTAAGATATGCTTGTCATTGTGCTGCTTTTCTGCATTGTATCTAATGCTTAAATCCATTGGTGGTTTCTTTTATGCATGATGCTTTTGGTCAGATAATAATATTCAATTTCTTAAACCCTTGCTCATGCTCGTGTTGAAACTAAAGTTACTGTTAACGGACAGATGCCGTGCAAGCATTTTAGTTTGAAACAAAGAGTATTGGACTATGTCAAGTGGTGAATGCATGATTCTTTCTCCTTAGTTCATGGTACATCTACTCCTTTGTTGTTGGGTTACCAATGCCAAATGCGTCTAGGTTCTGCCCATTTGAATCTAGTGAACACCATTACACCAATGACATTTTATACTGCCTTTTTGCAGTTTAGATTTAGAATCTATAGCTAGCTGTTGTGCTGGTTGTGTTTGTTGTGTTTAATTGCTTGGTACAATGTCACAATGGCGATATCCCTCCTTTATTTCCCAGGGAGTTTAATTGACCTATTGGTAGAAGTTATGCTGGCATGTTTGTTTTATTGACTGCATTGTTTATTTTGTTGCAGAAATGTGCTGTTGGATTTTGTTCACATGTGACCATGGGTAGTCAAAGATTTCTAGAACCTGCATTGCACATCTTATTCTTAGAGAACTACTGCAGTGGTTGCTAATATACTGTGCTAGCCACTCCAACATTATCTGCAACAATACCAACTTCTCTACTTGTTTACATGGAGTGCAACAGAGATGAGGCTGCTAGAGCGAAAGCTCTGGCAGAAAGAAAAATGCTGGAAAAGGATTTTGTTGGTGCAAAAAAGATGATTATTAAGGTGCAGCAACTCCTCAAAGAAGTGGAAGACGTTGACATTCCAAAAATGTTAACTGTTTGTGATGTTCATTGTGCTGCTGCAGCTAAGGTAAATAATGAGATTGATTGGTATGGAATACTGCAAGTACCTGCAAATGCTGATGACTCACTGATAAAGAAACAGTATCGTAAGCTTGCCCTTTTGCTACACCCTGACAAGAACACGTTTGGAGGCGCAGAGGCAGCATTCAAATTAGTTGGAGAAGCAAACATAACTCTTACAGACTGGTCAAAACGCTCTGTGCATGACATGAAAAGAAACAACTTCAGAAGCATTATAACAAGACACAATCATCGGTCACCGAAAAGACCTGCACCTGCTAGATCTAGTTCTACTCCTGTGAATCTCCATAATATTCATCAGCATCAAGCCTCAAATCCTACAGTGCCGCAAACAACATTTTGGACTGTTTGTCCAGCTTGTGGCATGAGATATCAGTACTACCTCTCGATCTTGAAGAAGGCTTTGCGCTGTCAGAATTGTTTCAAGTCATTTATCGCACATGATTTGAAGGACCAAGCTATTCCTTCTGGGGCCAATCAGCGATCCGCAGGGATTTGGAAAACTGCAGGTGCACCACAGAACTATGCAGGCCCTCAAACAAATGTCACTGGTCAGAAAGATTGTTCTGCTACTCCAGGAGTACATGTTAATACAGGTTCTCATCATGCTAATGTAAATATAAAGAGGGAAACTAATGGTAACACAGGTGGGGTTAAAAACAAAATGAAATCTGCTCGGGGCACCAGGAATTCTTCAAAAGCTTCAACTGCTGGATGTGAATCTAGCATATCAGAAACCAGCAGCGACAGTGAGGAAGAGATTCTAAAACATGGTCCTTCTAAAAATAGTGCAGGGCCAGATCAACAAACTCGCAGATCTAGCAGCCAGAATCAAGAAGTTAAGTATAACGAGGATAGTGATGATGACGATGTTGAAGATGATGATAACACGGTTGAGGATGATTTTGTTGACTCTCCTTCAAAGAGGTTGAGAAAAAGTGGCCTGTTCCATCGTGATCTCAGTACTAAAACAGCAAAGCTGAATGAAGACACTGCTGGCCATGACGGTCTGAGTAGCTGCAGTAACATAAAAGATACAAAGAACAGTGGCGCGTCTTGTGAAGACAAAACTTCCAATGGAGTTGAGCAAATGAAGAGAGCAACAATGCATTCTGGTGATAATAAATTTGCTTTCCCAGATCCTGAATTTTTTGATTTTGACAAATTTCGAGATGCAAGTCAATTTAGAGCCAACCAGATCTGGGCTGTCTATGATGATCAAGGCTGTATGCCTAGATTTTATGCTCGAATCACAAGGGTAAAAGTTACTCCAAAGTTTATGCTCCATTTTGCTTGGCTGGAGTTTGATCCTGCAAATAAAGCGGAGGCGGCATGGTCTGACAGGGGTCTACCTGTTGCCTGTGGACACTTTAGGCAAGGACAGGCGGAGACAACTAAAGAAACTAGTATGTTCTCTCGGACTATATCTTCTGAGAGAAGCAAGATAAAAAACTGCTATGAAATATATCCAAGGAAAGGTGAAGTTTGGGCCCTTTTTAAGGGATGGGATATTGGTTGGAGCTCAGATGCTGGCAATCACAAAGAGTTGAACCATCAGTATGAAGTTGTTCAAGTCCTCTCTGACCTAACCACGGGCACTAGCATTATTGTCATTCCGCTTGTGAAGATAAAAGGCTATGTTAGCTTGTTTATGCAGTCTGGAGAGGCAGCTCCATATGTGATACCTCAGGGTGACACACTAAGGTTCTCTCATTGTGTCCCGCATCATTTGATGAGAGGAACTGAAAAAGAAGGCATTCCAGAAGGATCTCTTGAACTTGATCCTGCAGCGCTTCCTTCAACTTAAAAGAGGCTTTTCCTTCTGCTAACCTAGAATGCAGTTCTGCAAGAAGTCAGGACCGTGACTCCAAACATGCTGGTTTGTCCAGTGGAGATCGCAAAGGATCCGTGAATGTGGGGCAGAGGCAACATACAAAATCCGTGAATGCAGGGATCCCTACAAAGACACAAGAGAAAGAGAAAATCAAGTATAGCACTCATTTGGCTGGAGTTATAGATGTCGATGATGGCGACAACGATGATAACATTTGCCAAACAGAGTATGTATCTGCTGGATCAGAATTCTATGATTTTTCAGAAATAAGATTGCTCCGAAGGTTTTCACCTGGGCAGATCTGGGCTCTCTATAGTGATATAGATAAATTCCCCAATTACTATGCATTCATACAGAAAGTTGATCTCAAGAATGATAAAGTACAAGTTAGATGGCTGGATGTCTGTCCTCAAGGAGAAGTGGAGAGAAGATTGTCCCAAGAACGGACCATTAGCATTGGAACCTTTAGGCTTGCCAGTGTCCATGAGATGGTGACTTACACTGGTACAGATGCCTTTTCTCATCCTGCAGTGGTCAGATCTACTGGCAGAAAAGGCGAATATGAAATATTCCCTCGTTTTGGTGAGATATGGGCGGTTTACAAAAATTGGAGAGCTGGATGGACTACACAGGATTTTGAAAAATGTGAATATGAACTGGTGGAGATATTTGGCTGTACTGATTCCTCCATACAAGTTCGGCCTGTGAGGAAGGTGGATGGTTATAAGACGGTATTTATGTTATACAGAGCTGCGGGTTCTGTGAAGACAATAAGGAAGGATGAGTACCCCAAGTTCTCTCATCAGATTCCCTGCTTTCATCTCACACACGAAAAAGGTGGCAAGCTTCGAGGCTATTTGGAGCTCGATCCCTTTTCACTACCAGGGGAATTTCTCTCCTGATTTGATCTGAGATAAACTTTATCAACAACGAATCTTGAGCCTTCTTGTGATGAAGTTTCTGGAACTGATTCAGTGAATGTTAAGTTCCCCAATTCAATGTTTTTTCAAGTGACAATGGCATTACATGTCTTGAGTTAAGCATTGGTAGCACTAACGTTGGCAGGCTCAATCTGCACAACAAAGGCATTGTGACTTTTGGACTCTTTGCTGGATGGCTCAATCACAAGACTAGTAATTTTTTTTTTGCAGTTGCTGTTTGTAGTTAGCATTAGCTGTACCTATGGTTTTAGTTCTGGTGTAAATACTGCTACTTCTTTTCTCTTGTAGTGTACTCTAAATGGTAGTACTGTGTTTGAACTGTGAGGTGGCAGCCTGACTAATTATGAGGATTCAATTGGCCACCTTTCCCTGGAACTGAAACATGAAGAGCTATAGCCTGGCTAGGCAAATTGATTAGTGTGTCATGCTTGTGTTGCTGTGCGAGACATAGATGACATCCTCCTATGCTTGTGTTACTGTGCAAGGACATAGATGACATCCTTCTGCGGCTTATCAGAGCTTATTTCTATTCTCATCTCCCTGTGTATAAATGTTGCACGTGGCTACCGTATAATCCAAATATGGTCTTACTAATTCTAAACAAAGACAACCCTATCAAATCTGAAGGAACCAACTAAATATCCTATAACCAACTAATAACTGAACGAGCATAAGAAGAATATTAGAATCATAATATCATGTAAAAGGTGTATTTACTACCAATCACTCATTATCAGTAAATTCTTAGGTCGGAAGTTGTTATTATGATATTTTGTTTCATCTGGAACTCTGTATGTTCATTTTTTCTTTTGGTCCACCATTCGCCCTTTTGCTATCTATATTATAGGCTTATAGCCTCACATGGATGTTACTGCACAAAAATCCCTTTTTAGTGAGGCTACATTAGTCGCCCCCTTTTTTGAAAACAATAGTCGGTCTTTACAAACAAAATGTTCTAGGTTTAGAAGAATAGTATCACAGATTTAGCAGAATAAAATTTTATGTGATATTACAAAACTTGAAAATGAAAGAAACCTAGAAATATAGGAAATAAAGAACAAAACATGAACATAAAATTTTGTTCTTCTAAATCTGTAACTTTGTTCTTCTGAACCTAAAATTTTCTTTTTGAAGATGCACCATTGTTTTGAATCCTAGAATATGGTCTCTACCCTATAAAAGAATGCTCTATTTTTATGAGATAAATGTCCGTTAATAGTTTTTTTTCTAAATATATCCATATAAGGTCTCGTTTTGTAGAATTTATTATTTATTACAAGAAACATAGTGGTATTATCATGATTTTATTTGGACAGTTACTTTACACACTTTAGCTTTTAGAGTTTCAAAGCAATTTTCAAATGCTGACATCAACAAATTTGACCTACCACATGTGTGTACAGAGATGGGTGGGACCGGATAGTTGGCATAGTATTAAGGCGCCACCTAGTTGAAGACTAGTAGTCCTTTATTGTCAACCATGGTCCGCTAGCTCACGCGATGTGAGGATCAAGGAGTGGCTCGGTTGAGTCATTTTTCTTGTTTGGGTTGATCCAATATGTAACTAAATTTCACAATACATCATGGATACATATCCTAGGAGTATCAAACCCATATCTGTATCCAACAGGCGATAAGCTACCCTTGTGAGTATGCACATACGAACTTGACCTAATCTCATGAAGAATAAAAAGATACGAGAAGAACACATATAATTACGTCGTTTTTTTTTTCATTTTACTTCTATGAATCAACACTTGCCACCTAAGCTCTTGAAGGATATCTAAACTTTTCATGAAAATCACAAATTTTTTCATGCAAAAGCTTTTTTAAACCTAAAATCCAATCCTCAACTATCCTTGTTTGTTTCAAAAAAATCATTTGCTAATTGCAACTCATTTCATTCCATCTCGCTTAATCCTAAACCTTTCCACCTAGTCTTAATCAGATCTTATTGGACCACAATATCCACAAAATAAGAAAAACCAAAAAATTTCAAGTCATGAGATTGTCTAGTTGAGTTATTGAATTGAACATTTCCCCATGAGATGACTACATCCATTGAGCGGCAAAGGCAAACCACTAGCGATTGTTGGTGGTCACACACATCCCTATACCATGAATATGATACCTCCCTTCATCGTTCTCTTCGTCTTTTCCTGCTCGAACTAATGACATGCTTGTAATGTGCATGTGGAACTTAACCATGGTCACAGTGGACTCACTAAGGATTTGTTAAAAATGGTCGGGTTAGCATCAGTCCACATGTATTGGGGTGGAGTACTAGAGTGGAACTTAAACTAAATTTTATCTCAATCTACTCCAACACATGTGGATTGAGGTGAAACAGATAACATCCAAATAAGGCCTAAATTAATAGGTTGCTATGTTACCAACTTAGGCCATAAATCGATCTTGCACTTCAAAATCACAATTATTTCTTTTTCTTCCTTTCTCTATCTTGCTTTTTTCTTTAAAACTTCCTCCATCCATGCAACAGCTTTGAAAAACATAGAAATTGGAAATGCATGGAAGTTTCTAATGGAGCATGTGGATACATCACAGAACAAACACATGAATTAGAAGAGAGAGATATTGATATAAAAGAAAGCTTCCAAGTGACTGGGCTTAGATTTCCTCCAAAACTCGTGTAGATTAAGCCATTGCTTCTATATGGTTTAAAATGACTAATACTTTTTTACACTAAAGAGCGACATAGGAAAAAACTACTTTTAGATATACATACAATCTTATAAATTTCTTTATCATAAATCCTATGTTCCAAAGGGGCCAGCCCGGTCATGGTCGGATAGATATAAAATCGAGAAGAAATGAGAGAGAGAGAGAGAGAGAGAGAGAGAGAGAGAGAGAGAGAGAGAGAGAGAGAGAGAGTTGTGCAAAGGAAAAACGTGTGAAAAATAAGGGCCGAGGCGGAGGCCCGTGCACGCTCTCCCGGGCCGAGCCACCTGAGCCGGGCCGGCCGTCCGCCATATTTCCCCTTCCCCTTCCGTTCACGGCCATCTCGCACCCATCTCCTCTCACTCTCCGACCTCGAGTCTCACCCAGCTCTCGCTCCCGACGACCGGTGGGCCGCCACCGCCGCCGGTCTGCCCTGCGGCCCGGGTGCCGAGGGCAGCCCCCGTCGGTCTATTCGCCGGCGACGAGCACCCACCCACCAGGTATTCCCATCCCACCCCCGTCTCTTCCCTTCCTGCCGTGCGAAGCCGAGCGCCCAAACCCTAACTCCGAACCTTCTGGATAAAATTGTCGGACGTACGTACATGTGTACACCCATGTCCCCTTGGTAGGTCCGCCCCCGCGGGATACGGTAGCGAGCAGTTTTGTTTGCATGTGTAATTTGGGCGGGTTTAGTCGCCAATGTCTGCTCTTTTGGTTATTGATTGATGAAGGTGTTTGGAGCATGGAATGGAACAGGTGGTGCTTTGAAACCTAGATTTCATTTTGGTAGCTATGAATGGATAACTCCATTTCTGGTTTGTTTGGGGTTTCGTAAGACCCTTGAGGACATCTCTTCTCAGATGGAGGATGCCTGAGCTTCGGGGCCACAGACGTCATTGTGTGCATGCGCAGCTGAATAGTTGGGTGTTAGTGGCTGATTGCAAGCATGCCCATGTATATTTGATAACTTTTTATTGCTTTTTCCGCTGTTATATTGTATATGTTTCGCCTTTGATGCAAACAGAAAGAAGTCGTCCTAGCTATTAGTCAATACCTAAAGTCCTCTCCTGATGTATCGATGAGTGAAAGCTCGTGTTTTTAACCCTCCTCTCTTGCCACTGTAAATTTAGTTTCATAAATAAATAAATAAAAAAGATTGTACTAAGGGCTATGTATCTTTGGCCCAAAAGGGCAACAATTTTGTTATATTTTCAATATCAATTTTTAGCAGTGAATCTGATGTTTACATTATTCTGTCTATCTAAAACTGTTTTGTGTTTCTTTTATTGTAGAAAGAATTTGCTACATATATAGCATAGTGAAATTTGAACACATATTGATGGATCACTTTTATGCAGGCAATGTTCTCCTGCTCTGCAGGCCCTCAAACAAATGTCACTGGTCAGAAAGATTGGTCTGCCACTCCAGGAGTTCATGTTAATATAGGTTCTCATCATGCTAACACAGGTGGGCTGAAAAACAAATGAAATCTGCCCGGGGCACCAGGAATCCTTCAAAAAGCTTCAACTGCTGGATTGAAAAGGGACAGGAGGGCAGCATGTGAATCTAGTGTATCAGAAACCAGCCGCGACAGTGAGGAAGAGATTCTAAAACATGGCCCTTCTGAAAATAGTGCCGGGGCCAGGTCAACAAACTCGCAGATCTAGCAGTCAAAGCAAGAAGTTAAATATAATGAGGATAGTGATAATGACGTTATTGAAGATGATAATAACACAGTTGAGGATGATTTTGTTGACTCTCCTGCTTTGAAGAGGTTGAGAAAAAGTGGCCTGTTCCATGATCATCACAAAGTACTAAAGCAGCAAATCCGAATGAAGACACCGCTGGCCATAATGGTCCGAGTAGCTGCAGTAACATAAAAGATAAAAAGAACATTGGCACGCCATGTGAAGAGAAGACTTTCAATGCAGTTGAACAGAAGAAGAGAGAAACGATGTGTTGACGCTAAAATAGGTCAACACACCACACGTGGGCTTTAGGCGCCCTCGAGGTAGCCCTAAGCGACTGCAACGCAGCCGACGACGTTAGCGTGACCGCAAACCGATCTAGAGACCGATAGGCCGATGTAGAGCTCGTCGACGGCAGAAGATAACCAGCACCTTACGCGGTGAAGAGTGGCGAGGTTTACGAGCAAACCAGCAAAGGGTAATCAACGTGCTTACGGGAACGAAGAACCGGCTAGTTTCCGAGCAAACTAGCAAAGGAGCCGTCGAAGCCCTAGCCTGAGAGGGATCTCGTCAAGGCAAGGAGGTCGGCAGACGAGCCTAGAGCGCCATCCTTGATCGCCTGGATCAAGCCATGGGGCAGCACGGAGCTGGAAGATAGAGCAAAGGTAGAGGATAGATTGGTTTGTTTGTGTTTGGTTGTCGATTGATAGATGGGATCAATCGGCCATGATCCTCTCATATATATAGGGGGATGGTCTTATCCCAAGAGGGAAACAACTCCAAGACACAATCTCCAAGTTTCCCACGTCCAAAACTAACCCAAAACCGATTTAGGAAAAGATCGGTTCGAGATTTGGAAGTTTGATTCGAATTGACCCAACCCACCGGTAGTATGCGGGTGTAAGACCGGTAGTACCGGTAGTTCATTTTTGCGCGAACCTCATCTTTGCGCAAAACCGGCCCAAAAATATATTTATTACGGTAGTACGGTGTTGACACCGGTACTACGGTAGTTCATTTTTGCGCGAACCTCACCCTTTGCACAAAACTGGTACAAAAAATAGAATTATTACCGGTAGTACCGGTCTCGGGACCGGTACTACCGCTAGTACAATTCTATGCGAAAAGCACGCAATCTCTCGGGCGGCATAACTCTTGCATCCGGACACCAAATTGGACGTTCCATATATGTTTTTCAATCGTCTCGACGAGAGGAACACAATGGTGAAGTCCTTTTCCACCTTTGACAATTCACAAAAGTGGTCTTTTTACCGTGGACATTTTTGGTTGTCAACACATGCCCCCCGTTTTCGGTGAATTTGTCGATGAACCCGAAAATACTCTTTCACCCGCAGCCAATTAGCAACGATGCCCATCACATCGGCTAGCCGGCGACTAAGGGCGATGTATACATCGGCCATTTTGTTCTAAGGGCGATCGTATATCGGCCATTATTTGGAAGAGCACTAGGCTTCTTGCCAAATACTTGGGAAGTATTTTTAAACATACTTCCCGTTGATTGCTCTTGGGAGACCATCAACTTGCATCACCTCCACTAGCTCATTTTATTTTTCAAGCTCCACTACGACCATCTCCTGAAGGTTCTTCCAATTTGGTGATTTCTTGCCAAACTTTGGGTAACTTGATCTTTATTTTTCTTGACGCCACCTCCTTGAAATATCCTCAATTTTCCCGTTGATGAGCTTGATCGAAGTTTCATGGATCTTTTCCCACAATCTTCAATTATGTTTGTAATACAATGTGGAGTCCTTCAAACCTCCAAATCGGTACTAGAATTACCAAAATCTGAACTAGACCGATTTGGCACGCATTTGATGAATCAATGGCATATGCCCTGAATTGGTTAACCCGACTATTATAGTCGGCTAAACCAATTTACTCGTACCCTACATAGAAAAATATGCATCGGCTATTCTTATATATGAAAGTTACATCCACCGATGCAATAGCCAGATGCCTATTGAGCCTATCATGTTGGCCTATAAATTTTCATGTCTTTGTCCTCAACATGCTTTACCTGCATGGAGTGCAATAAACTCAAGCCGAATGAAAGAACCATATTCGGCTCTATGTTTGATGCAAAATATAGTTTTAATCGGCTTGATGTCTCAAATAACATACGCTATAAGAAACAATGATCATGCCAACACTTGGCCTTATTTGCAAGCCGATTAATCAAGATTAAATCCTCCATGGGTAACAAACGGGTAATTGATTTCATATCCCTAATCAATTCCATGCTCAATAATAAAATCAGCAATGACTTGACACTCAAATAATTTTTCAATGACTCAAAAATCAAGTCATATTCAGATAGAGTGTATGCCCACTTGCCCATCCTAACAATGAGGATTAGCCGATATATAATGCACACATCGGCTTGGCATGCAACGACACATGTACTTGGTAAAGAATACTTAGATAAACAAAGTACAGTGGTGAGCATATATCTTTTCAAAACTCCGGGCATACCTCACTTGGAATCAAGAAGACATCAATCAATATTTATGATGCACCTCTTCTTTTGTCCTCTTGAATCAAAGCAACACCATTGTACCCTCTTCGGCAATAATATATAATGTGATTGTAGATTAATTCCCAGATGCACGAAGAACAGGTGGTGTTGATAGAGATCGACGAGAAGCTCGATTAACTGAATTTATAATCGGCTTCTAAATTTCACTCAAACTATATGATGATATGGACACGTCGACGAAATATCGGCGGTCTACCTAGGGTATGCCTAAGGTAGTAGATTGATCGGTAAGGCACGCTAGATGACGAACAAGATGTAATCAAGATGCACAAGACGCTTGTATTTATAGCTGTGTTTGGCCACGATCGTGTAATACCCTACGTCCCGTGCTCTTGATCGAGTCGATATATTAATGTG
Organism: Themeda triandra; assembly: GCA_018135685.1. Lineage (NCBI taxonomy): Eukaryota > Viridiplantae > Streptophyta > Magnoliopsida > Poales > Poaceae > Themeda > Themeda triandra. Next base: position 7,511 of record JAENPR010000469.1, on the reverse strand, counting down.
GAGATGAGTTTTGGAGGGTGTCCCGTCGCCTCTTATAGTGGGGGAGCGGGATTACAAACCTAATATTTGCGGGGGTACAAATGTACATATATGGTAACCACTTTTATCCGATCTGATCTCCTGTGATTGATATCTTCACCGCCGACCAGCAGCGCCAATTAGTCCGCCCTTCCTTCCTTGTATTCCAAGGTAGCCGACCAGAGTTGGGCCCCGGGACGGCCTTGCGCTCTTGGGCCAAGGATCTCTGGCCGAGCAGTTTAAAGTCGGGTCGTGCGGGTATAGGGGTTTATACCCCCGGCTAGTCCCCGAGCATCATGTGTCTTGAGGTATTTGAAGACTTGCATGCGTCCGACCAGCAACTGGTTAGGCCCTTTGAGCTTCTGCATGCTGCTTTGAGCGAAAGATGCATGTTGCTCTTTTTGTGCGAAAAGAAAAATTTACCAATCATCTCATGACGTGGGCCCACAAATAAAGAAAAAGGTTTTTCTTGATCGAGAGAAACAATCGCACCACCGTGGAATGCTGCATGAAGATTAGCCCAAGTCACTGCAAAGTGACGTGGGCCCACGTAGTCCCCGAGCCTGATATAAGGTGTGGAACAAGTTGTATCAGGATCTAGAGAGAGCCTGTTGTACCGAATTCATGACGGCGGCTGTGCCGACCAGTCCCCAGTACTGGAGATGAGATTGCGGTAGCTCTGCTAACCAATCCCTATTGACAAAATGGCGGCTTGGCCGACCAGTCCCCAGCAATGGGGATGAGACTGTGGTAGCTCTGCTAACCAGTCTCTATTGACAAAATGGCGGCTTGGCCGACCAGTCCCCAACAATGGGGATGAGACTGTGGTAGCTCTGCTAACCAGTCTCTATTGACAAAATGGCGGCTGGACCGACCAGTCCCCAGCAATGGGGTGGAGATCGACCACAACTGAGTTGTGTCTAGGCATACGGCTTTGCAGTTGCCTAGTGAACATGGACAAAGTAAATGAGAGAGTGAAGTAGGGAAAACCAACATTGTCGATTGAATGGAAGGCGGCTATGACTTAGGCCAAACCCCCAAATGCCATGTGTCGAGAAAGAAATAACATACCCAACATTAGCTCCATGGCTTTATCATGGGGAACGCGGTTAAAACACATAGTTCCGTCCTTGGCTACGCCGAAGGCTAGCTAAGTGGAAAATGATACATCTTTGATGTATCCTTGCGTAATACGCGGTCAAGGGGCCCGTGCTAACAAAAAGCCTCGTAGTGGACCACAACTGCGCGTGTTACGTCGACGCAATGCGCATCATTCCGGGTAAAGCATGGTAGTTTTGCCTGAGAGTTGAAGGAGAGGAAAATGACTTAGTCATTACTGCGGCCGAAGCTTGGCCGGCCGGCCGAGCCCTCGTACCTTGTGTCCATAAGTATGCGTTGAACCATCTTAACTTTGTTAGGAGAGATGAAAAAGCCGTGCTTTTTGTACTCGATCTGACATATTGTCGACGTGAACCAGTCAACAGTGGTCGGAGAAAATTGTGGCACGTGGAAAAATTCACACGCGGACAAAGATGAAAAGGCAAAAATGAGCTTTGTGCGCACGTTGGCGTCCACGTGCGCCGCAAACGTCGGGTGGAACCACCAAAAGTAGGGCGATCCCGCCGTTCCATTTTTGTCAAAGGGCATAACCGGCCGGACAAAGGCGTCATCGTGGGAATAAAATGCGAGGCCTACCTCTCGCCGCCCATTTAGAAAAGGACTCCCCGGGAGTCAACCCTAGGTCCCGTGGGAGGGGACCCGCCGAGCCGTATAAAGGAGAGACGTCGCCGCCGCCTCCTCTCCACTTCCGTGCGCCCCACACCGGGGTCTCTTCTTCTCCCGAGCGCATTTCCGCTCTCCAAACCCTAACCACCGCCCCCCCATTTCGCGCCGCCCTCCACCACCCCCGCGACCCGCCGCCGCGCAGATCAGCCGCAGCCTGGAGCGCACGACCGCGCACCGCGAGCACCGAAGGAAGAGGCGGGGGTAGACCGGGAATGGCAGTGGGCAACCTGCGCTATCGGAGCGGCGCGGCTTGCTGAGCATTGGGGCCCATCGAAGGACGACGAGGGGAGTCACCGCTTTTGCCGGTGGAGCGGGGCTCCGCCGCTACCGGTAGATAGTGGGAGATCGCGTAGCGCGCCATCGTGAGCGGTTCCCGCTTCCCTGATGGCGAGATAGTCGTCCTAGAAGATTATTTTGTGCGGGGTTGATCGCCGGTTCATCCGTTAGTGCACGATTTGTGCCGGCACTGGAAATTTCACTTTGCAACCTCCACCCCAACGATTCCGATTTGGCGGAGTTCATCGCCATTTGCGAGGCGTTTCGCATTCGGTCGAACTTCAATCTTTCCGTCACTTTTATTGCTTTGAAGAAGAAAGGTGAAGGTACCGGTGGGTCCCAAATAGTCGGGGTTTGCCACATTGTGCTGCGGGACGGGATGAACCCAATGGGACGATCCCCACTCCACCTCCATGAAGAACTCGGTTTGACAAATGGTTCTATATGAGGCAAAATCCGGAAGGGAGGCCTCGTCCCCAATGACGTGGCCCCGATCCCGGCCGAATGTGAAGTGGGCGGCGGCCCAATGTTACGGAGATGGAGCGAGTGAGCCGAGTTCTACCCGTTCTTGAATAGAGACCGTGTGCACGCGTGATGGTGGCCGTGATGTGGTGGCGGCGCCGCTGCGCCGTGCAAGGAGAGGCCCACCCCCGATGTATGAGTACGGGGCTGGACAGATCCGTCCCGTGAGGGGACAGACTGGTGACACGGCGGGAGATGACCACTGGGACCGAGTGCTTCCACAACTTTGATCCGGCGAAGATGGCGCCGAAGAAACCTCGGGGACGCCGTACACGGCCGCCCTGATCCGCCACCGGTATGTTGGCATCTTGCGCACCTTTATGCTAAGCTTATGCTTGTGTAGGTACCGATGGTGATATTCTTGTGCGGTCGTGCGTCTACATCTCGGACGTTCCGTCCCGAAGAGGTAGCCCCGCAGCGATGTCCGGGCTACGAGCGCACGCCCCGAAGAGCGTCTTGCTCGGGTGGCGGCCCTCGACGATGAGCCGAGCGACGGGGATGGCGTGGAGGAGGCCGCGGGGGCTGCTACGCCACGGGCAACGGCGTCTAACAGCAGCCGCTGCAAGCCCGGAGTCCCGAGCACGCGCCGCGAAGACCAAGACGCCGACAAAGAGGAGGCGGAGGGCACTGATTTTGTCGCGTCAATCGGGAGGCCTCGATGGATGACATTCCGTTGGAGCGGTATGCAAGAAGGCCCGGACCAGGAGTCAACGAGTGTGCACCCGCCCGCGAGCCGAGGTGTCGCGGCCGAGGAAGGCGTACGACTGCCGTTCCGAGCGGGCCGCGAGCCGCGAGCCTCACACCAAGCGCCACTACGGCCCGAGGAAGACGTGGGGCGACGGGTGGCGGAGAAGAGGCGAGCCCGGCGCGGAGGAGCAGCCTATAATCTCCGAGGCCGTCCGGGATGCTCCGGGAGACGCCACGCGTGGCGGGGAGCGAGAACGTGCGACCACGCCGTCATCAAGATCCCGGCCACGACGACCGACCGTGTGACGAGGCGGATGGCGCCGTGCCGACCACCACGAGGATGGCGAGAACCCGGGTGCAACAGGTGGTGGAAGTGAGGCGGAGGTCGGTGATGCCATTCCGACCACGAGAGTCAACGGGCCTAGTGGAGGTGGTGGAGTAGGTGGCCGTGATGGCGGAGCAAGCCACCGAAACACACCTCGCGGTGATGGAGGGAGTAGCCGTGGTCGTCGCCATGACCGCCAATCGACCTTTCCGTGGTCCGCAAGGAGCGCGCAAAGTCATTCGGCAGGATATTCACCGAGTAAAAATTAAAAGATTGCCGATGGTGTGCGGGGAGACCGAAGTGGTGGCCGAGCCGACCACCGCCCGTAACGTCGGCCGGCGATGATGGAGGCGCCGGAGCCAGGTACGCCGACCGCCGAGCCGGGGACGATGGTGAGCGTACACTCCGGCGCTTGGTCCACCTCAAAATCCCGGGGCCGGCAACAACGCAGAGGCCGGCAGCTCGGGAGGTGGAACCGTCGACGCGGCGGTGGAGGAGGAAATTCCGAGAGGGGCGCCATACGTCGGATGGAGGGCACGGTGACCTGCGCACTACGCCAGAGTGTGTATGCCTTTGCACGGGGAGTCATTGATTTTGTTGGAGATGATCATCTTATGTAGCCCGACTTACATTATATTTGCGTAGCTGGCGGCCGGGCCGCCGATCGACGTAAGCGTGCCTTGAGCAATCCTCGAGAAGCGACGGCGGCGGAGAACGCCGGCTACGCAGCCGAGTGGCCGAGCATCCGGGGATCCGTGCGGGGGCTAAATGCACGGTGGCACTCACGCGGCCGAGCGGGAGGAGGTGGCCCAGAATGTCGGGCGGTGGCGCAAATAAAAAGGTATACGATTTCCCCGGTGTGAATGCAGTGTATTTTCCGTTGTAGTTGTTGTAGTGATGTGCTTTTTTGGATGCAGACATGCGGAGGAACGCGCCGAGCGAAGGAGAAGAAGATAGCGGAGATGCGCCAACGGATGGAGGAGCAAAGCCGCTCGTCATGCAACGGTGGCGGGATCTTGAAGGTATGACATGTCCCTTTGTCTTGAATTATCGGACGGTTGGAGCCGTAGCTCCGTGTCCCGTGATGTGCGTGCCGCCTACGATTGTCGCGGAATGTGTCCAGGCTTGCACGCGGATGCCCGGGCGTTCAAGGCAAGGTGGCGGGAGCTCGTCGGCGGCATTGCTCCGGTCTGAATGTACTAGCCGAAGATGAAGCCGAGGCCATTACGCGGAGACTCCTCGCACGGTTATTACCGCCGCCGATCCTCTTGGTCCGGCTGCCAGGAGTTCGTCTTCGGAAGGTGCCGAGCACGTGGTTCCCATGGCGTAAGCCGCCGTGGTGCTTCCTATTGCCCTTCGATCAACCTGGAACATTCGCGGCAAGGCCGGGACACTTACCAATGCGATGCGGCGGAAGAACTCGTACGACTCACCGGAGACGTCAAGGCGATGGTGAAGAACGCCCGCATAGTGCCCCGAACATTGTGGTGATACTTTTGTTTTGGCTTGTTATGGTGCGTCATAGGAGTATCACTTTTGCTATATTGCGGCCGTGGCCGCTTTATTATATGTAGATTGCTTAGCTTTATTCTTGATCGTGTCTTGTAGCGGTAGGAGTAAAGGACTGGGAGAGGTTCCCGGAGGTGCACTTTAGACAAGATGGAACAAGAATCGATCTTTTATTCAATCGACATGAATCGAGAAAATACAAGAAAGGTACATGCAACTCTTTACGCTAGGAACTACGGGTAGAACTTCCGTAGGTGGTCGATATGCCACGGTAATTAGGACCTCTATCGGAGGGTCATCCAAGTGCACAGTGCCATACGAGGTCGTGCCTGGTGACCGCCTTTGATCATGAAACGGCCCTTCCCTGGGAGGCAAGTTTGTGGATGCCTAGGCGAGGTTCTCGTTTCCTTGTAGAACCAAGTCGCCGACCACGAAGAGACGTTCTTTGACGCTGCGGTTGTAGTACCGACGCATGGATGCCAGGTATTTGGTGGTTAGTGCACGTGTCTCAAGCCGCTTTTCCTCGATGGAGTCGACCTCTAGTGCTCGGAGCATCGTCGGATATGCTTTCGTTGTCTTTGAGCGACGCGTGGAGAATGAGCGATTTCTGTCACGGAGAACGGCTTCGGAACCGAACACCATGAAGTAGGAGGACGCCGAGTGCTTCGACTTGGTCACGTAAGGAGTCCCCATATTACTGGGGAGCTCTTTGAGCCATCGACCCAGGCGCTCGTTCGGTGCCGTCTTGGTATAGGCGTTTACGCAGAGCATCGAGTATCATGCCATTTGCACGTTCGACCTGCCCGTTGGCCCGTGGATGGGCAACTGAGACATATTTGACCTTGATACACTTGTTGTCGCAAAAATCGAAGAAATGACTTCCAGTGAATGTGGAGCCGAGGTCGGTGATGATGGAGTTTGGGACGCCGAATCGATGGATGACATCGCTTATCATGTCGGCCGCCTTTTGGCGTAGCCTTGACCAAGCCGTGCATGTACTCGATCCATTTGGAGAACTTGTCAATGAGTACGTAGACGTATCGAAATCCACCAGAGCTTTCTTGAAGGGGCCGATCATGTCGAGCCCCCAACACGAGAAGGCCATGAGGCCGTAATTGTCTGCAGTTGATGAGCCGAACGTGTTTGTTTGGCAAAAATTGGGCAATTGACGCAGGGCCGAACCAACTCGCCCGCGCGGCGGCGACACGGTTGGAGCGCAGAAGCCGGCACGATAAGCCTTGCCGACGCGCCGGGAGGCAGCCAGATTTTACGCACTCGCCGAATGTATCCCGCCGAGGAGTTTTATGCCGAAGGCCCCGTTATGCATTTTCGCAAGATTTCCGTTGGGCGTTTTTTCCGCATGAGCTCGCCGTCCATGAGGACATAATGCTTGTCACACCGTATTATTTGTTCGCGCAACGATGGGATCGTTCCGCACGTCTTTCGCTGATGCAACGGATGAAGTCCATTCGCCACCGACCGTCAAGGGCCCCGCGTGATGTTAGGTGACCGCTCCTAGGGTACCAACGCGTCCTTCGCCATGGTGTCTTCGTCGCCGTCGTCATGTCCATCAAGGCAACGTGGTCGTCTGGTCACGTTGCTCCTGAGCGGGGGCGCAGGATCGAGATCCGCTTTGCCGGGAAGGGGAATTTGTGCCTCCGCGGCACCGAAACGAACTCGCTCGAGCAAAAATCGTGAACAAACACCCCGTAGGGATAGCGTTCTGTGAGCCGGCTGACAACTTGTCGGCCGCGTCATTGTTGTCGCGTACGACATGGTGAAACTCGAGGGCATAGAATTTGTCTTTCGGAGCCGTCAAATATTGCGGCAACGTAAGCCTCCATTCGTCACGCGGTGTCCCACACTTTATTCACTTGGCTGACGACAAGGAGGGAGTCGCCGTATACCATTAGGCGCTTTGATACCGGCTCGACGGCGAGGCGCAGTACCTGGAGCGCAGCCTTCGTATTCGGCGGCATTGTTTGATGCCGGGAAATGGATGCGAAGGACGAGCCGAGCTCCCTCCCGGAGGGCGCGAATGCACACCGGCACCTGCGCCTATCGATTTTGAGCGAACCATCAAAGTACATTCCTGGGCATTTGTGATTGGACTCCGTACCGTGAGCGGTAAGGTCCGACCACTTCGCCAAAAAATCGCGAGGGCTTGTGACTTGATGGTGTTAAGTGTTTTTAAACTTGACTAAGATATACATGAAGTTCGGAAATACTTCATTTGACGAGATTCGACCACCAGCGCCCTTGTTGTGCCAGATGTCGCCAGCCGTGAAGCTTGTGACCACCGTGATCCGCCGAGATTGGAAATAGTGTAGTTACAGAATGCAATTATGTACATAGCAATTTTTCAATGTGGTGGTAGCGACGCCGAGTC